>CAJQUN010000576.1:0-312707 GCA_907163345.1 Haberlea rhodopensis
CTTTTGCTCATTCATTAAATTTTTCACTAAGCTCATGAAGATATAACAATTTTACTTGCATCGAATAAGACCCATTATACTCCCCTTAGGGTGAGGATAATTTTTCATTTTAGACTCATAATAGGGTAGGTATAATGAGTTTATCAATAAATTTTGAATGGTGGTCTATTATATGCAATGCATATACCATTCTTTTTCAATAAAGCTCAAAATGGGACACTAGGGATTGATATAGACTAGGTAAGCTTGAAAGACTCAAACGGTCCAAAGATCGCCTAGATCATTTCCAAGTCAAGTTCATACTGCAAAATTTCGCTCAAAGTGCCATCATCAAATATATCTTAAGGTACTCTAAGATGCTCAAAAACAATTCATCAAGTTCGCAAAGATTTTCATACGCCAAATGCCATTCACACGATTATTACTCAAAGGTGCTCAAAAGATTCATCATCTTTGACAATGCTAACTCAAACAAGATATTCACAAACAAGTCTAACATTCATTAAACTCAAGTCGACGTGCATAGTGAGATTAATATCATCATGGAATAGAGACACTACTATGATTCATTCTTTTCTAAATAACTGAACTTATCTTTATGAAAAAATTTTGTGTGGTGTTCAAGAAACGATTCAAATCCAAAGAAACTAAAGAAAAGGCATGACATAGTAATGCGAACTTCCTCAATCCATTGTCCTCGATGTATAAGCATGTAAAATAAGACAAATCACTTACCTTTGACGATGACCATCAGGATCGTCATCCAATTCCTCGTCAGCCAATGGGTATGTTGTTGGAAAACATGACAGTACGCATGGAGTCACTCACCAAAAATAAAACACAAAAACAAAAAAACAAAGATTAAGGGATAAGAAAAAGTTTGATTATGTCTTCACGCTGGACTTTTTACCATTCTCCTCAAGTGTCGAGGGGGGGTGGGGACAAACTTTCATCATCCACGTGGTAGTGTCTCAACCACTTCTCTTTTAACCATGATAATGCCCCTGTCATCTCCACATTTATAGTGTCGCATGGTAGAATATCAACCATTGAAAAGTCCAGCCCATGGTGAGTCCGATTCCATGGGAACAGTCCATTTTTGCTCTATTCATTAGACGTGTCTCCCTTAAGAATTTGCCTCCTTTTTGATGGACTTTTGATGTGACCTCCAACTTCTCCTTGCTTTTACCTTGCATCGCATCAACAGATAATTGATCAATAATAATTATCAATGCTCAGTGGTGTAGTGTTCAAAGTTTTGAACACGACAAGATGACTTGATCCTCCCCTACACAGAGGATCAACTTCCCTTCTTGGACGTCAATCCCGTTGCTAGGAAAGGACTTCCTATGATCAATGGCGTGTCAGTATCTTCCTTTATTTCAACACTATAAATCCTGTATAACAATCTAGTGTATATGTGTAAAGGCATTCCCTATTACCAAAAATCAGTGTATATGTGCATTTTCACCCTAAAGGGTGGCACATTATATATGTGTATTTCTCCACCGGAATGGTGAATTTTCCAGCTTGATTGGCACATCCTCAACTATCCATTGAGGGTACTTGATGGAGTTGTCCCGCCATCTGAA
Source organism: Haberlea rhodopensis (assembly GCA_907163345.1). Taxonomy (NCBI): domain Eukaryota; kingdom Viridiplantae; phylum Streptophyta; class Magnoliopsida; order Lamiales; family Gesneriaceae; genus Haberlea; species Haberlea rhodopensis. The sequence continues at coordinate 1,593 of CAJQUN010000576.1, forward strand.
GTGACACTCTGTCCGGTTTGAGCTCTCCTAAAACCAGCTTCCTATAAATAGATAAAGGCTTTAGATTTACACATGCACCCAAATCACATAAAGATTTATGAAAAGACATAGAATTAATTTTGCAATGTATAGTAAAACTCCCTGGAGCTTAACTTGGAAGTGAATCATTTTGAATGATAGCAAAACACTCCTTAGTTAAATTTATAGTCTCATGCTCTCCTAGTTTCCACTTATTTGACAATATCTCCTTCAAAAACTTAACATAATTTGGCATTTGCCGGATTGCATCTACGAAAGGAATATCTATATGGAGAGTCTTAATCAAATCGAGAAATTTAGCAAATTTAGCATCTAATTTGCTCTTTTATATGCAGCGGGAAATGGAGTGGGATATGTACCTTAGGCAGGTGGTGTGATGGGTGTAGTGGTCTTAGTAGACTTACTTTGTCGCGTGTTTGATCATTTTCTTTCTTGATGTCCCCCTAGCCCTCATGCTCCACATGTGCATCATTCTTCTCAGCAACCTCCTTGGCAACAACCTCATTTCCGCTTCTTAGTGTTATGACATGGACTTGCTCCCTAGGATTCTTTTCAATGTCGCTAGGTAGTGAGCCTTGTGCTCGCCCGGCTAGGATGGTTGCTAACTGCCCCACTTGTACTTCCAAATTCTTATCGACGCCTCGTGATTTTGGAATATAGTCTCCATCGATGTGATGAATTTGGTCAACAGTTCCTCCATACTTGGTTTAGGTTCATACCCCGGAGGTGGTTGTGGATGGTTCCTCAACCTCGTATTGTATGTATTTGGGTAGGGGTAGTGGGGGTGGTGGCCGGTTCCCTACAAAATTAGCACTTTCAACAGATTGAACAAAATGGTTACCTACTTGGCATTCAGTGCTTGGATGTCCTGATCGCAATTTATCTAAACAGAAAATTTCAGTGTAGCGGTTATACCGCAAATGCACGGTGTCAAGTTTTAGTATAGTAGATTTAAGAAAAGATTGTCGAACCCACATGGACTAGAAAATAAGTACCAAACTCAGCTAGTTTAACTATATTTAGCCTACGATAATTAGTGATGATTATTAAATTAAAGTGACTAAAAACTCGATATTCAACCCAACAAGTAGTAAAGAGGATATAAATCAGTAGAGACTATTATCAAGACTTCGGTTCACCCAAGCAATTCCCCACAATTCGCCTATTAGTTAAGAACTAAATTCAAATGTTCTAAGGTAACTAGTTTTCCTAATGCACTTGTTATACTTTGGTAAAGCTATAACAAGTCTAATACTAAGATGCAACAAGGCAATGATCATGCACTTATTTAACACTCAGTATTGTGTGACGATTTATGAAAATTTATAGCCTTCGATTTTGATAAATCTATTGATATCACACATGTGTTTCGATTTTACTTGGTCAGTCTCAATCTAACCTACGGCCTAATTTATTATTTAGTATTGCAATATTGTATGGTCAAGTCAGTCGTAATAAATAATCATTCAAGGGTGATCAATCTCTTAAAAGCATGGACAACAACAAATTAGCACAAAGAATTGTAAGAAACTTAATTCAAGTCATGGGTTCAAAACATGGGATCCCTTAAGTCCTGACAACAAAACTTAGCCAACAATTGTCATCAAATAATAATGCATAAAAATGTTTGCAACAATCTAAACATTAAAATCTGACAAAAATAGAGAACAAAGTTTAGAAATACAAAATAACGATAGGCATTGACTCCTTGCATTGCTGCACCATCCCGTCTCTCCCGGATTGTCTTCTTCTTCAATGGTTGTGATGGTAGATGATGAAGGTTGGGGATGGGGTATGATGGAGGCTTTGTTTGTAGGTTGAAATCTGAGCCAAAGGTCCCTTAAAGTCGTCCAAGTCCATCCTTTTATAGTTGGAAAAGAGTTTACAAGTTTTTGGACACAAAATATCCAACAAGGAAACAAAATCTCGATTTTTTCACGCCTGGCGGTAAATCGTGGTGTATTTCCGATCGATCGCCAAAACATTCTAGTTTTATTTTTCAAAATCTGCGTAGCCGCGATAGATCACGTTGTTGTGGCGATAGATCGCCAGAGTTTTCTGGATGGCCGTGATCGATCGGTGAATTCTTGGCGATCGATCGCAAGAACTGAATTTTTGTTGCTCCATTTTGTAAATGCGCGATCGATCGGTGATGATCCAAGATCGATCGCCAATCTTTATTTTCAATTTCTGAGATTTATTTCCCTTCTTCGACATGTTCGCTCGGTTGGGCCATTTTTCATCATTATTAGCCCGTTTCCTCCAGTTTGATGCACTTAGACCTTTATTCTTGAAAATACAAATATATACCAAAAAGCTTAATATCGTCCAGGAATCACTACAAAAAACACATATAATTTCATAGCAAAAATAAGTGTAAAAATCACATTTATCATATCCTCATTGGCAAAGCTCGCATGGAATGGCTTGAACTTGCAATGCATGTGTGCTCAAGATGTCAATATTCTTGTTTAATGCATCAATTTGAGTGGTCAAAGCAGTGACGTCGCTCACTTGATGAATTCCAACCTGCTTCTTCGGTACATTCCTCTCAGATTGCCAATGATATCTATTGGTAGCCATCTCATCCAACAATTCATATGCCGCTTCAAGTGTCTTCCCCATGATCTACCTCCTGATGATCCATCAAACATAGAACGGTTAACAAAAAATAAACTGTTATAAAAAGTTTGCACCTGTAGCCAGACCGGAAGACCGTGATGTGGGCATCTACTCACTAAGTCTTTAAAGCGTTCCCAGGCCTCGTATAGTGTCTCTGGGTCGTGTTGTGCAAAGGTGGTGATATCATTGCGCATCTTGTCAGTTTTGGATGGTGGGAAGTATTTTGACAGAAACTGTTAGTTCCGGATTTTAAAGATGACAAAACAGATCAGACCGATCAAGCCGTAAAACTATGTCAAAGCAGATCACGCCGATATGGTCTATCGCAAAATCAGAACGGATCGATGTAATCCAGCCTGACTACATCGAAGCACGAGATCAGATCAGAGCAGACAAGGTTGGATAGGCTTCGTTCTTCAGTCCGAATCATTAACGGCTATTTATTGAAGCATTTAATGATGCATTTAATGGTGAAAAAACCAAGGACTGAAGATTACCTTAAAAGGTAAGAAGACAAAGAAGAGCCTACCTGACAGACGCCGAAAGCACAGACCAGAATGGATAGTGCCTAAAAGAATTAGACTGAAGCTTGTTCAGAGATTGAACAGAGTCAAGAGTTGCACAGAAAAGAAAATAATGTCGTTGGTATAAGCAACTATATAAGGATGCAACTAAAGAGCTCAAAGGGCCGACTGATCAATCAAGAAACAAAAAGAAAACAAAAACAGCACAAGCTTACAAGTCCAGATATTCTTGAGCCGAACTGCTAAAAGTTTTCATAAGCACAGCATATTGTAACATTTGATCGTCATAGGATCATTGTGTGCATCGACAAAATCAGTCTGTCTCTTGTATTTATACTAAAATAGAAGAGTGAGATTCTATTGTAACTGTCAGACAGTTTGTGTCTGAACAGATCGAGAGACTAGGAGTTTCAGTCAGGTAGTGGGATAAATCCAGCTGACTCGGGGTTGTACAAGTGGTTGTATTACTCAAAGTCTTCTAGTGTATCCTTCCTTAATTGGAAGAAGCGGAGACGTAGAAGGATTACACCACCTTCGAACTTCCAGAAACATATCCTGTCTATTCTCATTTTGTACTGAGTTACAATCATTAAGCAATCAAGTCGTTCTTACTAGTCAAGAACAGACCGTTCCACACTCTTATATTCAGTGGTCTGTTCTGCTCATAAGTTGATTAAGAAATAGATTTCACTCACTAACTCGAGAGAAATCAATAAGGATTAATTTTAAAGGAGTGTTCATTCACCCCCCCTCTAAACACTCCGGACCGATCCTAACAAGTGGTATCAGAGTAGGTCGTCTTAATCATCAAAGATACTTGGACTGATGGCATCATTCAACAAGATTCTCATGTTCTCCAAAGAAGATTATGATGATTGGAGAATCAGAATGCAAGCTCATCTGGCAGCACAGGATGACGATATGTGGTACGTCATAACAGACGGACCAATGAAAATATTAAAAGTAAATCCTGCACTAGGAGGACTAAGTGGCGAACCTCAGATGATCGAAAAAGAAAGGTCCACCTGGACAAATGAAGAAAGGAAGAAAGCCAATCTAGACAACGAAGCCAAAGACATCTTGTTCAAAACATTGGACAAGAATATGCTCAGTAAGATCAAAATGTGTTCAAATGCCAAAGAAATTTGGGAGAAGATAGCACATCTATGTGAAGGGAACGACCAGACTAAGGAAAACAAGCTGACTCTAGCTCTACAAAGATTTGAGGGCATAAAAATGAAGCTTGGAGAAACTCTAAACGAGTTTGATGAAAGAATCACTGGCATTATCAATGAACTAAATGGTCTGGGCAAGGAATACTCTAACAGATAGATTGCTCTGAAGGTAATGAGAGCATTGCAAAAGGAATGGGATGTCAAAACAATTGCAATGAGGGAGTCTAAAGATCTGAACAAAGTTGAACTCCATGATCTGTTCGCAGATCTTAAGGCGTATGAGTTTGAACTGATCACCAGAGGAGAAGCAGAACCATTCATCTCTCAACCAAACAAACACTGGCAGTCATTCCAGACCAAACCACCCCTTCAACGGACCGATCTATCGAACAGATAAGTAATGATGCTATGTCATTATTTATCAAGAAATTTGGTAAATTCATGTCTAAAAACAAACGGAATTTCAAACCTTCTCATCACTATAAATCAAGAAAAGACGATGCGGTTAATGATCAGGCTTGCTACAATTGTGGTAAGACCGGACACTTTATTGCAGAATGCACCAGACCGAAGAAAGATGAAAGAAACGAAAGGCATCGTGATGAAAAGAAAAAGATGCATTACAAAGATCATAAAAATCATCATGGGAAGTCCCAAAAGGTTTTGGTAGCAGAGGAAGGTAACAACAAGTGGGCTCAGACTGACTCAGAATCAGAATGTTCATCCAACGAAAGCGAAGAGGAAATTCAATGTCTAATGGCAGATGAAGAAATGAGTCAAATGGACGAGGTATTCGATCTTGATTCAAATGAATTCACACGAGAAGAGCTCATGTCTGCACTGCAAGACATGGCTAATGATTATAGAATATTAGCTGAATCATTTGAGAAAACTAAAGCTAAAGCCAATGATCAAATAGATGAGCATATCAAACCAAGTTGCTCTGAGCTGGGTTAATGCAATAATCTAAAGATCGAGCTGAATAAGCTGAAAATCTCTTACGAACAGCTCCATAAAGAAAACAAGAGAATTAGCACACAAAATGCTAAACTTTCTCATATTTTCAAAACATTGACAAAATCAAGAGCATCACTGGAAGAATTGCAAGAGGTACAAAGAAATGTCGGTGACATCATTGGCATAGGCTTTGACATCAATGATTGCACCAAAGATGAATATGAATTGTTGCTGGTAAAGAACAAAGTCAAACAGATGACATTTGTTAGATCTAGCACAATATATGAAACCGAAGTGCCCACAATTCAAACGGGAGTCTCCTTCGGAGATCAAGGTTTGAGAAAAGGAATTGGATACGTTAACCAAGCCAAAGAAAAGGCACCAGCAAACTTTGTGTCTATCAGACCAAACCTAAAGGTGCAAGATCTAAGGCAAGGAAGACCATCCAACTACCATAACTCAAAACCAGTTCAACGAAGATATAGATTACCTTATAAGAATCAAAGGCTTCCATATCACACACATCATCACACACAACATCGAAACAGATTAGCTCACATCACACCAGACACACACAAGCCATTAAAGCTGATTCAGGTGTGGGTTCCCAAAGGGCTAATCCATTTTGGACCCAAGTAGGATTGGGTACCAACAGTAATTATGCTTGATGACAGGTACTGAAGAAACAAGTGTTGGACTGGTACTTAGATAGTGGGTGTTCTCGTCACATGACAGGAAACATCGAGCTGCTGTCTGAAGTCACAGATTGTGCTGGTCCAAAGATTATTTTCGGGGATAACTCAAAGGGTAAGACCGTGGGCAAGGGTAAGATTGTCCATGGTAATATTACTATCAATGATGTGCTATTAGTTGAAAATCTATGCTATAATCTGATTAGCATAAGTCAATTATGTGATAATGGTTATGCTGTAGAATTTCACAAACACACCTGCACTGTCAAAACATCAGACGGTATGACCATGCTTGTAGGAATCAGAAATGGAAACACATATAAGATTAACTGGAATTTCGCTCAACCTGATAATCCTACTTGCTGCATCGCGAATAATGATAATAAACACTGGCTATGGCATAAACGCTTGAATCATCTCAACTTTAAGACTATCTCAAGCCTGTGTAAACATGATTTAGTTATCGGTCTGCCCAAGATCGACTTTGTCAAGGAGAAGATCTGTGAAGCTTGCCAAATGGGCATACAGATCAGATCATCCTTCAAAAACAAGAATGCCAAATCCTCCTCACGTTGCTTAGAACTATTACATATGGACTTGTTTGGTCCTATACCAATAACAAGTTTAGGGGGAATGCAGTATACTCTTGTTGTTATTGATGATTACTCACGTTTTACATGGACTATATTTTTTAGCAGTAAAGATCAGACCGGTACGAAGTTGATCAAGCTGCTGAAACGCACTCATAATGAGAGATCATCAAGTATAGATAGAATTCGAAGTGACAAATGCACTGAATTCTCAAATCATAATCTTGAATCCTTTCTAGAAGACCAAGGAATTAAGCATGAATTCTCAGACGCTCGAACTCCTCAACAAAATGGAGTTGCAGAACGAATGAACAGAACGTTTAAGGAGACAGCTAGGACAATGCTTGCAGATTCTGGAATTCCCAAAAGTTCTGGGCAGAAGCTGTAAATACTGCATGCTATACTCAAAACCGAACCATGATTAACAAGAAGTTAAATCTAACTCCATATGAAGTATGGACAGGTAACAGACCGTTTATCTCTCACTTTTATGTATTTGGTTGCAAATGTGTCGTTCACAATAATGGTAAGAATCATATTACAGCATTCGAAGCTAAGTCAGATAATGGAATATTCTTAGGATAGTCATCTAATAGTAAAGCTTTTCGCATCTTCAATAATCGAACCTTGACTGTAGAAGAATCAGTTCATGTATTGTTTGATGAATCCTTGTGTATTAAGGGCAACAAGGAATTAATTCAAAATCAGATGGAAAATATCCATCTCGAAGCTAACAGTGATGATGAGATTGTAGCTAATAGATCAAGAGACAATCCACCGGAACCTGAAGTACCAGATAGATCGGATCAAGGAACTGAAGTTCTTCCAGATCGAGCCGATCCGGAGGTTTTGAAATCTAATATTAAAGCAGATGCTGATAATGTCACTACTACTAATCCATCTGGACCAGATAATCCAGAATCAAGCTATTGATGGACAAAGAGGCATCCACCTGATCTAGTAATTGGAAGTCCTTCTTCACCCATAAGAACCAGAGGACAGATGATGGATGAATTTACTCACGCCGCCTTTATATCTAATCTGGAACCCAAACAGATTAATGAAGCTTTGACTGATTATAACTGGATAAAAGTCATGCAAGAAGAGCTTAACCAATTTAAACAAAATCAAGTCTGGAGATTAACCCCCAGGCCAAGTGGTCTGCCTGTTATTGGAACCAGATGGGTTTTCAGAAACAAGCTAGACGCAGATGGAGTGGTGGTTAGAAACAAGGCCAGACTAGTGGCACAAGGCTTCAGACAAGAAGAAGGAATCGACTTCGATGAATCTTTTGCACCAGTCGCCAGACTTGAAGCCATCCGAATATTTCTCGCATTTGCTGCTTTTAAAGACTTCAAAGTATATCAAATGGACGTAAAGAGTGCTTTTCTAAATGGTAAGCTTCAAGAGCATGGTATGATACTCTGCCTCAATTTCTTCTGAACCACGATTTTCAGATCGGCTCAGTGGATAAAACGTTATTTAAATTTATTAAGGGGGAACATACCTTATTAGTTCAAATCTATGTTGACGATATCATCTTTGGGTCAACTAACCCCAAACTCTGCGAGAATTCTCTAAGTTAATGCAGGGACAGTTTGAAATGAGTATGATGGGAGAACTGTCATTTTTCCTGGGTCTCCAAGTCAAACAGCTCAGCAATGGTATTTTTATCAATCAAACCAAGTATACCAAAGAGCTACTCAAAAGATTCGGAATGGAGACTTGTTCAACTGCGTCAACTCCAATGAGTCCTTCAATCAAGCTAGATAAAGACGTAGGGGGAACAGCAGTTGAGGTAACTATGTATCGGGGCCTGATCGGATCACTATTATATCTTACAGCGAGCCGGCCTGATATTATGTTTTCAGTTTGCATATGAGCTAGATTTCAGTCTGATCCAAAGCAATCCCACTTTATTGCTGCTAAGCGCATTCTTAAATACCTAAAAGGGTCTCAAAACGTTGGTTTTTGGTATCCCAAAGATTCAAATTTCAGTTTAATTGGATAATCAGACGCTGACTATGCAGGGTGTAAGATTGATCGCAAGAGCACCAGTGGAACCTGTCAATTTCTAGGTGAAAGATTGATCTCATGGTTTAGCAAGAAGTAAACATCAATGGCCACATCTACAGCTGAGGCTGAATATCTTGCCGCTGGAAGCTGTTGCGCTCAAATGCTCTGAATTCAACATCAGCTCAGAGACTATGGCATTCAAGCTGCTGAGTCTCCGATATTTTGTGACAACACTAGTGTCATTGCTATAACGTATAATCCAGTTTTGCACTCTCGAACAAAGCATATTGATATCAGACATAATTTTATTCGATATCACGTTGGCAAAAAGGAAATTCGGATTGAGCATATTTCAACAGACCAGCAAGCAGCAGACATTTTCACCAAACCACTCCCTGAGGCTAAGTTTAATTATTTTCGTCAAATTCTTGGCTTAATAGATTTATTTTGATAGTTTAGAGGTATCTTTAATTTTGTTTTAAAGACTGTGCACTAGCACAGATTGATAATACAAAAATCAGAAAGACACAGACCGGTCCGAACTTTCAGACCTATCTCTGTCAAATCTGATATTATCCTATGATCTGTCTGCTCAATTACAACCAGTCTTTAACATAGTAATTATTTTAACAGTCCGGACTGATCGAATTTTAACCGCCTTATCTCTCTCTCATCCTGTCCGTTTATTTTGAATTGCTTAAATATCAGTCATCGAGATACAGACACGTGTCCCCTCTCTTCTATTTAGCGGGCTGTACATCTCACTCACATTTCACTTTTTACGACTTACTGCTATCTGTTTGTAACTTTCAAATCTTTCAATTCTCTCTACATTCTTCATACATACTCAAATGGCTACTATCACTCACAACTCTACATCTGTTGAGTTCGATGAAATTTACAGGGCTGAAGATCCAGAAATGGTTTCTATGTTCAAATCCTTGGAATCCTCAGGATTAAGAAACTTTCCGGAATGTGGGACGGTAGTTTACGAGTCAGAGATTCGAGAGCTGTTCGCCAATGCTGTTTCTCAAAAGACGTCATTTCCACCTCCGTCAAGGGCAAATCTTTCGATATTTCTCAGACAACGCTGTCAAAGACCTTTGGTCTTCCTAGAACCGGTCTGACTGATTTTGGCCACATCCCTCAGGCCACTCTCACCAATCTTCAGGGCAAAGTATCCATTTTTGGCCAAAAACTGCAGACATCCTTCAAGAAGAAAGAAATGCTGTTTCATTTTCAAGTCCTCTGTGAGATTGTTGGCAAGCCACTGTTGGGTAAAGCCGGAAGCTACGACGCCGTTGCCGTCGAAAAATTCCGGGCCTTGGCTGCTATCCACTCCGGATAGAAATGAACTGGTCTGCTATCCTGTTTGGAGTCCTGCTAGAAACAGTCATTGCATCCAAACAGGCTGTCTGCTTTGCTGTTCCTCTCAGCAAGCTCTTGGAGACAATGGACATCGAGCTGGGGAAGCCGTCTCCACTCAACCCATTCAAGATTCTCAACCCCAAGGGCTTGGCCTTACTAAAATCTAAAGGTGCTCCACCCACTCCCTCTGATCTGGTGACTGTAAAGATTGAACTGGGACAAGAACAGGTTGCTGCTAGAAAACCTAGAGTCAAGCGCAAACTGACAGTCCAGACTGACTCAAAGGAAACTCAGTCTGCCTCTGCTCCTTCATCTCCAGCCAAACCTCCTCCAAAGAAACCAAGAACCCAGATCACCAAGCCTCTGTCGACCTTAAATATCAAACCCATATCTACCTTGCCCTCCACAAAAGCCACCCTGCAACCCAAACTCCAATTCAACCTTCAAACACTCAACCTTCAACAGCTCCACCCACTATACCCAGGTTCACCATTCGAGTCCCTTCCACTAACCCTGTGGTCAAGGGAATTGTTCTCAGACTTAGGGGACTACACCCAATCAGGGTTTAAGCCCTCATCTACCATTGGCAAAGGCAAGGCAGTCCTAGTTGAGTCCCTCTCTTCAAAACCCAAGTCAGCCGCTCAAACTGCAATTGACATCGCCATGGAAGATGTTGAAGAAAAAGTTAAGGAGCTTACTGTGGTGTTCGATGAATGGGTTGAATATAGAACGATCAACCACTTTCGTCTGTTCTTCGGCAAGCTCAAGAGGCTCCACAAAATGGAACATGAAGTCCTTAAAGAGACAGAAACTGATGATGTACGGATTGCGGTGCATCGCAAAGAATTGTTCCAGGCTAATCACAGGCTCAGACATGCAAACCTACTCATTACAGCCAAAAAAGCGAACTTTGATGCCAACACTCCGACTGCCAAAGATGACGGTGCTGTCATTGCTTAGCTGGAGATAGATATTCGTACTCTTCACATGGCTGTTCATTTTCAACGACAGAAGCTCAATATATCCACTCCCGTTCCCAGCCCAGATCACCCCTCTGGGAGCAAGACTGTGGCAGAACCATTCTTTGAGCCAGTTCCTTCTGATACAGCGGAGCAGCCACTGACCAATGCTCCGTCTGCAGCAGAGACTGAAGCCATGGATGTCTTGCTGGACTCTCCTACAACTTCCATCCCTCTGGCGTCCTCAGTCTCCCATATTCAGCACAGTCCAAAAGATGCACCTCCGATAGTTGTCTCACCAGACTCCATCGATCCGGATCTCGTGGTGTCAACAATTGTTGTAGCTTTACAGGATGAGGATCCTACCAGACCTATCACTCCTCCAGATCAGTCTGCTGCAGATTTGGCGTTTATGGAAGAATTCTCTACGGACTTAGTTACTTTGATCCAGCCCGATACACGCCAATCTGCTGTCTCTTCACTCGTACCAATTGAAGCAGAGGTTGATCCGACTACGCCACCTTCTGATCATTCTCCTGACCATTTACCTGCTGAAGCCTCATCTCTGGCCAAATCTCCTCAACGCCTCTCTGATAACTGTCTCTTTCTCTCTCAACGAGTCAGAGAAGTTCATCAGAGTCAAAGGTCTACACACCTGGATTTTGAATCCTTCAGAGAAAAGATGACGGCTAGCATTAGCGGTATTCAGCGTGGACTGAATGACCTGTTCTCTCAGCAAGCTTCATATAAAAACAGCCTGAGAAAAGAACAGATCGAGCTGGCCACTGAAGTTCGGACTTCCGTCGCCAAGTCACTTATTGCTCAAGACACTCGTCTGGATGCTATCTGCGCTCAGCTCACACAGATCGTTGATTTCCTTCAGAAGATTGCTGCTGACAAAAAGGGGGAAAAGTATAAGGATTTCAAGTCAGCTCAGCAGTCCTCAGCAAAGAAATAGATGTCTAGTTGAATCAGACATATATGTATCTATGAGATTTTTTCTTCAATAAAATCAAAGTCTTTCAGTCACTCATCTAAGTCCTATTCATTTATTTTGAATAGCTCATTTATTTTGAACAAAATGACTTAATCGATCCGAACTACAACTTACAATGTTCATTTATTTTGAACAAGAAGACTAAATTGATCTGCAAGAATTCTATTCAAAGCTTGTTAAAAGATGAATAAGAAGACATAGAAGCTAGGTTTTGTCATCGTCAAAAAAGGAGAATTTGTTAGTTTCGGATTTTAGAAATGACAAAACAGATCAGACCGATCAAGCCGTAAAACTATTTCAAAGCAGATCACGCCGATATGATCTATCCCAAAATCAGAACGGATCGATGTAATCCAGCCTGACTAGATCGAAGCACGAGATCAGATCAGAGTAGACAAGGTTGGATAGGCTTCGTTCTTCAGTCCGAATCATTAACGGCTATTTATTGAAGCATTTAATGATGTATTTAATGGTGAAAAAAACCAAGGACTGAAGATTACCTTAAAAGGTAAGAAGACAAAGAAGAGCCTACCTGACAGACACCGAAAGCACAGACCAGAATGGATAGTGCCTAAAAGAATTAGACTGAAGCTTGTTCAGAGATTGAACAGAGTCAAGAGTTGCACAGAAAAGAAAATAATGTCGTTGGTATAAGCAACTATATAAGGATGCAACTAAAGAGCTCAAAGGGCCGACTGATCAATCAAGAAACAAAAAGAAAACAAAAACAGCACAAGCTTACAAGTCCAGATATTCTTGAGCCGAACTGCTAAAAGTTTTCATAAGCACATCATATTGTAACATTTGATCGTCATAGGATCATTGTGTGCATAGACAAAACCAGTCTGTCTCTTGTATTTATACTAAAATAGAAGAGTGAGATTCTATTGTAACTGTCAGACAGTTTGTGTCTGAACAGATCGAGAGACTAGGAGTTTCAGTCTGGTAGTGGGATAAATCCAGCTGAATCGGGGTTGTACAAGTGGTTGTATTACTCAAAGTCTTCTAGTGTATCCTTCCTTAATTAGAAGAAGGGGAGACGTAGAAGGATTACACCACCTTCGAACTTCCAGAAACATATCCTGTCTATTCTCATTTTGTACTGAGTTACAATCATTAAGCCATCAAGCCGTTCTTACTAGTCAAGAACAGACCGTTCCACACTCTTATATTCAGTGGTTTGTTCTGCTCATAAGTTGATTAAGAAATAGATTTCACTCACTAACCCGAGAGAAATCAATAAGGATTAATTTTAAAGGAGTGTTCATTCACCCCCCCTCTAAACACTCCGGACCGATCCTAACAGAAACATTTACAACATCCCATCTCAGGCAGTGATTGAACCTGTAGGAAATGATTGCAACCGTATTTTAGCTTTATCTTTTAAAGAAAAAGGGAATAAGTGTAACCTGATGGCATTGTCAGTAACGACACAATGCTTGAAGGATCACAAATCTCCAAGAAGTTGGAGATGTGGGCATTAGGAACTTTAGTAGTTGGATCATTTGAATGATACCAGGCTTGAACTCAAAGGTGTAGCCTGGATGCTTGGTCTAGTGATGCTAGACAATGATCCTTGGTAGGAAGGTTGTGCATTGTCCATAAATGACAGTAAGATAGGTACCTCATCGTTCCTCTATTCCTCCTCTCCGTCTCTTCTTTGGTTGTTCTCAGCCGTTGCTCGAGCCTCTCGTAGTCTCCTAAGAAAAGTCCACTCAATTTCTAGATCAATAAGCTCAAGTGCAGGTTTTCAACTCTTTAGCATGCACCAAGAAATAACACCTCCAAAAATCAACCAAACCACATTAGTGAATTAAAAATCGAAAAGCGGAAAATAAAAAAATGGCTAAATTGCAGTCAACTAATCTCGCATTATATTACTTTAAACTAGTCCTGGGCAACGAAGCCAAAAACTTGATCGCTATTTATTTAAATAGAAAATTCCAGTGTAGCGATTTTATACCGCAAAGTGTCAAGTTTTAGTATAGTAGATTTTAAGAAAAGGTTGTCGAACCCACATGGATTAGAAAATAAGTAACAAACTCAAGTAGTTAAACTATATTTAGATTACGATAATTAGTGATAAAAAATATACTAAATTAACTAATGACACAATATTTCACCCAAACAAGTAGTGACGAGTATAGAAATCAGTAAAGACAATTATCAAGACTTTGGTTCAGCCATGTAATCCCCCATAATTCGCCTATTAGTTAAGATCTAAATTCATACATTATAAGGTGACGAGTTTTCCTAATTCATTCGTTATACTATGGTCAAGCTATAATGATTCTAATATTAACTTTGCAATAAACCACTCCCGTGTCCTTATTGAACAATCAATAATGAATGAAGATCTATGAAAACTACGATTTTGGTAAATCTATTGCTATCACACTGTGTTCGATTTTACTTGGTCAGTCTCAGTTTAAACCCATGACCTAATCTATTATGTCGGATTGTAATATCGTATGGTAAAGTCAATTATAATATATAAATTCATTCAAATGTGATCAACCCCTTTAAAGCACGAAGAACAATAAATTATACATATAGAATTATAAGAATCAATCAAAAACCTTAAAAGATGAATTATGGGTTTACACATGGGATACCCTAGTCTTGACAATAAAACTTAGCCAAAAATATCCTCAAATAACAATGAAAAATCATGTTTTGCAACAAGTTAGACATTAAAATCTGAAAATAAAAGAAGAACAAAGTTAGAAATACTAAATAACGCTAGGTGATGGCTCCTTGCGCTGCTGCGTCGTCACTTCTCTCCCGGATTTTCTTGCTCTTCAATGGTTTATGATGGTAGATGATGGTGTGTCATGGAGGCCGTGTTTTAGGGTGAATTATGAGCCAAGAATCCCCGATTTTCATGTGGTATCTTCTTTAAATAGTGGAGGAAGAGTCCTCATCTTCTTGGACAAATGCGCCTGGCAATCGATCGAGACATCCTGGCAATCGATCGACATGTTAGAATTTTTTTTAAGGCACGCCTCTCGGCAATCGATCGGGAAAATATTGGCGATCAATTGCTGAGATGAAAATTTTTGTTGCTTCGCTTCGCTCTTGTGCAATCGATCGCTGATAGAGGTGGAGATAAATCGTGAGCTTTAAAATTTTTCAAACTCGAGATTTCGGTCTTTCCTTCAACATGTTCGCTCGGTTTGGTTCTTTTTCATCATTATTAGCTCATTTCCTCCACTTTTATGCACTTATACCTTTATTCTAAAACATACAAATATATATCAAAAAAGCGTAAAATCGTCCAGGAATCACTAAAAAATCACTATAAAATAGCAAAATGAGTGTAAAAACCACACTTATCAGAATGCAGCGTAACTGAAATCATCCATCATTTGTCTTCTCGTTCTGATAGGGGCGGATGGATCTACAATCACTAGTTCATGTGGATTTTCTTTGTCCAGCGGTTGTTTGGTCCAAGAGCATCTTGACCTGATTGAGAGGGAACATTGATATCATCAATATATGATTTGACATTAATAATTGTTACCTCCGGTTCAGCAGGGCCAGCTTGACCTGATAGATCTTCAGTGACTTCTACTAGTCTGTCTAGTACTTCGGGATATGATGGATTGTATCTTTACCTGTTTGCTCCATCTCATCATCACTATTAGTTTTGAGATGAATATTTTTCATCTGATTTTGAATTAAGTATTTGTGATTCTCAATATCAAAAGATTCATCAAATACAACATGTATTGATTCTTCAACAGTTAAGGTGCGATTATTGAACACACGAAATGCCTTGCTAACAGATGAGTATCCTAAGGATATACCATTATCATACTTAGCTTCATATGAAGTTAAGTGATTTTTACCTTTGTTATGTACATAACATTTGCATCCAAAAATGTGAAAATAAGAAACATTAGGTTTATTACAGTCCATACCTCATATGGTGTTTGATTCAATTTCTTGTTTATCATGGACCGGTTTTGTGTATAGCATGCAGTGTTGACAGCTTCAGCCCAAAACTTTGAGGTATTCCTGAATCAGCTAACTTGGTTCTGGCTGCTTCTTTAAGCATTCTGTTGCGTCGTTCGGCAACTCCATTTTGTTGAGGAGTGCGAGTTGATGTATATTCATGCTTGATCCACTGATCATCTAGAAAAGATTCAAGATTTATTGTTAGTGAGTTCAGTGCCTTTGTCACTTCGAATCCTATGCGCTTCAGCAGCTTGCTTAAAATACAGTCCATGTAAGCGTGAGTAATCATCAATTACAATAAGAATATACCTCATTCCCTTTAAACTTGTTACATGTATAGGACCAAACAAGTCCAAGTGCAATAGTTTTAAACATCGCGATGAGGATTTGGCATTCTTGTTCTTAAAGGCTGGTCTGACTTGTTTGCCCATTTGGCAAGCTTGGCAGATCTTATCCTCAACAAAGTCGATCTTAGGCCGACCGACAACTAAATCATGCTTACACAGGCTGGTAATGGTCTTGAAGTTAAGATGATTCAAGCGTTTATGCCATAGCCAATTTTTATTTTCATTAGAAGCGAGAAAGCATGTAGGATTATCAGGTTGATTATAATTCCAATTCATCTTGTAGGTATTTCCAATTCTGATTCCTACTGCATGGTCTTACCAATAAATGATTTTACAGTGCATGTGTGTTTATGAAATTCTACGGTGTAACCATTATCGGATAATTGACTTATACTAATCAAGTTATAGCACAAGTTCTCGACTAATAACACATCATTTATGATAATATTTTCATGGACAATCTTACTCTTGCCACGGTCTTACCCTTTGATTTATCACCAAAGTGATCTTAGGACCAGTGCATTTGGTAATATCAGACAGTAGTTCGTTGTTTCGTGTCATGTGTCGTGAGCATCCACTGTCTAAATATCATTCTGATTGTTGCTTCTTGAGTACCTGTCATCAAAGATAATTAATATTGGTACCAATCCTACTTGGGTCCGGAATGGATTAGTCCTTTGGAGACCCACCCCTGAATCAGTCTGATTGGCTTGTGTGTGCCCTGTCCGATGTTTGCTGATATGTGTTCTATGATGTGGGTGATATTGAGCATGGTGTGTGTACCGTTTCTTGTGATGTAGTGGCCTTTGATTCATTTCAAGCAATCTATATCTTCGTTGAACAGGTTGTGAGTTATAGTAACTTGGTGGTTTTTCTTGCCTTAGATTTGGCACTTTTGAGCTCAGTCTGGTAGATTTATAGCTTGCTTGTGTCTCTTCTACAGCTTGGTTAACATACCCAATCCCATTTCTCGAATCATTGTCCTCGAATGAAATTATTGTTTGAATTATTGGCACTTCGAGTTCATATGTTGTACTTGATCTAACAAATTTCACTTGATTGATTTTGCCTTTTTCTCCAGTAATAGACTAGTTCCACTTTGAGTGCTTTCATTGATACTAAAGCCTAGACCGGTGATATTACCATTCTCTTTGTATCTCTAGCAACTCTTCGGATGAAACTCTTGATTTGTTCCATGTTTTGACAATATGAGAAAGTTTTGTGTACGCTAAGTTTCTGAAATGTCTGGATGGAGCTGTTCATAGGAGATCTTTAGCTTACTTAGCTCGGTCTTTAGACTGTCACATTCACCTTGCTTCAATGGCCATGTCATGTAATGCAGATACTAAATCTTCTCGTGAAAATTCATCGGAATCAAAGTCGAATACCTCATCGGTTTGACTTGTTTCCTCGCCTGCCATTAGACAACAAACTTCATCTTCACTATCACTTGATGATTCTTTTGAGCTTCTCTGATTCTGAATCAGTCTGAGCCCATTTGTTGTTGCTTTCCTCAGCTATAAGTACTCTCTGTGCTTTTCCTTGGTGTCCTTTTTTATCTTTGTGATGCTTATTCTTTCGATCATCTCTATCTCTTTCTTTTCTTTCATTCTTCTTTGGTCTGGTGCAATCTACAATAAAATGTCCAATCTGTAGTAAGCCTGGTCATTAGTAGCAGTATCTTTTCTTTGTTTGTAATAATGAGAGAGCTTAAATTCTTCTTATTCTTAGACATGAATTTACTAAATTTCTTAATAAATAAAGACATAGCATCGTTACTCATTTGTTTCATAGATCAATCCGGAGGAGTAGACTATTCTGGTACAGCTGCCAATGCCTTGGTTGGCTGAGAGGTAGATGGTTCTGCTTCCCCTCTGGTGGCCAGCTCAAACTCATAGGCTTTTAGATCAGCGAACAAATCATGCAGCTCGATCTTGTTCAGGTATTTAGATTCTCTCATAGCAATAGTCTTGACGACATCCCATTCATTGGGCAATGCTCTCATATCTTTTAGAGTAATTTCTCTCTTGGAATAGTCCTTTCCAAGAGTGCTCAGTTCATTGACTATGCTAGTCACTCTTTCATCAAACTCATTCAGAGTTTCTTCGGACTTCATTTTTATGCTTTCAAATTTTTGCAGGGCAACATTTAACTTGTTTTCTTTTGTCTGGTCATTTATCACACAAAGCTATGCGATCTTCTCCCATATTTCCTTAGCAGTAGAGCAAATCTTAATTTTGTTAAACATATTCTTGTCCAGTGTGTCATTTGCAACGTTGTCCTGGTTGGCCTTTTTCTTTTCTTCGTTAGACCAGCTTTCTCTTTCCTTTTCAAGCATTTGAGGTCCACCGCTTGCTATTCGGGGATGTGTTAACTTATAGAATCTTCATTGGTCCGTTAGTGATAACGTACCACATATCATCGTCTTGAGCACAAAGATGGGCTTGCATACGAGTTCTCCAATCATCGTATTCATCTTTCTTGAACATGGGAACCTTGCTGAAAGTGCCATCAATCCGAGTATTTTATTGATTAAGAACACTCGCTCTGATACCACTTGTTAGGATCAGATATGAGTGTTTAGAGGGGGGTGAATAAATACTCCAACAAATTTGATATTTTTTCCTCAACGGATTGATTTCACCTGGATTAGCAGATAAAATCTATTTCTCAATCAAATCTAAGCTCAACATACCACTTTTAGAGTTAGCATGGAAACGGTCTGTTTGAATTAGGAAAACCGATCTGATGGCTAAAACACAAAAGATTGCATTAAGTAAATGAACAAGTTGTGTTTCTGGAAGTTCGAAGGTAATCCCTTCTGCGTCTCCCCTTTTTTCCACTTAAGGAAGGATCAACTAGAAGACTTTGAGTAATACAACAAGATGTACAACCCCGATTCAGCTGAATTTACCCACTACCAGACTGAAACTCCTAGCACTCAATCTGTTCGGACACAAGTCGTCTGACAGTTATAATAGATTCACTCTTCTATCTTAGAACGATTATTAATGATAGAGTGAAAGCACTTCTAGCACAAATGATCCTAAATTGATCAAATAGGGTAGTAAAACGTGTTCTGAAACATTGAGCAGATCGACAAGATTGGATCTTCGTTGATAGAATTCTGCTCGAATAAATGCTTGATAATAAATGATGGTAGCATTGTCTGAGCATTTAAGTTGTATCCTTATATATGCGTCTCTGCCAACATTAATATTTGCTTTTACGTGCAACTCAGAACTTTGACAACTTCTGAACAGGCAGCAGTCTTTTTTTTGGTCACTGGGTGAAGACTTTCCTTTCTCGTCTGTTCTTTTGACGTTTGTCAGACATGATATGTTTTGTGTAATTACCCTTTAATGAAACTTCTATCAATGGTTGTAGTAAGTCTATTTCAGCATTAAATGCATCATTAAATGCTTCAATACGTAGCCGTTGATCTTCCAGACTGATGAACATGATAGCATTAGGTCTGTCTGAGTCGGGCTGTCTGATGTTAGCCTGTCTGGTTCGATCTGATCTGTCTTAGCATTGGCCTGTCTGCTTCGATCTGATCTGATTTGTATACCGTCGATCTGTCTGCTTCTATCTGACCTGTTTGTGTCATCTTTAAAATCTGGAACCAGCAATCATTTGACCGATCTTCATCTGGCTGGTCAGTTTTGGCTTAACTTTGATGGTTTTATTATGGTTTGATTTAACTTTATTGCCTACTTAATAGATTTTTATTAATCATCAAAACTAACAATAATTAGTTTGTTGAATAATTGAGAATAACCAAATACAACACGAACAAATTTGTTGCTGATTTGGATCAAAGATGATTCCGGAAGTCATCGGATTCTTCAAGGAAAAAAGTATGAAAATAAGATAATGATGTGTTGTTGATCTAGAAATTGTGATTCCATCGATAAAAAAACTTTGTATATTTATAAAATTACATGTTTATATCCATATGTGGAGCTTGTTTGTGTTAATTTTGTATTGTAGTAGGAGTTGCAAAAGGAGATGGGTTGTGGCTTGCTTTGTTCAACTCCATGTGTGGCGGCAGACAATTGAAATCTTCTTGAAGTTTTTACTTTTGATTAAAATGCTTTACAAATAAAAATGTATTATATGTACGGAACCAAAAATATTCATATATTATATTAAACACACAACAAAATTTTTTTACAAAACCGAATAAACCGATGTTTTTATAAAAATCGAATTAACCGATCCATTGAAAAATATTATTAAGTCGGTAACCAATATAATTGATTTTTTAAAAAAATAAAAAATTGATTAAAAAATAATAATCGGTTCAACCAATTTTTTAAAATCTAATAAAAAATGAAGCTAATTTAACCGATATTATTTTTAAAATGAAAACTGAACTTTGGATTAAACCGAACAATTTTTTGAATTGATTCGGTTTGATCCACTAGTTCTGTTGAATCGAACTTTTGCTCACTCCTATGAGCTGGTAGTATTTATGTATTATTCTATATTTGCAAGTTATTGTTGTGGATTCATTCATTAAATTATTTATAACAAAAATCTAATAAAAATAATATTTTTTTATGAAAATACATTTAGACTATAATGTAATAATTAATTTGAAATATATTACATTTAAATTTTCCCAAAAATTGCAACAAGTCCATTGAGCCATCCACATCCAATAAAAACAAATCCAAGCCCTTAGAAAAGTAAAGAGGCAAGAAAAACCAATACACAAACCACACAACTGGCTTAAAAACGCTAAAAGGATAATACGATTTATATTTCCAGTCATAAAGTCAAAGTCGTAACTAACCACACAACTTTTCCCCAAATGTATATCCGCCACGTCATTACTAAGAATAAAGCCCGCCAAAATCTGAAAATTAATTGTAAGGCTACGAATAATTCACCTCTGTACAAAGTACTGCTTGTGTACTACAATACGCGGTACTGCATTCCGCAGCTGTGAAAATGATGAATTCGGCGTATTGAACAAGTTCTGGGAGAGAATGGAAGCCCGCGCTTTAACTGTGAATCCTCCGGGCTGTTCTGTAGTTCCAAATAGTTGTTCCCGGTCCAGAAATCATGCCACCACGTGCCGCCGCGGCGTCAGCATTCCGGTAATTTGCCGTGGGGAGTATCCTGGCGAAAAACGTCGGTTGAAACGTCGTGATGTGATTCTTACTCCCTTTCTAGCTGCTGGAGCCTATGCACTCCGCTCGGCGGTGGCCAGGGCTGATGAGAAGTTGCCAATGGAGGGTGAGGCACCAGCTCCGCCGGTTCTGAATGAGACGGCCGTGAGTTCTCAGGCTGAGGAGGATGCATCTGCTGCTGCGGCGGCGGCGGCAAGGGCAGCCGCAGAGGAAGTGGAGGTGGCGAGTTTGAGGATCTACGACGCGACGGTGATTGGGGAGCCATTGGCGATAGGGAAGGAAAAGAGTAAGGTGTTGAAGAAGATGATGGATGCCCGGATTGTATATTTAGGGGAGGCGGAGCAGGTTCCAATCCGCGATGATAAGGAATTGGAGCTTTTGATTGTGAAGGGTTTGAGGCGAAGATGTGTGGAAGCTGACCGTCGCTTGTCGCTGGCTTTGGAAGCTTTTCCTCTGAACTTACAGGGGCATCTTGATCAATTTATGGAGAAGAGGTTTTATTTTCTAATCATTTATAAACTTAGTATTTGTAGTTCAAAGTTTTGATCTTTATGGTCAACTTGTTTTACTTGAGTGATTGGTATATGCTAAAATGAGCATCTCTGGTTCAATATGGTTGTACTTGGATTTTATAACCACTTGAAATACTTCAATTTCAATCCATAATATTGAAATATTGTGCAAGTTTTATGATAATTCTGCAACATGAATTTGTCAGGGTGGAGATTTGAATTTGATTTTTCCCTTTTGTTAATTATTTTTTTTAATGTTTTGGTAACATAAATCAGACGATGAATTTAAACCGACAGGGTCAGCTATATTTGTACTGTAGTTGCCGGATTCATGACTTCCTTTGATTTTTTTTCTTTTGGTGAATTACCCTTCCCACTTACAATAAACTTATGGTACTTAAGCATGGAAGAATGTTTAAAAGCTGAGAAGGTATACTAAGAATAGTTCTCAGTCAGCCAAAGTCCGAAAATGAGGAGACTTTAAATCAAATCTTAATCAAATAGAGGCTAATTCTCTAAATTTCCCCAGCACCTGCAATACCTTAGTGGTGCCAAAAACTCACTCTCCACACTAGGTTGTGTGACACTTCTCTTTCCAATTATTATTATGATTTGTCTTGAAGATTCATATCTCGCACAGGATCGATGAAGAGACCCTTAAGTCTTTGGTGACAGATTGGCCGCCTCAGCGTTGGCAGGAGTACGAGCCTCTATTAACTTACTGCCGCGATAATGGGGTTCGGCTGATTGCTTGTGGTGTGCCACTCGAGGTACTAAGCCTGTTTATATGAATAATGGGGGTGTGATGATTTTCTCTTTAATATCATATAAAACGAACGGAGATGACATGATTGGCTTTGGGCGTTAATTGGATTCACTGCAAGTCAAAACAGTTAATAACTGAATTCTACATCTCTTCCGTTGAGAGTTTTTGCACATAAAGATCTACTTGTTACACAAAGTATCAGTGCATCTCAAAATCTTATCAATTTATTAGTATTGAGTTTATATAACTGGACTTAAAATCCATAATTTTTGTGTCCCTAAGCCAAGTTAGTAAAATAGATCGATGAATAGTCTATGCTTAAAACATTTGCTGTGTTAGTTCTCTTGGTAAGATATGCTCTAGTTATCATTCTATCGGAAAAGTACACTTCCAGTTATTGGGCAGTGTTTACGCAGCTTATCGTTGTTATTGTTCATATCCTGTACATGTCATCTTTTAAATCGATCAACTTATTTAAGCATCATCTTTTGATAATGAAAAGAAATCAGATCGAACATGATATTGTTTTGATGTTTTTGATCGGATAGATCGTACGAACAGTTCAAGCTGAAGGTGTACAGGGCCTTTCTAAAGCTGATCGTAGAAAGTACGCTCCTCCAGCTGGTTCAGGCTTTATATCAGGATTCCCTTCTCTGTCTAGAAGGTCTTCTACTGATATAAATTTTCCCGAATCAGTCTGCTCCTTATGGGCCAAGGTCATATCTTTCGATACAAGCCAGAGCTGTCGAGGGTTACACAATGTCCCAGATCATCTTACAAGCTGTATCTTATGACGGATCTAGTGGCATGCTTGTAGTGGTGACAGGTGCCAACCATGTCATGTATGGAACAAGAGGAACAGGGCTACCAGCAAGGATTTCCAAGAAGATGAAGAAGAAAAATCAAATGGTTATATTACTAGACCCTGAACGACAATACATGCGGAGGGAAGGTGATCTCCCTGTTGCAGATTTCTTGTGGTATTCTGCAGCCAGACCTTGCAGTAGAAATTGCTTCGATCGTGCTGAAATTGCTCGGGTGATGAGTGCCGCTGGCAGGAGTAGAGAAGCCTTGCCTCAGGTTAGTTCTTCATACAGCTTCATGTATAAAGTGTGGTATTATTTGGCATATTTGGCACCTTCTGGATGAGTTAATCAAAATCTAGGACTGTCCTGTTTGAGGTAGGCTTTCACTTTCTTCCTCAAATGTATTTGGGTTTTCTTTTTATGTTTTCTTCCCATGTATCTGCAAACCTTAAAGTTGTGTTGATGACTAAATGAAGTTTCATTGTGCATCTTGCTTAGTAAGAAGCATGCTAGGTAGCCACATAGATCTTAGTATTGATATTACGGCTGGGAAGGAGCCTTGATGTGTCCAAAAATAGATAAATATAGGTTTATTGCAACTTGTTTCCCCCACGTGCCCTGACCCTTTCTTCTAAACGCACTTTATAGTGGGCTTTTCATTCAGTTTTTTGCCCATATCTTGTAAATCTGTATCTGAAACTTTGTCTCAGGTAATTTCAGTTACAGCTAATTTACTTTAATGTAAAGAAATGTATTTATTGCCCATAATAGGCACGCAATTCTTTAAATAGTAACATGCTTGTTGTTTGTAACAAAAGACTGGAAAGTTTGGTTACCGTATCATGCTACAATCATGCAAGTTTTATTGATTTATTTTGCTACTGTTATATGTCTCGATCTATTTTATTCAGCAAAATTTGTAATGTACATCAGGACCTTCAAAATGGACTAGATCTTGGACTGGTATCACCGGAAGTGCTACAAAAATTTTTTGATCTGGAACAATATCCCGTCATCGCAGAATTGACTCATCGTTTCCAGGTACATTGACTTTAGGTTATTTTTTAAATCTTTCCATTCTCTAATAATTCTACAATTCAGATGCATTTAAATGATGATTTACAAGAAAGTAGCTGAGGTTGACAATAGTTTGTTGATGCAGGGTTTCAGGGAGAGATTATTGGCAGATCCTAAATTTCTTCATAGGTTAGCTATAGAAGAAGCTATATCGATCACAACTACCCTCCTAGCACAATACCAAAAGCGTAAAGAGAAATTCCTTGAAGAACTTGATTATGTTGTTACAGATACGTTAAGGGGAACAGTTGTAGATTTTTTCACTGTGTGGCTTCCAGCGCCCACATTGTCATTCCTTCCGGTTGCTGATGACATTAATCAACCTGACAGCGTGGAAGCTATAAAAGGTCTTCTGGGGTCTATTCCTGATAATGCATTTCAAAAAAATTTAGTAGGGAGAGAATGGAATTTGAATCACAGAATTGCATCAATACTTGTTGGTGGTTTCAAATTGGCTGGTGTTGGATTCATTTCTAGCATTGGTGCTGTGGCTTCCTCCAATATACTTTATAGTGTTCGAAAGGTTCTTAATCCAAGACTTGTTAGCAAGCAACTGACCAAGCGATCACCCATACTTAAAACAGCACTTGTTTATGGATCCTTCCTTGGAACATCAGCAAATCTGCGTTACCAGGTCAGAATTCTTTTTCTGCCTAAAACGAACTTTTTACTCCTCTCAGAAACAAGCAAGTGGATTATTTACTTTTCCTGCAAGTGAATTTGCCTTCCATTATGTTGAGGTACTCGATTCATAAGGTCTATTGCATTTGGTCCACATGTGGTTATATCCCACACTACCCAATTTTCAGGTGCACGCAATGCAGTTATGTTTTTTCAAAGTCATCATCTATCATTTCTAAGGATGTGAAGCCTGCTCTTTGTTACTTTCTCAGTTTCAGTATGTATAGCTAAAGAAGTCGTTAGTAGAAATGACTCAATGATAGCAACGCCATTATAATAGCTGATTGGAAGAGGATGTTGTCTCTTTGCAATAATTCTTTTGCAACATGTCAGGATTGATGCTGAACTAATTAATCGTGAAAAAAATGAAAAGATTGTGTCAATGGAACTTGTTAAGTTGAGAGATGTTTTATGTTCCACTGTGCAGTTCAAAACTTCTGTTTCTGTTTTATTTTAGACTTAAATATGTAATAAAATTATTTTCTTTTTCCATACAGGTTATTGCGGGAATAATAGAGCATCGAATTTCAGAGCAGTTCTCTGACCAGGCATTACTTGTAAATATGATATCTTTTGTGGCTCGAACAGTCAACTCTTATTGGGGAACCCAGGTCAAAAACATCAGACTTCTTTAAATATGAATTTAAGCGTCTCTTTCTTGACAAATTATGATTTATGAGGCGCCTATTTTGATTTTGCCTCTGATATATTTCTGGTCCACCCTCATTTTTCTGATTATGGTAAACATAACCATTAATTAAAAATAATTCATCTGCTATGCATGGTGTTTTCTGTGGTGCTCTCCAGTTGAAGGCTCGGAGCAATTAGACCAAAATATGTGTGTCACAATAAGTCTTCAGTGGTTTCCCTTCATCCGATCTCCTAAGATATTCGAGATCAGATAATTCTTTTTAAATGCGAAACATGTAAAATGTATTAAAGCGGCAGTCCAAGGGATTCGCCTGGCTCTGTTGCCTTATCAAATTTGATTTCTGACAAATGATTGTTTCTTTATGTATTACGCCAATGTAACATGTCACCTGACATCTACCTCTCTCAATTGCTGCAGCAATGGATTGATTTGGCAAGATACACAGGACTGCAGGCTCGTACAAATGAAAATGTTTCATTGCAGACGCCAGATCCTTCAGATTCCGCTACGATAGAATGCAAAATCCTTGAAGATACCAACATCGACAATACCAACAATCAATAGACTGTGTTGTTGCTGTTCTGTAAGATTCTTTTATGTTCTCTTAAATTTTGGCAAGGCCTTAATGAGAATAGAAGGCCCATTGATTGGAAATGGAAAACCACACAACAATATGTCAAAGTTGTATTTACGGATGGATACGAAGTGAAATCAATTTAATACACAGATTGTTTACAAGAAATGAATAAATACTTTCTTTTTCCTCTCTATCCAAGAGTTGCTTATGCTCTCATAGACTGACTGATGCTGTAAAATATCATGCTTGTGAAAAAAACTATCCTTTGGTTCTTCATGTCTCGGCATTTACTTTAGTATGACAAGAGGAATGTTACCAAAGAAGAAAGAATGCATGCATTCGATTTTGAATTCCCAAGATATGTAAGTTTGTTATTTGACAAATGATTTAAATCTTATGAAATATCTATAGTTATGGAGTTTCAATAAGATATATACGATTTACAGAATAATACAAATATCTATTTTCTTATACATAATCCATGGAGTTGTCAATTGCAAACGTGTCCAAGGCAAAAAGGTAGGAATTTCTCGCAGGACCCATGCATCCATTTTTCAGATACATCTGTGATGATCATTAATCAGAGATGTGTGAGAGCCAGAACACCGGTAACATTCACATCTTGTTCTCCATCAGCTGCAAGTTTTGAACTCGATTCCTGCTTCTCGTCCATCGTCTTTGACAGCTGCTGCTTGATTGTCTCTAATGCAAGTTCTACATTCCTCAGCTGTGTCATTATTTATGCATATCAGAATTGTGATTTCATATGAATAAATGTGCTCCAAGAAGTTATTGACTCATACCTGTTTTTTGGCGAATCTATTGCGGATAAACAGGCCACTGTAGAGATCAAAACTATCTCTCATTGTACTCTCCTTCTGCATGTAGAGACCCAATTAGATTTTTAGAGTAGGTGTCAATTATCGATTGTTGCCGCCAAAAAGTGAGGAACTATGCATATCTTGGTGTGATATCGAGTTGATTGCACGTAAAAAAGGGATGGAATGATTAAAAGAATGAATATTCTTTCTTGATTCACAATGGTTATGCATGTGCATTGTTTGTTTTTCCGTAGCCCACGCACTCCCCCCCTCTCCCCTTTTCCAACATATGCTTCAACAGAGATGAATCACTTAAATTGCCGATTCTTTTTAATCTTTTGTTCTTGATTTGGCATTTCATAACACTATCTTGAACCGCATTGAGCATGAAGCTAACCGAGATGTTTTTAATGTTAGTTCACAATATGCAGATTGAAAAATGGACTGTAGATCATTAAATATACCACTTCAACTAGCTTCTGAAATCCCCGTGTGTCGATAGGCGTTGGTTCGATATCCATTTCTCCCAAAAGTCTGTCAATAAAGAATTTACTTTGTTGTTTAATCAATATTCTCAAATGTAGAATGCTTACCTGCCAATAGTGTGAGTGAGGAATTGACTTCTAGCAGCTAATTTATCATGTTCTTCACAAGTGATTTCCATCATTTTGCAGCCCTGAGTGCATTCATATGCTACTGAATTATCTGTGCAAAAAACTCATACGTGTATCTTCTGGAAATTATCTGAGCTCTGCTTTTCATAGTGTTTACCTCACTTGCAAAAATCTGCAGGAAACTGGAGCATATATCTTCGTTCCTTATTCGAATTTTATCGTACATGAAAGTAAGGTCTTTCCATCCATCTTTCCCACTGTCAGGACCAAACATCGGATGCGTGCACAGGACATCTGAATCATGAGGCAATACCTTCCCGGGAAAAGGGTAAGTTTCCATCCATATGTTATAACACACTAAGCTACTGTTTGGTGTGGTGTGATTAATACAAGATTTATGGATTGTTCATCCACATTCATCCCTCACCAAAAACCATTTAATAATTCATTAGACATTTACACTACATAAATCACATATATCTATTAATTTTTTATCACTCATATTAAACATTCATATCTTCGACCATCTCATACCGTACCTAAAGCAATTCACAATCATAAAACACGAGTTTAAAATTTTGAAAAAGATTCGCATACTTGTAGCATGAGGTCCCTTGGATACTCTTTCACTGAGAGCACATCCGCAAAGAGTGTTGGTTTTTTCAAGAAAGCGAATGGGATTGTGTTGATGACTTGTGATAGGGATAGTATTGATGTGCAGAATAGTATAACATCATTGTCTGATTCAAGAAATTCGTTCATATTTCTGTTCATACATAGACATATACATTAGCATATCTTTGTGTGTGTGTACATATATATTCACATTCGGGGTGGCAGAGGGGAGGGGGCGCCAGCAGCCCCCTACCCCGAACCCACCCCCATCCCACTGTGGATTTGGAAGAACCTGAAAAACAAGATGCCCAGTCCAGCGCAGAGATCCGAGTAATCTGATCTTGAAGTGGTAGTAATGCAATGGCCTTGTTTGATCATGGTCTTTACCAAGAATTGTGCAAAGGGGCCAAAACCAACTATGCCTATTTTCAGAGTATTTTGTGAAGGGAATGACATGGTTTTGTCTGCGTGTTTGGAGAGGGAGAGGGGGAGATGTAGGTTTTATGTGGTCATTATTGTTGGTTCTGATAAGTCAAGTTCCTACATCATTGTCATTGGTGTCAAATGTTAAATATATGTTCCGAGTGGTAGTTGCCAATTTATGGGTGTCAACTTCATAGAAAAATCAAATAAAGAGACGAAAGTTGAAATATTTTGTGTTTGGAAGCAAAATAAAATTAGATTTTGATTTGATATGGATTTTAGAAATTCCAAGAATCTGAAATTCTAATTCGATTTTGTATGTTTGGTTAATATTTAAAAGGATATCGTTTATCAATTCCATTTACAAAAATCATTTTCACATTCCTATTTGCGACAAATCCATCCAATTTTGAAAGGATTTCAATTAGGTTGTATTTGGATTGAAGGGATTTCAAAGATTTAAAATTCATTATCTAAATTCATTGTAATTGTTTGGATGCATTTCAATTCAAATCCCATTTTGAATATGTGTATGTATCAATACACTAGATTTCATATTTTTTCTCCAAAATGAATCATTTGAAATTCATTCACCAAATATCTCCTTTAAATCCAAACGCAACCTTAGTTTAAATGAAATTCTCTAACCCTTCCAAATACAAATTCTATTTTAAAATCCATTCTTAATAAACAACTAGCAATCCTGCGTGTGACCTTTTCAATCTTATTAATTATTTATTTAAAAAATAATTATTAATTATGATTAAAAATAAAATTTATTTATCAGATTTTTTTATAAGTACAAAATAGATAAAATAGCATTTGGGTACCACCTCTCAAAAAATCTTTCAACTAAATCACCAAAAATATCTTCTTCCAACTAAATACATATTTTCAATACATGTTTTAAGAAACTTCTTCAAATAAATCCAGTTTATGAAACCCTAATGTAGTTAGTCCATTTTCATGACTAAAATGCTATGTTATAAGAAAACAAAGGTGCATTCAGAGAATCATTCTTCTCCTCGTCACTGCTTCTCTCTCCTATCATCTGAAGCATGTTCCCTTCTTCAACCTCCACTTTCACCTCCTCCTTCTCCAGACCCGGTAGATCCGCCTTAATGACGTCGGTGACACTGTCTTCAAATTATCGCCCCACAAATTGGCTTCCTTGGAATCCATTTTCGTGGCAGTGGGGCAGGCGAGAAGGAGCATCGATGAATTGAGATATATAGATTGGGGTTTTTGAAAATGGGGATTTGGAGGAGTGGACGATGAGAAAAGTGGATAGACTCATGAATACACGGCTGTTTAGTTGTTGAGGTGAAAAGTGGAGAGGCTTTTCGATACACAAAAAATAAATATATTTTTCAGTTCTTGTACTATTGACTTTTATTATTTGAGTGCATGATAATTGGATTTAATGTACAATAATATTATTTTGGCGGTCGTCATCTGTTAGGATCGGAGTAGTGTTTAAAGGGTGTTGAATAAACACTAGACTCAATTTCTGGATACTTCAAAATACAGCAGACTGTTAACTACTACAGTAAGATCTCAATTGATTGCAAGTCAGTAGACAACTAAGAATAGTGTGGAAGGTGTCTAATGTACTTGTGAGTTAAGAGCTGATCGGTAGAACACGAAGAAACAGTAAGGTAAGGTGCAAAAAGTAAATGACACAGGAGTTGTTTCTGGAAGTTTGAAGCACAAACGCTTCTACGTCCCCCCTTCTTCCTTTGCAGGAAGGTTACACTAGAAGACTTTGGTTTACATTTTACAGTATACAATCTTCCTAGGCACCCACACAGATTTGCTTAAACTCCTAGTAATACAATAATACAATAATCACACAGATTACAGAATGATTTTACAACACCCTCACAAGATATAAAAACTTTGTTTTTCCTTCGAGTGTTATTGAGCAGTAGACTTGAATACTTAGATCTTCAAGATCTCAATAATGCTTGGATACTGCTCTGCAAAACTTCAGAATGTTTCAATAAGTGTTTTGAATGTTTTGCTTGCTTTCGAATGAGGTGGATTCAAGATTTGGAGTGTTGTGAGCTTTCTTCATTCTTCTGTTCGACGAATTTATAGACTTGAAAGTCAACAACAACTATTCTTCAAATGGAAAGTACCGCGTAAAATCAGCTTCATGATTTTCATCCAAATTCCTTTTGTCTTCTTTCCAATTTTGTTAAGCAACAGCTGGTTCATTCTGACGAGATTGGTGGCGCTGATATGACAATGTAGCGCTCTGTTATACTATTGTTAGAGTAAACCTATTTGAGTTTTGTCATGTTGTCTTATATGTCTGCTGACTTCTCCTTGGAGATTTTAGTCTGCTGGACTAAAACAACTGGTGTATTTTCCATCATCTGCTGGTTACTCATTAGTTACTTAGTCTGCTTGACTCAAGTCAGCTAATGCTTTTGACTGTCTGCTAGTATCTCCTGAAGATGTACACAGTGGAATAAAATACTCTGTTCCAGTAGACCTCTATTCTCTGCATCCGATAGATGATGACTTCTACTCTTTGTTCTTCCAGTAGACGATATCTTTTGGTCTTTGTTCCCGGTAGACGATATCTTCTAGTCTTTTTTCCCGGTAGACGATATCTTCTAGTCTTTGTTCCCGGTAGACATTCGTAGAGTCAGTCAACGGTCTTTTCATCAGTAGGCTTCTTTAATGCAGTAAACGCTCCAATCAGTAGATATTTGTTATCACAAAAACTTAGAAATGTTTTCCCAACAATTTTCCCCTTTTTGGTGATGACAAAACTTGGCAGTGGAGACTTTGGCTTGAATTTCGATCAACAGATATATTTGTTAAGACTTAAAAAGATAGCAACGAAGAGCAACAATTTATATGTTAGATAAATAAGCAGATTACAAGTAGTAATCAAACTGAACATTTAAAATAAGAAAATCCGGACTTCCCAAGATACGACTTAGAGGAAGAGCAAAACCTGAATGGGCTGATTCAATCATACCAGTCAGCATTGAAACAGGATCACAGACCAGTTGACGTTCAAACCTTTGACGATGGCACACATCACTTCAAACTTCTCCGGAGTGACGACGTCAAAAGAACCGTCCTTGCACAGCAGACCCTTAGCAACAATGTCTGTCAGCACCCTGAATTGATTCTTCATCAAAATCTTCTTGAATGGAGGGGTTCGCAACCGGTGGCCAGACTCTGAAAATAGAGAACTCGTCTCATCTCGAATTGAAATGAAGATGGCAGATAAATCAGTGAGCCGGCTGTGGGAAGGCATGGTTGAGTGGTCAAATCCTCTTGGGTGATAATCACTGACTGATTAAAGACAGAGGCGACCACTGAATTGTTGACCACTCTCGCTGAAGCGTAAAACTCAATTAAGGCTTCATTGTAAAATAATGGAGTCAGGTTCAACAGAACCAACAGCCCTGAGTTTTCCAGACATGTGAAGACTTGTATCATTCCGTCATCGGAGATTGTGTAAACGGATTCAAAATCAACGTGAATAGCGTTGGTGACGAAACTTGGTTGGTTGGTCCTTGACATCTCGCAAAGATGAGAAGTAATGAGATCTGAAAGGAAAAAACTTCTTGAAGATTTGTTAGCTTAGTGAACTGTAATTTGTGAAAGTGGAAGATCGAAAATTCTAATGGCAGTTGAAGAAGAAAAGTGATGTAACGGCGTACTGTAGATGAAAGAACACATAGGCATGTGTCGCTCATCTAAGCAAGAATAATTTTTAAAATCAAAAGAAAGGATACGATTAAAAGGGGGCCGAATTAATTTAGCATTAATAAGCATAAAATTTTGAAATCATACATTTCAATTGGTTAATATTTAAGGAAGGTTATGAATAGCTTAGTGTACATGGTAATGTCCACTGATATGTAGAGTCTTGCTCAGTCAAATATTTTGATAGATTTTTCATACCATGCTCGGGGAGCTTGTTTCAAACCACACAAAGCTTTGTATTGTTTATAAACAAAGGAAGGCTGATGATGGTTTTCAAACCTAGGAGAATGTTCAACATAAACCTCTTCTTGGAGTTTGCCATTAAGAAAAGCATTCTTAACGTGCATCTGATAGACTTTAAAGTCCTTGAATGTAGCAAATGCAAGAAATATGCGAATAGCTTCTAATCGGGCTACAGGAGCAAAAGTTTCATCGAAATGTGCAACTAATCTTGCTTTATTCCTGATTACTATACCATGCTCGTCCAATTTATTTCTAAATACCCATTTGGCACTTATAACAGTGTGATGTGGTAGACGTGGTACTAATGCCAAACTTTAAGTGTTCTATCCAATTTGGGTCCAAAATAGTGTCATCTATATTCTTGGGTTCTATGTGAGAGATGAATGCGCCATGAAGAAATTCATTTATCATCTATACTCTGGTTCTGAGAGGAGCAGTAGGATTACCTATGACCTGGTCAGGTTGATGATTCTTCTTCCACTAGAGTTGAGATTCAAGAGGGCTTGTTCCTTCGTCATGGATTTGAGTTGGCAGCTCAGTGGACTGAATTTATTCATTATTGGCATTTGTTATGTCTACTGCAGTAGGGGTAGCGTCCTCGGCAGCAGGGTTTAGCTCTTGTGGACAAGTAGGCTTCTCTACTTGTGCTTCCGGGACTTCTGGTTCTAAAATCCAGTCGACCCTTCTACTGTAATCCAACTCATCATCATAATCATTATCAATATGTGTATTTTCTAACCGATTACTCAAGTTATTGACTTGCAACTCATAGATAGAATTATCAAGGGATTCATCAAATTTCACATGAATAGATTCCTCTACTGTAAGTGTTCTATTATTAAATACTTTAAAAGTCTTACTAATAACAGAGTAGCCAAGAAATATTCCTGCGTCAGATTTAGCATCAAAAGCGGTGAGATGAGTCTTTTCATTGTTGTGAATAAAACATTTGCAACCAAACACATGGAAATAAGAAATATTTGGCTTACTGTCATTCCAGATCTCATATGGTGTTTTGTTCGCTCGTTTATTAATCATTGATCTGTTCTGCGTATAGCAAGCTGTATTAATTGCTTCTGCCCAAAATCTCTGAGAGATTTCTGACTCTGTTCGCGCAGCTTCTTTCAAAGTGTAATTCCTACGCTCAGCAACTCAATTTTGTTGCTGGGTTCTAGCAGCAGAGTATTCGTGTTTAATGTCAAGATCATCTAGATATGATTCGAGTGACTGATTGGTAAACTCAGTACCTTTATCCCTACGAATTTTATCTATCACACACGACTTCTCATTTTGTAGTCTTTTCAGTAGTTTGATCAGCTTTGAAGTAGTCTGATCTTTGCCACTTAGAAAGAGGACCACATAAAAAGAGACAAATCGTCTATTAACACTAGGGTGTACTTCATTCCTCCTAGACTTGTTACTGGTATAGGACCAAAAAGATCAATGTGCAGAGTAGATCTGATCTGCTTTCCAAGCTGGCATGCTGAACAAATCTTGTCTTTAGAGAACTCTATTTGGGGCAATCCATCAACTAAATTAAGCTTACGCAGACTGTCAATAGTTTTAAAATTTAAGTGACTCAAAAGCTTGTGTTGAAGCCAATTTTTGGAACTATTCAAGGCAGCAAAGCAAGTAGGTGAGGCTGGCTGATTAAAATTCCAATTAATCTTATAAGTGTTATCATACATTTTACCTACAAGCAATATATTGTCATCAGTAGATTATTGAACAAGTGTGCTGATTGAATTCTACTGAATGTCATTATCACATAGTTGGCTAAAGTTAATCAGGTTATAGCATAAATTTTCAACTAACAGTACATCTTTAATAATAATGTTACCATGGATAATCTTACCCTTACCCACGATTCTACCTTTCGCGTTGTCACCGAACGTTATTCTTGGTTCGGTAGTGTCTACTAACTCAGACAGTATACATGCACTTTCTGTCATATGTCTAGAACATCCACTGTCCAGGAACCACTATGAGCTCCGAACTTTGTTGGATTCTAGATCTCTGCAATTAAAGCGATGATATCATTGGTATCCAATCCTACTTGGGTCCAGACAGGATTAGTCCTTTCGGTACCCACACTTGAATAACCCTGAACCTCTTGGGTCTGTGTGTGTCCTGAATTGTGTGCGCAGTAAATGGTGATGGTGTTGTACGGTGTTGCGTGTGATATTGAGTGTATGCATGTTGTTTTGGTTTTAGATTCCTGTTTGGAAGCATATATCTATTCTGGATAGGCATACAATTATAATACCAGTTACGTTTTGCCTCTCGAATTGCCTGACCAGTAGGTTTATGCCCATTTTTGGACTTCTGTACTGGTCTAGTCTTCTCTACTGGCTTGACATAACCAATACCTTAATGTGATGTATGTTTCTTAACGAGAATTGGCTTGACAGATTCCATTTCCAACTCACTTGGTTCATATATTGTGCTGGATCTAACAAAGTTCATTGTTTGAGACTTGTTTTTCACCAGACATAGTTGAGATCATGTGCTATAAGCTTTACTGTCATGGTTGATATAGCATGTGCCAGCAGGATCGCCAGCAAGCCTAATCGACTCTAGTATTTCATCTTTCTAGCAGTTGATGTGTTCCATGTGCGAACCAAACTGATAATTTTCTGGTGTGCACATTTAACTTCGTCCTTTTCTTTTTCGAGTAGAGTTACTTTTGCCCTTAAGCATTCCAGCTCCCTTGATTGTTCAAAATCAAGTCTATTGTCTTGTTGTTCGACTGGGCTAGTATGTTCTGTCTTATAGTTCTCGAAGGACTCATACAACTGTTGATACTCATTTATCATGTCTTGTAGTGCAATGGTGAGTTCAATATGAGTAAATTCAGAAAGGTTAGAATCAGTTACCTCACTGTCATCATTTGCCATGAGACAGTGGACTACTTCATCTCCACTTTCGCTTGAGGAGCTTGATGATTCTTCTGATTCTGATTCTGAATCAGCCCACTTTCTCTTGCTTTCCTCAGCAACAAGAACCTTTTTTATTTCTATCTCTCCTGGATGATCTTCTTTTCTCCTTAAGACTTTTTGTAGTCCTTGGAAGTCCTCTTTTGATCATCCTTCTTTGGTTTGGTACAGTCGGCGATGAAGTGCCCTGGTTTGTGACAGTTTAAGCAGACACAATCATCTTCTTCTGAGCTGTCCTTGAAGTTCTGCTTCCTTGGATAAGACCGATATGTCTTGTGGTTTTTCTTCATAAATTTGCCAAATATCTTGACAAATATCGACATTGCATCATTACACATTTGTTAAGGAGTCATCTCTGTTGCAGTGGACATGGACTCTGATGCAGCAAGGGCCTTCGTTGATTGACTGGTACTCGGTTCATCGTCAACTCAAATGCCTAATTCAAACTCATACGCCTTTAAATCAACAAACAGATTGTGCATATCGATCTTGTTTAAATCTTTGGATTCTCTCATGACTGTAGTCTTCACATCCCATTCTCTTCAGAGACCTCTCATGACTTTTAGAGTAACTTCTCTATTCGACATTTCTTTTCCCAAGCTGTTGAGTTCGTTGATAATTCATGTCACTCTTTCATCATATTCATTGTGACTTTCTCCATTTCTCCAGATATCATCCTGATATTCTCCAACTTTTGTAGAGTAACAGTAAGCTTGTTTTTTTAGTTTGATCATTTCCTTCACACAGTTATGCTATCGTTTCCCAGAAATATTTTGCGGTAGGACACATTTTGATTTTATTGAACATGTTCTTGTCCAATGTTTTGAACAAGATGTCCTTAGCTAAGTTGTCCAAGTTTGCCTTTTTTCTTTTCGTCATTTGTCCAGGATGCTCTCTCATTTTCAACTATCTGAGGTTCACCACTAGAGATAGCTACTGTTGTGTTGACTTTCATGATTGCCATTGGACCGTCAGTGATGACGTACCACATATCATCATCCTGAGCACTTAGATGTGCTTGCATCCGAGTTCTCCAGTCATCATATTCATCCTTTTTTAACATTGGAACCTTGTTGAATGAGGCCATTAGTTATGGTACTCTCACAATTGAGAAGACATTGCTCTGATACCACTTGTTAGGATCGGAGTAGTGTTTAGAAGGGGATTGAATAAACACTTGACTCAATTTTCTCGATACTTCGAAATACAGCAGACTGTTAAGTACTATAGTAAGATCTCAATTGATTGCAAGTCAGTAGACAACTAAGAATAGTACGGAAGGTGTCTAATGTACTTGTGAGTTAAGAATTGATCGGTAGAACACGAAGAAACAGTAAGGTAAGGTGCAAAAAGTAAATGACAAAGGAGTTGTTTCTTGAAGTTCGAAGGACAAACGCTTCTACGTCTCTCCTTCTTCCTTTGTAGGAAGGTTACACCAGAAGACTTTGGTTTACACTTTACAGTATACATCATTCTTAGGCATCCACACAGATTTGCCTAAACTCCTAGCAATACAATAATCATACAGATTACAGAATGGTTTTACAACACTCTCACAAGATATAAAAACTCAGTTTTTTTTCTTCGAGTGTTCTTGAGCAGAAAACTTGAATACTTAGATCTTCAAGATCTCAATAACGCTTGGATACTGCTCTGCAAAACTTCATAATATTTCAATAAGGGTTTTGAATGTTTTGCTTGCTTTCGAATGAAGTGGATTCAAGATTTGGAGTGTTGAGAGATTTCTTCATTCTTCTATTCGATGTATTTCTAGACTTGAAAGTCTAACGACAACTATTCTTCAAATGGAAAGAACGCGTAAAATCATCTTCTTGATTTCATCCAAATTCCTTTTGTCTTCTTTCCAATTTTGTTAAGCAATGGCTAGTTTATTTTGACGAGATTGGTGTCACTGATATGGCAATGTGGCGCTCTGTTGTACTATTGTCAGAGTGAACCTGTTCGAGTTTTGTCATGTTGCCTTATATGTCTGCTGACTTCTCCTTGAAGATTTTAGTCTGCTGGACTAAGACAACTGATGTCTTTTCCATCATCTGCTGGTTACTCATTAGTTACTTAGTTCGCTGGACTCAAGTGAACTGATGCCTTTGACTGTCTGCCGGTATCTCCTGGAGATTTACACAGTGGAATAAGATACTCTGTTCCTCTAGACCTCTATTCTCTGCATCCGACAGATGATGACTTATACTCTTTGTTCTTCCAGTAGACGATATCTTTTAGTCTTTGTTCCTGACAGACGATATCTTCTAGTCTTTGTTCCCTGTGGACGATATCTTCTAGTCTTTGTTCCCGACAGACGTTAGTAGAGTCAGTCAACGGTCTTTTCATCAGTAGGTTTCTTTGATGCAGTAGACGCTCCAATCAGTAAACGTTTGTTATCACCAAAACTTATAAATGTTTTCCCAACACCATCAGTCACTTGTCTTAGTTGAGTTTTTTTGTATGAATGCACTAATTTAACGTCAGGAAGATGGCGAGGACATTGAGGATGAGTTTGAAGACGAGGACTTGGATTACCCTATGAGCATGAGGTCTTGGAGTAACTATATTAGGACGTGAAATTATGTCCTATATTGCACATCATATGTATCTCCTTATTTTTCTTCTTTGAAAAAGCTAATGAGAACATGTGAGCATGTTTGGATTGTATGTTTAATTAAATCGTTTGGGTTGTAAAGTCAAAATTTTGGCTACCATCATGCAATTAAAACTAAGACAAGTGGCCGATGGCGGTCATCAAAATAATATTATTGTACACCGCCTTAGTTTCGGTGTATGTATATTATATGCACCAATGATTTTAACTTGTTCACACGGTGTAAGTGAAGAATATTAACATTTTAATAAGTTGGTGCATGTATATACATGCATCGCTTCAGTCTTTCAGTGCATTTAAATTATATGCACCGATAGACTCATGTACTGTCTTTAACCAAAAAGATATATACATGCACCGATGTTCGTGGATAGATGCACAAATCCTTTATTTGTGCTGCTGTTCTGATAATTTCTTGAAGGAATATGACAAGTTTTTTTTCTCACAAAGATTAGGCTGTATACTAAAAATAACATATATAAATAGTCATGCATTATTAGCATTATATCGATGGTAGGGTACTTAATAATAGAATAATATTGGTGATGAGGATATTTTGATGGTAGGGTACTTGTCACTTAAGAGTGTTCCAATAACTTAGTCTCAAAAAATATTTTGAATAATAAAATGTATCTAGTAGTTTGTTTGTTGCGCCCTTTTTTTGAACATCTATAAGACACTACGTCTCAATATATACGTAAAATTCATCCTGATTTAAATAAAAATTTAATAAAGATGCAGAAGTAACATGCATCAATAGACTCTACCTAGATATATGCACTAATTGTTTCAATTTAATCAGTCGGTGCATGTAATATATATACACTGTATGTGTATATCAATACATGTATTACATGCACCAATAATTTCAAGTTGTTCATGTGGTGTAAATGCAACATACTATGAAGAAGAAATATCGGCGGTGGTGCGAGATGGTTTGGGAAATGAAGAAGATGAAATGCGCGACGAAGAACGAAGAACAAGCTATGAAGAAGAAACTCAATGGATAATTTGGTAATTTTGATTTAAAATAGATTTAAATGAAAGTTAAATATATTGGTGGATTGGATCAAAAAATCTTTACCTTCTGATACTGCAAGAATTTTGCCCTACAAAATATAGATAAGGTTAGAGAAAAGACTTTTGACGATTTTAAAAATTTGAGAAAGTGATAATTTTGAATGTGTAAGTTACAAGATTTATTATAATAATTTTATTAAATTAGTATATATAACTTTAATCAAATGTTAACTGTAATTCTAAAATTACTCAAATCATGGGATGTAACACCCCAAAAATAATTTGAAGCTATCTTCAATGCTACTAAAATAATCATCCTAAACAAAAAAAAAAAAATTAATAATAATAATAATTTATGAATTTATGTTTAATTATATTCCATAATATTAACTAATAAAAGAAAATATTTAATTAAGAATTAGGCATACACTTATCAATACAATTGCTCCAACACATGTCAACTCTTTAAAGCCTCAATACATGCAAAACCCCTATAAATACCCCCCCATTTCATCTGATTTAGCCCACAAATTCAAGAGCAAGTTTGAGAGAGAGTGTAGGAAATAGGATAGAAATGATAAAATTATGAGGAAAATACCAAACCTCCTCCAAAAAATCCGACAATTTCACACAACACTCATTATACACCCAGCAAACATTTAGTGTAGGAGGTGTTCAAAAACCAGCATCCAAATTCGTCCAGAAAATCAAAATCCCGAAGAACACTAAGCTGTCAAAGCCCAGAAAAACCCGTTTCAAGGTATCAGTTTCAAGCTTCGGTTTCGTGCCTTTATAAAACGATTTTAAACTTGGCGTCTAAATGAAAGTTGTTAAAAATGTGTTAAAGTTTATGGGTATGTCGGCCGATCGCCCAAAAGGCCTCCGTACGAACAGATTTCCGGCGACCAAAACACCAAGTCAATCATTTCGAAACATCAAATTCTGGGCAAAATCCATTGGGAATTTCAAAATGTTTTCTGAACAAATATTGTAGATCGAAACGAGGCGAACCTGCAATAAAATTTTAAGCCGCGCGTGGCGGTCGGAGCACGTCCACGCGCCGGCACGGTGGCGCGTGTAACACACGCGCCGACGATTTTGACAAATTTCCGGTCGGCGAACGTTGCTGGCCTGATTTTAGACATTTCTGGAAAGTTTCGTGAAGTTTCGACTTAAACTTGATTTTTAATGAATTTTTAAAGTCTTATTTAGAAATTACCCGGACAAGTTTTGTACAAAAAATGATTTGCAGAAGATTCAACAACATATATGGGTTTCTAAACACCAAAATTACTTATATTATGTTTATAGGACTTTATTTGACATCTGGGTTCAAAATCGAGCCAATCCAGTAAGACATCAAATAGTGAGGTGAGGTGTACTACCGAATTCTTGTTATATAGCCCTTTTGGCATTTGGCCTGGAATTTACAATATCTTGTTATTCATTATCTCACCTTTTATATATTGTCATCATATTGTACATTATCTCGTCATATTGGTCATCTTGATCTGCATGTTTATTTATCTTGAATGTTACCGATTACTAATCGATTCCTTTGATTGAACGAATCATTTGACTGAATGAATGGAGCCCTGGATATTTATCCACTGGACAACGCGGCTTCGGCCCGGAAAGTGAGTCCAATGAACAACGGATGACAGTCCGGGTATATGGTTCATCTGAACAACGCGCACCGTTTTACGGTCCGGAGAATGGTTCACTTGGCTCGTAAATGACTGAATGTACAGATCCTATCTGAATATGTGGGGAAAAGTGCTACACCAAACTGTCTGGTGGGAGCCACCTCTTTAGCCCACGATATTCACTCTGAAATCCTAAATCATCACTGTTCATTATTGACAATTACTTGACTGCAAGATCTTTGTTACATGACATATCATATTGAGAAATTGCATTATTTGATAATTACAGATATAAAGCCATTGTTATTCCCTCACTAAGTCCTCAAAGACTTAACCTCTGTTTTCCTTGTAATTTATTGTGAGTTCCAGATACAGGAGTACCGGAGCCAGAACCAGAGGAAAATTAGGAAAATGGAAATGTTGGCTTACCGGGACTGTTATAGTATTTTCTCTTTTATTAAGTGTCGGACCATTAAGGAGTTTGTACTGTGATGTATTTTGTTACTAATTAGAATGTATAAACGCTTCCGCTACTAAAAATGAATGTTTGACTAAACGCTTCCGCTATTTCTGAAAAGGTTTTGAAACCCTCGTGCGTAATGTTCTTAGAGAATGTGGTACCGGATAAGGGATAAATTAATATGCCCGAGTCGGGTCCCACAGAGGTGGTATCAGAGCCCAGGCTCACAGTCTATTATGAAATATTTTTGGGTAATAGAATAAACTCCATAAGAATTTTATGCTTTGGGTTGTAAGATATTGATGAAGTTGACTGGTTTATTTCAGGGTAAAAGTCTCTAGTGCTCATACAGGAATGCTGATAACACATTGGTAAGAAAGTGCAACCAACTATTAGTAACCTAAAGAGTTAGGTGCATAGGTCGAGCTCGAAAAAGTTTCTCCTATTGAAAATATTATGGTTGACACTCAGATCGAGTAAACCCGGAACAACCAATGAGGATTGATAGTATTTCACCAAACTTTGTTTTTCCACAATTGTCACTATTTCAGATAATGGTGACTTAACCTTACTCTAGTTATTTAATCTTGTGCGTTACGCATTATTAATATTAACTCCCTATTTAAAAATAAATATGTCTTAAATCACCACTTTCTCATAAATTTGATGATGTCGTCAAGAAATAATTCACGAGCTAGGATGTCATCGTCACTTGGTGGTAGCTCTCACACGAGAAATCAAGGAAATGAGGAAAATTCTCCTGAGGAAGTACGTAACCCAAGAAGGAACGACGAGCAAGAAGAACAGCATCCTCGACAAGAGCTACCCAACAGGAATGATATGGAAATTTTACAACAGTTCATGCAATTCTGTCAACAAAATCCTCCACGAAACGTCACGAGGAATGAAGAACCACTAGATAGAGCACTTGAACGATTTCTGAGGTTCCACCCACCTAAATTCTACGGAACCCCTAATGCCCATCATGCAGAAGAGTGGTTACTCAAAGTTGAGAGAATTTTTACTGTTCTCAACTATTCTGATGAATAGAAGGTCAGCTTTGCTGTCTATCAATTTGAAGATGCAGCTCATCATTGGTGGAGAGTCATAGATCACCAATGGAAAAGAAATCAAACCCCGAGGACCTGGGTGAATTTTCTACGTGCATTCGAGGAGAAATATGTTACGCAGGTAATACTGAACACCCGTGAACGAGAGTTTATGGATTTGGTACAAGGAAGACATACTGTAGCTGAATACGAGGCTGAATTCCACCGACTAATTCACTATGCTCCACATTATATAGATGATGAACCAAGGAACACTAAGAAATTCATTCAAGGCTTAAATCTTGATATCCGTTGGGCCACACTATCCACCGAATCCACTAATTATCTTTATGCAGTCAATCAAGCGTTACGAGTTGAATCCAATATCAAATCATTGATCCAAAGAGAGCAGAGGGAAAAGAGGCTCTATAACCCAAATTTGACAGACACAAGCAATAAGAAGAGGAATCTTGGAAAGGAAATAATTGGAGAACCACCTGGGCAGAAACCACAAGGAGATTTGGGTAATGTTAATGCACCAAAATGTGGCTATTGCAAGATGCCCACTCACAAGGAAGAGAACTGCTGGAGAAAGAACGAAAATGTCTGGTCTGTAAAAGTGAACAACATCGTATCCAAGATTGCCCAAAAAGGACCCAGAAGATACCACCGCCACAAAAACCGAGAATCCCAGCAAGGGCTTATGCCTTAATGGGAAATAAAGAAGTTGACCCGATCGTTGTGGTTGAAGGTACCGTTATTTGACTTTCAAAAGTTGACTAAATCTTGTTTAGCCCTAGAGCTACACATTCTTTTATTATACTAATAACAATTGGCATATCATCTAGGAATCAGTTTACCGATAGAATTGAGGTAACCACCGACACCGTCAATAAAAACTACCCACTAAAATTCTACGAACTAGAATATCTGGCAGATTTAATCAAGCTACATACATGATTACGATTATGCTGAGCATGGACTGGTTGTTCAAACATCAAGCACACATAAACTGCTATACCGAGGAAGTAACTTCACCAGGT
The DNA here is from genome assembly GCA_907163345.1 of Haberlea rhodopensis. Classification (NCBI taxonomy): domain Eukaryota; kingdom Viridiplantae; phylum Streptophyta; class Magnoliopsida; order Lamiales; family Gesneriaceae; genus Haberlea; species Haberlea rhodopensis. The sequence continues at coordinate 45,273 of CAJQUN010000576.1, forward strand.
GCGACTACACCAGCTACTAGATGCCATCAATCATAAATGATAGATGGTGGTAATATCTACATTGGAATCAAGGACAGATATAAGAGATGAGAAACTCAAACCGAGGTAAATATAGCTACCAGAGAGGAAGTCTCAGTAAAATCATTACCTGAGGTTGGATTTGAGCCTAACATTTTTCCTCCCTTTTAAAAGCCGCTCACTCTTTCAGCCAGAGAACCTTTTGCGGACATGCACTACTCCACCCAGTTTCTTTGTCATTTCAAATCCGGTCATGGATTAATTAGGACTTGATATCAAAAGTTTGATGTTGATATTGACATTTTCTTTGAATACCTACGCCCTGCTTTCATTCCCGGGTAGTGGAATAAAATGTTTTTTTTTTCTCTCTCTCAACCATGTGTTTCTTCTTCTACTTCTTGATTCTTATCCAAATACTAAAGGGATCGTTATTCCCAAGCTCAGAGAGTCATAGTAGACCATGCTGCTCACCAGAAATGGAAAACCACGAGTGTAGTTTTCTCGGCTCGACGACAACAACAGAAGATCGGCTAGATGAAGAACCACGTTACGCAACTGAAATCATATCAAAGGAAGCTATGACATGGAAAGAAGATTTCAACTCAAGGCTTCAGAGTTTTGCGGTAACAATGATGGAATCTGGGGACCAGATTCCTTGAAGGAGGGGAGATTGTAATACCCCAAAAATAATCTGAAGCTATCTTCAATGCTACTAAAATAATCATCCTAAACAAAAAAAAAATTAATAATAATAATAATTTATGAATTTATGTTTAATTATATTCCATAATATTAACTAATAAAAGAAAATATTTAATTAAGAATTAGGCATACACTTATCAATACAATTGCCCCAACACATGTCAACTCTTTAAAGCCTCAATACATGCAAAACCCCTATAAATACCCCCCCCATTTCATCTGATTTAGCCCACAAATTCAAGAGCAAGTTTGAGAGAGGGTGTAGGAAATAGGATAGAAATGGTAAAATTATGAGGAAAATACCAAACCTCCTCCAAAAAATCCGAAAATTTCACACAACACTCATTATACACCCAGCAAACATTTAGTGTAGGAGGTGTTCAAAAACCAGCATCCAAATTCGTCCAGAAAATCAAAATCCCGAAGAACACTAAGCTGCCAAAGCCCAGAAAAACCCGTTTCAAGGTATCAGTTTCAAGCTTCAGTTTCGTGCCTTTATAAAACGATTTTAAACTTGGAGTCTAAATGAAAGTTGTTAAAAATGTGTTAAAGTTTATGGGTATGTCGGCCGATCGCCCAAAAGGCCTCCGTAAGAACAGATTTCCGGCGACCAAAACACCAAGTCAATCATTTCGAAACATCAAATTCTGGGCAACATCCGTTGGGAATTTCAAAATGTTTTCTGAACAAATATTTTAGATCGAAACGAGGCGAACCTGCAATAAAATTTTAAGCCGCGCGTGGCGGTCGGAGCACGTCCACGCGCCGGCACGGTGGCGCGTGTAACACACGCGCCGACGATTTTGACAAATTTCCGGTCGGCGAACGTTGCTGGCCTGATTTTAGGCATTTCTGGAAAGTTTCGTGAAGTTTCGACTTAAACTTGATTTTTAATGAATTTTTAAAGTCTTATTTAGAAATTACCCGGACAAGTTTTGTACAAAAAAATGATTTGCAGAAGATTCAACAACATATATGGGTTTCTAAACACCAAAATTACTTATATTATGTTTATAGGACTTTATTTGACACCTGGGTTCAAAATCGAGCCAATCCAGTAAGACATCAAATAGTGAGGTGAGGTGTACTACCGAATTCTTGTTATATAGCCCTTTTGGCATTTGGCCTGGAATTTACAATATCTTGTTATTCATTATCTCACCTTTTATATATTGTCATCATATTGTACATTATCTCGTCCCATTGGTCATCTTGATCTGCATGTTTATTTATCTTGAATGTTACCGATTACTAATCGATTCCTTTGATTGAACGAATCATTTGACTGAATGAATGGAGCCCTGGATATTATCCACTGGACAACGCGGCTTCGGCCCGGTAAGTGAGTCCAATGAACAACGGATGACAGTCCGGGTATATGGTTCATCTGAACAACGCGCACCGTTTTACGGTCCGGAGAATGGTTCACTTGGCTCGTAAATGACTGAATGTACAGATCCTATCTGAATATGTGGGGAAAAGTGCTACACCAAACTGTCTGGTGGGAGCCACCTCTTTAGCCCACGATATTCACTCTGAAATCCTAAATCATCACTGTTCATTATTGACAATTACTTGACTGCAAGATCTTTGTTACATGACATATCATATTGAGAAATTGCATTATTTGATAATTACAGATATAAAGCCATTGTTATTCCCTCACTAAGTCCTCAAAGACTTAACCTCTGTTTTCCTTGTAATTTATTGTGAGTTCCAGATACAGGAGTACCGGAGCCAGAACCAGAGGAAAATTAGGAAAATGGAAATGTTGGCTTACTGGGACTGTTATAGTATTTTCTCTTTTATTAAGTGTCGGACCATTAAGGAGTTTGTACTGTGATGTATTTTGTTACTAATTAGAATGTATAAACGTTCCGCTACTAAAAATGAATTTGACTAAACGCTTCCGCTATTTCTGAAAAGGTTTTGAAACCCTCGTGCGTAATGTTCTTAGAGAATGTGGTACCGGATAAGGGATAAATTAATATTTGCCCGAGTTGGGTCCCACATGGGATGTCAAACATGATTATTTGATGAAATTAGAGTTCATTATTTTATTGATCTTAAGAATTTGCTATATAGAAAATATTATTAATTTTTTGCCTTTCATTTACAAATACTTTTTCGCGAAACGTGTCCATATTTTATAAAAAAAAAATTAAAATTAAAATGATATGTGTCATTTGATGATGTGCCAAAGATATATTCGTTAAATGCAGTACCAAACAAAACAAACCAGAATTAAACTTATTCAAAGAATTGCTCAAGCTAATTTATTTGGCCCTTTCTCATTGGACCAATAAAAAATTAGATCCATAGCATGTTTTATCCCCAAAAATAAAATCGACACAATTTACCAATTTGTCTGTAATAAACTTGAATTAATAAATTAGCTTTATATTTGTCAAATAATATGCACAGTGAATTTGGAGGTGAAAAAATATCTCCATTTCTGATTAAAAATGTTCAAAATACAAAATGTTTTACCTTATATACAAGTAAGCAACGGAAGAAAAAAAGCGTTTTGGAAATATTCAAACTTAATCAAGAAGCGTGTTTCTAATATTTGTAGGCACCAACACTCCCCTCAAGCTTGGTGTAGATCAATCACACCAAGCTTGGACATCAAAGAATTATGTAGACTTTTTCCCAAGCTCTTTGTAAAAATATTCGCTAGCTAGCTGATGGATCGTGGGAACATGCTTTGTTTGAATAAGACCTTTGATCTTATTCCAGATTAAATGACAATCAATCTCAATGTGTTTGGTTCGCTCATGATACATAGGATTTGCGGTGATGTGTAAAGCAGCTCCATTGTCACAATGTAATGATATTGTTGTGAATATGAACTCCCGTACCTGTCAACAATCCTTTAATCCAAACAATTTCACAATCATTTCTCGATATTTCGCTTCCGCAGAAGATCGAGAAACAACACTTTGTTTCTTAGATTTCCATGACATCAACGCATCCCTAAGTTTAATACAAAATCCAGTAACATAACGACGAGTCATATGACAAGATGCCCAAACAGAATCACAGAATGCAACAAGAGACAAATAATTTGTAGAAGGCAGTACTATATATACCTAAACCAACAGAAGTCTTCAAATACCGCACAACACGATAGGCAGCTTCCAAATGTGATCTTTTCGGGCTGCATAAACTGACTCAAAGTTTGTACAACAAAGCAGATATCTGGTCGAGTTATCGTGAGGTAAATCAACATGTCCACTAATTGCTTGTACACCTCTGGATCATCCAGTAAAGGATCAAGAGCAGCAGCAGATTATCTTTGGACAGAAAGCTCATTACTAATCATCTTCAAATTTGGCTCCATTGGTTTATCAAAGGGTTTGGCACCAAGAAACCCCGTTTCTTCAAGCAATTCTAAGGCATATTTGACCTGATTAAGATAGATACCACTAGAAGATCTCGCAACCTCAATTCCAAAAAAAACTTCAAAATACGAAATGTTTAGCTTATATACAAGTAAGCAACGGAGGAAGAAAAGCATTTAACTAAAATATACAAAACTTAATCAAGAAGCGTGTTTCTAATATTTGTTGGCACCAACAATATTTTTATTCCAATAATTTAGACAAAGTAAAAGTTTGCTTTGATCTTCTATATTGCCATTCAAATTTGCTAAAATGATTTAATTTCTATTGAAAAAATTTCTTCATTAAAAATTATAATTTGAGTCTAAAATGATTTAATTTGAGTCTGATTAATTACATAAAAAAATTATAATTCGTACCAAACAATTTACAATATAATTGTACTGTGCATAATATGGAGATAGCTTATTGTGAAACCTATGTTTAGTTAGCTCAATTGTCCGTAAATAAATTTGTGTTTTCTGTAATTTAAATAAATTTATCATGGTAAATTTAAAAATTATAGTCTATTTAATTATACATGTACAAGAAATGGCTATACGGCACTAGGAAAAGGTTATTGAGAGATCTCCCAATGGTAAGAAGTTATGTCCAATTGGAAGTAACCACGATTTATATTGTGGTGAACTAAGTCATAAATATACATCAAATCCAACTATATATATAGCGTAGAGGCTAGGGTGAGCCCCTGACCTACATCTGCCCTTACATACCAAACAAGTGAGTCTCTCCGTATCCGAAGGTGAAGGTTATATTGGCAGATCGTGAAGGAAACATGACACAAGTTTTGACCAAAATTATACGTGAACTCACCAAATTGAGTAAGATTTTTCATAAAATTGAACTAATTAAGTTGTGCAAGAACTAGATTAACTCAACATAACACGCATAATCTTTATTCCTAGGTTAGATTCACTTTGGGTGCTTTTACCATATTCAAATTTAAAATAAAAAAAAAAAGAAAGAAAGAAAGAAAGAATTGAAATAGAATCGAATTAATTAATATTTTAAAATTAGTAATTGATTTATGAAGGGAATCATATCGATCACATATCTATATGCTTAATTAGGTGTTCAGGGACTAAAGAAGAGTGGTAAAAGTCATGTAGATGGTTTCACAAAGGTTTTAACAATATATTCTCAATTGAAAAATGCATAAATATTATTTGAATTAAAAAAAACAGTTATCTCAATTTCTGTTTTAGATATTATACAAGAAATTCTTTACTGGTGTTCATAGTCAAATCAATTTCCCAAATCTATCCGCTTATGGCATTCACTAATATGTAGAATGGTCACGAGTTCGATTCTTCCTATCAATATTTTTTCGATCGATCCCGTCGCACGGGCTTGCCTAGCACAGTTTACCTAGCTGGCGTGATTTGTAGACTATTATATTAGCCAGAGAGTTTACCAAATGAACAATCTTATCACACACAGTCATGTCACCATGTTAAAATCAAAAGAAAGAGTATAATGCATCGTTTGCTGCAAAAGATAAGGTAGTAATTGTTTCTATATCCTTGTTTCATCCAACATTTGACTCGAGTTCTTCACAGTCGGAGTTATACATCCTCTTGTTATTTATATCTTTTAATTATTAATCATATATTATTCATCATTTATTAACTTTATCATCTACGATAAATAATAATGGAAAAACTTCAAAAAAAACTTGTAAGGGTTCTTTTGAGCAAGTAAACAACTCCTTAAAAACACAAATACTAAATTTTTTTTTTGTTTTTGAAAAAAGGAGCAATCGAGAGGCGTGAATTTGTAGCAATGAATCACATATATGACTAGACTAGATGTTAACGATACAAAACATATACAAAATGCCAAGAAACAATGTGGACGGTGAACCAGAACATAGAAGATGAAAACAGCACCTCTATCTTTGAAAGCACATAAGAACAACAGAAAAAATCAGAACATAATTATTCCATCAAACTCATCAAACCTGTACAAATTACATTCCTCAAGAACCAACACCAAGGTGGCAATACCTCAGATGTCGATCCGAAAACGAACTAGAAAATGTCATTTTGGAAAGAGGGAGAAAATGACATCAAGGAAGAAGGAGGATGATGCAGTGTTGGAGAGAACAAATGGTAGGACTAACTGTAAGAAAATATGTAAAAACAACTAAAAAAATTTACAGATAAAGTAAATCATCCTCCACGCGACTATAGCAAGTGATAGCACGACCACCAATGGTCTGTGTGAGGTGGGAGGAGGTCGCTGTAATGAACATGAAGGAATGTTATGAGAGAGAATTTGAGGGGAAGACCCGTTCTATCGTCTACTTTACAATCTTTCAACATGAATACTTGAAAAAAGATAAAGGCGTCTACTTTACAATCTTTCAACATGAATACTTGAACCAAGATAAAGGAACGTAACTTAAGTTGTTTCGGAATATTTGGTATATGATTAAGCAAACATCAACAGACCAAAGAAACTAAGATACAAAAAGACTAGTGAAACGTCACCGGTACACACAAAACCATTTTAGATTTAACGAAAAATTAGGAATAATGTTATTTACTCGAGAAGAAAATATTGCTGCTTGAAAACCATATGCGTAGCTAAGCATCGTCTGTTGCAGAATCCCTGTAGCCACGATCAAGGCACCACATGAATACACTGCAGAGAGAAGAAAGCCTTAGTTATTATGAAGTACGAATTGATTATCAATTTTTCAAGAGTACAATGGAACTATTCTTGTTACATGTGGATGTGGTACAAATTGGTGGCTAGGTTTCAAGACAAAAAAGGAAATGTGGTAACCGAATGGCCTAAAAACCTCAAATGAAAGGAACCAAGGACGAAAAAAGAAAGCCCAAAAGAATAAGCCATTATATCATGATACATGAAACCTTAAAAAGACGAGGGATAAGCTATAGCCAGCTTGCTAGTTCGGATCGAACATTCTTGACCGAAATGAGGTGTTTTATAGACACAACGAAGTATGCACATAATGCAGCACAATCATGGGCTACCTAATACAAAATCGGGGGTTCATTAAGACTTTTCTATACCAAACCTAATAAAGGAAACAATGATAAATCTTTACTTGTCTTCCACAAATCTTAGTGCTACACATCTATTACACTGACCGAAATAGAATAGGTGGAGATCATCTAGTTCGTGCTTCATACGCATAGCAAAAGGCCAACATCAAAGAGACACAACATCAAGTATTACAAATATTTTGTAATTCAAGAATCTATACAAGCTGCTTTGTCAGACGTCAACTTTAACTTTGATGGTAAGTTCAGTTATATTCAATTCACATATATTCAGTTCCACATATATTCAGTTCACAATGAACCACCACTCAGGTTAATAACAGAGCACAAATAGGCCAGTTTGTTTCTAAATATAACCTTTCCTGTATTGGGATACCACATCAAACTTTATATCACATGAAACTATTACACGCCTTTTTAAATTTCTTATCACCGTTGCAACACAATGTAATATCACATTCTTAAAAATATCATTATATAACCCTTCCTCTGGTGCATTAATGATCATAAAATTCATAGATCAAAATAAGAACTTATCCCAATCTTAAATACTTCCTTTAAATGAACGCTGTAAGAACATAGCTGATGCTTTTATTATTCTACATATATCTGTTTTGACGTATAAATTAAATCAGAATGATAGGATTCATAAACATAAAGCAGGGAAAACTCTATAACAAAAAATGCATACAATTTAAGTAAATATCAAGTGACAAAATTTTCAATCGTTGTATTGTAATAAACAGAACATGACAAGATAATTCCGCCCACTTTGTCAGAATTTCTGTTATCAATATAAACTGCATTCGTACCTATTTGGCATCTTCCTTCGTGTCATCAGAATCTGAATCACTAGCATTGTAACCTAAAACAAATACAAAATTGACTCAAGAAAATAAAGAAGGGGGCAAACAGATGGAACCACTAGTATTTGGATAGATGGAAAACAAGAATATCTAGCACCTGGATGCTTATCTCCAACTTTCCACACCGAAGACCTACTCTTCGCAGCTCTGCCAATCCACACTCTTCCCTACAATATAAACCATGATAGACACAAACTACAAAGTATGATGCCCCATAATCCCAATAAGCTTAATTAATTCTCCACCTCAAAAAGATAAAATCTTCGAGGATTCCAAATATGCAACTCAATTGCAAGAAGTTAGGTATTTTGCATCCGAACTGGTTTCTTTTCTTTTCTTATTCCTGGCTAAAGAATATGTTTCCAGTTTCTTGGAATGTCATACAAAATATGCCATATTGATTTACCTTTGCTAAGCTATCTTTATCAATTGATCTTTTCCGGTCAAAATGAAGGGAATTGGATTCTTCTTGCATTTTTCAATAACATAATAGATTTAGAACACGGCGTAGCATAAAGAATGATAATGCAGATTTCACTTTCTGAACTGAACTCCAAGAAAATCTCCAATAGTCCACTCCATTAATCATTCATCAATTTGATCTACACATTTTTCCCGCAAATTATTCAAAAAAATACTTTAAAACTTAGGACTTTGAGCAACCAACCACCACAAATACAGCAGATACTCTAGCACAGCACAAAAAGTATGATAAAGAAACCAAATAACAAAATAAACCTTCTGGGCATCTCTGGCTACACCATATCCGCTATAATACATCTGCCCCACAAGCACCTGCATGGCAGTATCACCAGCTTTGGCCTCTTTAAGTGTATCTTGAAACCACCGGTTAACGCAGTCGGTTACCACCTCCGCCAGCGGTATCCGACGCTGCCGTTCCGAGATCTCCGCCGCCTCCATGTCTCGAATGTCGACTTTCAGCCTGCGTCGAGACTCAGGCGCTGGCCCAGTAGGGAAGGAAGAGGATATGGGTCGGGGAATTTTGGCCGTGGGTCGCGATTGGGTCGGGCGGCAGAGGCTGCTGCTGGTGGAGGTGATGACTTTAGCGAAACGTTCAAATCTGTGCGCAGCTGGAATTGATTTTCCCATAAAAATAAGAACAATCAAAAAGTAAACATTGAGTGTGTATCATTGAACTACACAAAAATAAAAAGCAAATTTGTTCTTTTGAATATTTGTTTTTTATTTATTTATTGTAAGAACAGAATATGGGTTTGGGGAAGATAAGATAGATTTTTATTTTGATTTTTAATCTATTTTTCTTCATCTTAATTGTCACTTCCAATATTATAAAAACTATATTATTTCTGGAACTTAGACGCTTGAAGAAATAGATTTGCAATAATAAATTGCATAAAATTTTCATATGTTATAGTAAATTAATGCTCACTTGCAAGCATATACAATATTTGTATTATAAAATAAGGTGGTATTTATAAATTCAGTTTTTAATTTTGGTTTTTGGGATGTAATAAACTTTTTTCAAATTGATTTTGTAATTTAATAGCATCCCAAATATTTTTTGATATTATTATCGTTATCCAAATTATTATGGGTCATGCTGTAATTTAGCACATTTATCATCTTTGTTATTTGACAACACATGTGAGGGTATTATAGTAAGTTCATTTTACCACTAACTCTCTCAAACAGTATACATAGTATAGATATGTACGAAACCTCACTGTATAGATCCATTTAAAAAAACAAAAAATCTCATCTTTTTTTTAACCTTGCACGAAACTCCGCGTGTTAAACAAAATAGGCAAAAAAACACCTCTATTTTCTTAAATCCTGCACAAACGTTGATTGACAAATATGCTCTCAATTTTCTACATCTACATTATTTTCTTCTTTTCTATAATGAGTTCTTCTTTTAATTTTAAAACCAAATATTTAGAATTTTCAAGTGACTAATTTTTACGGTATAATTTTAAAATAGATTATGAATAATATTTAAATTTTTTTTCTTTCAAGAAGTATCATGCTTATTGACCGATTCAAATTTTTTTTATTTTTTCAAGTTTTGGATATATTGAATAAGCAACAATTGCACATATATAAAAATATACATATTTTTAAAAAATCATAAAATATGTTTTCACAATAATTAACATATATATAAACAATATATATATATATACACACACGTTTATGAACATATTTTCATAAAAGTTGCATATAGTTTTAACAAAATTAATAAAAATATATTTATTCGTAAAATCGATGGGATTTTGTGTAAGATTTAAAAAAATAGAGAGGTTTTTTAGTGGGATTTTTTTTTTATATAACATATGGGTGGTTTTATGCCAAATTTAAGAAAACGGAATGTTTTTTGTCTGTTTGTTAACACGTAAGGAGGTTTCGTGTATATTTACTATGTGCTACATGAACCGTAGAAAGAATCCTAGGGTCACGCGTATACATCAGTATTCTTCAAGAACTTCTTTCCGTCACAATATTATTGTTGATTCATTTGGACTCCAAATCTTTGTATATAACTTTGAGGCATGTTTTATTCGGTCGTCCATTTGCTCTCGTGAAAAGGCTGAAATACATAGACTCTACTCTACACACATGTGGTTGAGCCTACGTTGTACATGAGCAAAGCAACGTAAATGAGTTTCTTGCATATTTCTCTTCTATAAAAGTCACATCTACTTCAGCTTGAATGCTTTTGTTCTTGATTTTATCCTTTCTGGTATTACACACATCCAACAGATTATACACATATCTGCCAGACTTATCTTTGGACGTGATTTCTCTTGGTGCCCCATCTTTCTGTCACATACAATTTTCAGGTCTGATGAGAGTTCTATAAAATTTACCCTTCTATCTCAACAGGTTTTCACGATTCGTAGAACTACGGTGGCGTTTCTTCGTTCAATCAGCCCATATATGATGTGGCTAACATTGCTATCAATCTAGCAAACAATTTGGATAACAGAACATAGGCATCGAACTTGCTACTCATTGATACATCTTGACCAATGGTACATATTTTTTTGGGTAGTTAATTATTGGTAGTCGGATCTCGATCATCCTATGTTTTCAACAAATATTGTTGGGTTTTGGGAACCCGAATAATCTTGAATTTGATAACAAAATTTGTTATTGTGTTGCTAACATATTTCATCAAGTGTGCAGCCCATAGATGATATTTCAGGAGCTTGATGATTAGCAAAGAAAAGTCTTCTGAAATTAGCAAGATGAACTTTGCTGGAAGTCTATTAGGACAGGTTGTTCTTTAAAATCTTTTTAACCGATTTTAGGCGAAAATCTATTAAAACCATTTTCAAAATTTTTAGCATGAAATTATTTTCATTACATAGTTTCAAATTTTGGTGTAAAAATATTTTTGGAGCATGAATTCCATTTTCACTGTATTTTGCATAAAAATATTTTTAAAATTTATTTTAAAGTGTTCAAACGTTCAAACCATTTTAAATTCTTTTTTTAAGATTAAAAAAACATTTTGGAATTTTTTCCAACATTATCGAAATGGTTGATAGAAAATTTTCAGATTGCAGCAATTTTGGGAAAATTGTCATAACTTCTTATTCGGATGTCCAAATGACAAATCGCTTTTTGTGATATAAACTACACTTATAGAGGATCACAACGGTATAGGTTTTGCAGCCTCACGTGGAAAAGCAGTGTATAATGCAAAGCGACTCATGTGTGCTGCTGTAGAAAAAATGAAATGGAAATTGTTGAGTTTTGTCAAGAAATTCATTATGTTGCACTCATGATCAAAAGATGTTATTTTTATTCAAAAATTAATTGTCTAGTGCATATTTTAAATTTTTTAGCATATACCATTTACTCCTCACTTGCTCAATTTTTCAAAAAAATTTAAATTAAGGAGAGAATTAATTCAATCTTTGTGGGGTAGAAAATTTTGGTTTTCCCATCTTTTTGATTTAGACAAAAAGGGGGATAAATTTGTTGAATATGATTTCTTGTTAAGCAGCAATATGCTTTAATGCTCATATTTCTATCCAAGTTTTGTTATCATCAAAAGGGGGATATTGTTGGATTTTGGGAACCCATATAATCATTATGTCGATGTTAACAAAACTTATCATTGTGTTTCTAACCTATTTTATCAAGTGTGCAGTTCATAGATGATATTTTAGGAGCTTGATGATTAGCAACGAAAAGTCTTCTTAAATTAGCAGGATGAACTCTACTGGAAGTCCGGCAGAGAAGTTTGTTTTGATCATATCTCATTGCTCGGTCATCGAAATGACTTGCTTATAAAGGGTTTGTACAGTTAACTCAAAATAATAAAAGTCATAATTTAGGCCATAAGACTTGATTTGAATGCTTACTAGGCGAAATAGCATCTGCAATACTCACCTGATATTCTGTTGGAACTACAACAGACGAGTTTGACCAGCTGTGGTAATTTGGCCATAACTCCCAGCTTGTCTATTGGAAAGGATCGATTGTGTATGTGTTGGAAAGATAAGACGAAGATCCACAAGTTAACTTCAATTGTCGAAGTCAGAATTGGATTATAAAGATGGTCAAAAAGCATATGCTGATTTTGTATTGTGCAGTTGTATCCATCAGACTTGCAGTAGGAGTATCATCTCGTATTTTGATCATATATCTCTCATACAAACTCAAAATCAAACGATTCTTGATTCCATTGAAAGCCAAGACAAAGATCTAAAACTTTCCTGTTAATCACTCTGCCCATATATCAGCGAATCGGGAGTTATATTCTAGGAACCAACTCAGTTGAAACGTACTAGAAGAACTCAGCTGGTCCAGCAAAGGTTTACTCAGCTGGTCCAGATGAGGTTTACTATGTTGAAATTCGAAAGTAACTTAGAAAGCAGAATATTTTGTTGCAAGCTCGGGAATTGTGTATAACCTTGTCCAACGTCCATATTTACGTATCTAGCATATATCATTATTGGAGACTATATATATAAGACTTCAAAGTTCAAATAAGTTGATTGAAGATCAATCCAATCGAGATTAAAGAGAACCCATTTAGGGATTCAACACGGGTAGCTTAAGAGAAGAAACTCAGCTGAAATTAGAGCAAGTCCAGCTTCTTAGGCACCTTCTCCTTGTTGTATCAGAGCCATCGAGGGATCATCTGTGTAATCTTTATTCAATCTAATCATTGTAATAGTGTGCTTGAATAGATGAGTGAATTGTAACTATAAGACTTGTTGTCTACATATTGATCGCGCTTTTTTTTAGCAAATAAATATTAAGCAGTGCATGATATAAATAAACAACACTAACTTTTTCTAATTATTTTATTAATATACCATCAAGTTAATTAATAATTTTGTGTTAAAATAACATTCTGGGGATTGTTTGGTGACAAGAATTATAAAATTTGCAATTTGGGTTTTTGGTATGAAAAATAATAACATGATTTTTTAAAATGAAATAATTAACAACTAGATTTTTCACTTTTGGAATTCAATTTTTTTCTAGTAATTTGTTTAAGTTTTTACACCATATTAAATGGCTAATTTAATTAAATAAAATAATTTTTTAAAAAAATCGCAAAAGTAAGTGAATTTTTTTCTTAACAAAGTAACGTGAACACACACAATTATAGGGATATTTAACTAAATAACCTTAATTAAATCAACAATTATCAAATAACCTCAAAATTTAACAAATTTAAAAACTACCCTAGCCGCCAACTAGGTTGGCGTGTTCAATTTGTCATGCCAACCCAGTTGGCGTGACCATTATTTTTATATTTTCACGCCAACTGGTGGCGTGAATAATTGGTCAGGCCAACTCGGTTGGCGTGACCAATTAATATCACGCGTCACGCCAACTGAGTTGGCGTGACCAATTAATGCTCACGCCAACTCAGTTGGCGTGACCTGGGGTTATAAATTTTGCTCGCCACCTTCTTCCTCGGCCAGAACCTCCAGGTTACAATCGTTTTTTTCTTATTTTGCTTCCAGTCACTTCATAGTTTCAGAATTTAGAGGTAAAAATCATGTCGTCGTGTATTAGTTTCTATCGCAGTTTTTGTCGCCCGTCGGTCGCTGTCGTCCACTGCCGTCATACGCTCAAACTTTATCAGTTGATTTTCTGATCCAGCTTTCCAACACAAGTCTTTTAAGTGCACATTATTGAAACGACTATTAAAGTTTGAGCAAAGATGTCTCAAACAAAATCGATGCACTCCACGGGGGGTTTGAAGTCGGGGATACATTCGGCTGCTGCAATAAGGCCCGGATGTCGATCAGAAATCAAACACACGCCGCCAGATTCTTCAATAATGTATTTGCTAACCATCTCCAAGAATCATTTCCATGACAAAAAGTTATCTTCATCCACAATTGAAAATGTCAATGGTAACACTTGATTATTCGCGTCCATGGACACAGCAATCAACATCTTATGCTGATATTTAATATATAGATGTGTGCCATCCAATGTAATAACTTGACGACATCGCCAGAAACCACTATACACGGTTGGAAGGCCCAGAAAACATAACTCAAAGTTTTTTCTCTTGGTCTTGCATTATCAAGATGATCTCACTCCACGACTGTGCCTGGATTCCATTTTTGCAAAGCTCCCATATAGAAAGGTAATTTATTGACCGAGCTCTCCCATGTTCCATACACGTTCTGTACTGCACGTTTCAAACTATGCCAGCCTGTTGCATATGATATTTCTAATCCATACTTATCTTTCATTGTTTGAATCACATACTTGATTTCATAAGCTGGATCACGACGAACGATTCCCAATAACAAGCTAGCAATCATGTTCTTATCCAAGTTCGAATGATCAAGCGACAGCTCACTCAGCAGACAAGTGTGATGTGATGACCTGAGATTAGGGATGTTAATCCCGGAGTATTAATAACCCCTAAAGTTGTTTTACGTGGCGACATGGAGTTTAATCGCGGTGTTGGGCCTTCTGGGCTCGTCTATTTGAGTAATTGGGATCGTTGGATCCCGAGGTTGAGATCGTATTCTCATTTCGGTGAAAACCTGTGAGTTGGGTTTTTAGTATGACTCGGAATCTCGGGTGCTTGGTGTGGGCACCGGTAGGGGGTTTTTGAGTTAGAGAGAGAGTTTTTGAAAACAGATGATTTTTAATGAATCATGATGTATTTGTGGGGATATTAGTATTTCGGGGTATTTTTGCTATAAATACCAGTTGAACCCGAGATTTCAATTATCGGAGCCATTTTCCTCACCTCTCTCTCTCCTCGCGCACGTTGGCCTTTCCCGATCCCCTTTACCCCCGCGCACAAAAGGCCACCGCCCGCCGCCGTCCGGCCGCCGTTCGGCGCGTGCCACCCGCCGTTGGAATCGTCTCTTCCAGGCGCTTCTATACATACCAACAATTCGAAGTTTCGTCGAGAATCGAGCTCGGATTTGCCAGAGAAGCGTAGGGTTCGAAACTGGAGTTCATCCGATTTTGGGGCTCGATTTTGGTATGTTTTTTTGTACGATTTTTCTGGTGTTTTTGGGGCGTTTTTATGCTGCTTTTGAGTCGATGATTTCATACTTTCATGGGTCGAAAATTTGTTGCTTATGGATTCGATTTTGAACGCTGATTTTGTGAATTAGGGTTCGAAAATTTGGGTTTTTGGTATGAGGATGATGATTCTTGTTGTTATTCGATTAATTCATGTTTAAATGAATTATGATGCTTAATTGGGATCAAATTGAGATGTATGGTTCGAAATTGCCCTATTTTGGTGAGGGTTTGATTTCGATTTTGGGGGTTTTGGCTATGGGTTGATGATTCATGTTAAGAGATTGTTATTACATGTTTTAGATGATTTATGATGGTTGGTTGGGTTCGAATTGTGATGCTAGGGTTCGAATTATTGAAGATGTTCTTGGGCAATTTTTCGATATGTCGCATTCGTTTTTCCCTCCCTGCATGTACCCTGCCCCGGGTCTTTTAAATGATTTATTGTCGTGTGTTGACAATATTTTGAGGGTTATGGATGTGCTTGAGCATGGGTTACATGTTCGTAAATAATTGTGAATTATTTATCGTGTTAGCACATCGTTCCTCGGGGCATGGAACTCGAGCAAGGTTTGGCTCAGACTTCGAGGATTTAAGGTACGTTTAGCGTACGAGCATAGTTTAAATGATGTTTTACAAGTATGATGCATGATCTAAAATACATGAAATGCTTTACTATGATGGTACCGGACTTGATTACGTTATGATGATTCACATGGTGAAATGCTTAGTGCCGCTATGAAGCGAGCAAATGATGGGTGTGGTTGCTACGGAGCAAACACCGATAGTATGATGCTACTTGAAGTAAGAAATGAAAAAGATGGTATTTGATTAGATATCTAGGATATCTGTATTTTATTCCCTATTGGTAATGAATAAGAACAGAGACGTAGTTAATCAGAGAAGTGATTAACTAGTATCGGAAGTTAAGGAAATCTCATTATAATATCTAGAATTATGATAATTGCTAGATAAAGAAAGATGTTATGAAATGTTGTTAAATTGAAACTGGCTAGGGTTAACCAATATGATGATTAACTGCATATTCAGGATTTGATGATTTATCTGTTTTGAGAACAGGATTATTACAGGGGTACGCTATGATGAGGATGATACCATCCAGGAAGTATCACATATGTTCCGCAATATTTACATTTTCGTAAATTATGTATTATGTCATTATGATTATGAAATTGTGGAATTGGTATGCTCACCCCGTTGGGGGCTGTCTCTGTTGGGGCAGGTGAACAGGTACATCGATGGCTTTGGAGATGAGCTCGAGCTGTTGATTGGATGTACTCCCAGGATCGTGGTACCAGGGCTTGATGGAGCACGGTATCGTATAGAGTACATATATATACACCTGAGGATTATATACATATTCATGATGCTCGCCTGTGAGCACGATTATACTTGTATATGGATTGTATATAAAGGCATGAGCCTTCCTCTCTTTCATTATATGTTGCATGCAATTGTGGTAGAATTGCTAATGATATGAGAGTCGTTAGTGTGTTATGTGGGGGTTGAAACCCACTTTTGTCGTCTTATGTGTGGTGTCTTCCCTGGCTGGGAATTTACTTTGTGTTCAGTATTCTGTTGAGTATTGTGTATTCCCTGGCCGGGAATTATATTATGTGATGTACTTTTATTTTTGGGATAGCTCAATTTATGGGGAGACTCTGCCCAAATTTTTATAAAAACCCACAATGCAAAAGTGATGTAATGGGGATGGTATTGGGCGAACTCGATTAGTCTATATGCTGTTAGGATGATGATCTTATAACATTGAGTATTAAAGAAATTTTGTAGTTACCATTCAATGGTAAAGTATTATCTGAGCTTCCCGATTGACTTTTATTGAAAGCATGTGCCACACATAGTGGTTAATACACTAATTAAGGGTTAAGGGCATGGGGTCCTTACATTAGTGGTATCAGAGCAGTGGTTGCTCATTGGGGCTGTTGAGGGCCTAGGAAGTTATTGATAGCACATATTTATGCATGATGGCATTAATGTTATACGATGACTAATTGTTTATGTGCTTTTATGTTATGAAAAGTGGTATTGCTAACCATTGTGGTTGCAGGAATCGTGTGGAACACGATAGGATGGCATTAAACACTCTATATGCTACGTGCCAAGGAATCTGATTTTGGAAGAAAATCAGGGAAAAGAAAGATATGATGTATTGTCTGAGGACAGACTGGGTAGACAACCGACAGTGGAATACTTCGGTATGGTCTCAATTATTATTGAATATACTAATGCGTTTGTTCATGTAATGCCCAAGCAAGGAAGGTACGTAAGACGCGTACGGGCATCGGACGGTAACACACTCCTAACTCTGACTATGCATTGAATGCATAAGTTTTTATGATGTTTATGATGATGATGATTATGATGATAATGTTATGATGATGATGATTATGATAAGTAAGTTATGATGATGATGGCTATGATGATGATGTTACGATGATGATTTTGATAAGTAAGTTTATGATGATGTGATACGATGTTATGATGTGGTAAGATGCCACGGGGTAAGATGCCCATATGGTAAGAGGCCATACTCCTATATTATGATCATACTATGATTGCATAAGAATTTACGATGCCATGATGATATGTATAATGAATAAAAATGATAAGATGTTTAAGATGATGTTATGATAATTAAGTTCACGATGAAGATGATTTTATAATGAATAAAGATGACAAGATACTTATGATGATGTTATGATAAATGAAGATGATATGACGTTCACGATGACGATTATGATAAGTAATGATGATGTTAATATGATGTTTATAGAATGATATGATGTTTATAAGGTGGTAAGATGTCATAGGGTAAGATACCCATATGCATGAATATGAACCGGGGAAAAAGAAAAGAAGTTAATGAATAACTAACAAGCTTACTCAACTATGATTTCGTACATTTACTGTTATATCTATAAGATGATGATGTTTATATGATGATGATGCTACAAGATGATAATGTATGTTTAACTATGTTACTTAGAATGGTTGAATGTCCGGTGGTCATTATGGGCAAGCGAGGAAGGTCTTGCCGCTCACATAGCTGATGAGCGATGGGGTACATCCGCTATCAAGGTGTAGCGATGGGTATCATCCACTGATGAGCGATGGGGTACATCCGCTATCAAGGTGTAGCGACGGGTATCATCCGCTGAGCGATGGGGTACATCCGCTATCAAGGCGTAGCGATGGGTATCATCCGCTGAATAAGAGATACATCTGCTATCAAGGCGTAGCGATGGGTATCATACGATGTGTTATGTCGAGCGAGGGGGCCAATTGTGCCGCTGTCATAATGGAACCCGGACAGTCCCATTTCTAATTAACATAGTTTGTTGTGAGTATATATGTGAATATGATGTGTATGATGATGTTTATGATGAGTAAAGATGATATGATGATTATGATGATGTTTATGATGATAGGATGCCCCATTCCGCTATTATGTGGATTTACGATGACTTATTCTTCTATGAGGATTGGCGATGATTAGTGCCACCAGATATGTTGATAGCGATGTCTCTTTCCGCTGTTATGTAGACCATGATTCAGGCTCAGGTGTATAGCGAGGTTTCATGCCACTTATTATATGACGAGGTATCATGCCGTCGATTCTATAGCTATGTACTCAGCACGGGATTATGCCGCCTTCGAGCGATGAGTGCTGATTTTGCACTATTGTCGAGCGACGGAGACAGGTATGCCGCTATCTTGTTAGCGATGAGGTATGAGATATTGCTATTCTATTAGCTTTATTATAGCTGGCATGCGTTGTTATACATGTTTTATTATGACTATTTTACTAGCATGATGGTGGATGACATACGTTGATGTACATGGACCGTCACGAGTTGACTGGGTTGTTTAGATGTCATTGTTGACATGTATCGTCACTAGTTGGCAATGCCTTAGATACCATGAGTTGGCATGTGTCGTCACAGGATGACGATGACGATAGTGTAGGAGATGTCTTATTAGACATGCATCATCGTTTCGATGAACAATGCGTTGAGTATACGTTTTCAGTTGTATGCCTTGGGTGCCAGTGTCGGGCACAAGGTGGTGTGTGCGTCACCGATTAACGTGGCCCTTATACCGAGCGGGTTGCTCGAGGAATGAATGGACGCACTGTACATGTGATTGTACAGCAGAAATTGTTTGAGGTAATCATATTTCGAGTGGTGATACCCTTGAGGTATGTTCGTTGGAATGGCTTTTGGCCATGTAATTTGACGACAGGAGTGATCGTGGAGGAATTGCTCGCTTTCTATTGATATGACATGTGGTAGACATGGTCACACCAACCATGAGGGTGTAAGATGGGTCCTAAGGAAGTAGGATCAGGTTATGTTAAGTACATGGGGACATTGGAGTGTTCAGGGTATGTCAGCATTGGAGGAATGTTGGGTAAAGACCCACTACTCTATTGACTTTTCTTCCCATGGTATGGTATGCCGTGCGGAAACGTCCATCTGATTGGTAGGTTTGAGGTGAACCTAGTGAGGCAGCGACTAGTTTGCCTGCCGCGTGTGTGCAGCACCATGATGGGCTTGCTAGAGCCGTTATACTGCTCGTTGGAACCAAGTTTGGCAAATCGTAAGGTGATACGATGTGGATTGTGGTGGACTCTAGTAGTCACCACGTCATTTGAAGTTGAGGTTGTGTATGCCTCACTGAAACGTATATATGTTTATGTTTAAATCTTGGTGAGACTTGTCTGGGACAGCTCATGATGTTGAAGTACCAACAAGAGAGTCATCAAGTCGTCGTTGATTTGGTCTGGGAATCCATGTATTTGGGATGCATTGGGTTTATTGCATGTCCTTTCAAACTTGAAACTCTGAGGAGTCTCGATTGTTTATTTATGATCAGGATGTGATTCTTAGGATATCCGGAGGTGGACATCTTATGAGATATTTTTTTGTGTAAATCTGTGGCCGTGAGTTGCCCAAATTGAGTTGCAATGATGCGACTGCTCATTTGATGGAGGAGGTTTGAAAGTGGAAACCAGGTTTGGTATGTGTACACCGTGGAATACTAGTGTTTCCCTCGTAACGATGTATGTTAGACATCGTGAGTCATAATGGAGATGTCTTTGAATGATATCTACGATGGAATCGGGAGCGATTCGAATACTTGCAGTTTCAGTTGACTAACTACTTTTGGATTATTAGCGTTGAGTGGCGCTGACGCTCTTTGACGTTATGATGGATTTGGAAGTCTATTCCACTCCAGAGTTTGACACGAGGTCAACGTTCTCACGGTTGAGGTGTCATTCAGAATGCGTTCTTACTGGTGGTATTAGAACTAAGGATGACTGTCTGATCTACAGTCGTAAGTATTGGTTGTTTGGCAATCATGAGGGACTGACTTTTGGGATGACCCGCATCGAGGTACGTTTTGCCTCTTGGGTGGTATGTTGGTTTTGGTAAGTTGCTCTGTTTCAGAGTTTGAAGAAAGGTAAGTATCCTCGCGGTTTTAAGACGATTCTGATATGGTCAGGAATCGAGGTTATGGCTTCATGTTGTTGTGTAGCCCGGGTGTTACGCGATACACCGGTGCTAATTTCGAGGATGAAATTCTTTTAGTGGGGGATATTGTGATGACCTGAGATTAGGGATGTTAATCCCGGAGTATTAATAACCCCTAAAGTTGTTTTACCTGGCGACATGGAGTTTAATCGCGGTGTTGGGCCTTCTGGGCTCGTCTATTTGAGTAATTGGGATCGTTGGATCCCGAGGTTGAGATCGTATTCTCATTTCGGTGAAAACCTGTGAGTTGGGTTTTTATGACTCGGAATCTCGGGTGCTTGGTGTGGGCACCGGTAGGGGGTTTTTGAGTTAGAGAGAGTGTTTTTGAAAACAGATGATTTTTAATGAATCATGATGTATTTGTGGGGATATTAGTATTTCGGGGTATTTTTGCTATAAATACCAGTTGAACCCGAGATTTCAATTATCGGAGCCATTTTCCTCACCTCTCTCTCTCCTCGCGCACGTTGGCCTTTCCCGATCCCCTTTACCCCCGCGCACAAAAGGCCACCGCCCGCCGCCGTCCGGCCGCCGTTCGGCGCGTGCCACCCGCCGTTGGAATCGTCTCTTCCAGGCGCTTCTATACATACCAACAATTCGAAGTTTCGTCGAGAATCGAGCTCGGATTTGCCAGAGAAGCGTAGGGTTCGAAACTGGAGTTCATCCGATTTTTGGGGCTCGATTTTGGTATGTTTTTTTGTACGATTTTTCTGGTGTTTTTGGGGCGTTTTTATGCTGCTTTTGAGTCGATGATTTCATACTTTCATGGGTCGAAAATTTGTTGCTTATGGATTCGATTTTGAACGCTGATTTTGTGAATTAGGGTTCGAAAATTTGGGTTTTTGGTATGAGGATGATGATTCTTGTTGTTATTCGATTAATTCATGTTTAAATGAATTATGATGCTTAATTGGGATCAAATTGAGATGTATGGTTCGAAATTGCCCTATTTTGGTGAGGGTTTGATTTCGATTTTGGGGGTTTTGGCTATGGGTTGATGATTCATGTTAAGAGATTGTTATTACATGTTTTAGATGATTTATGATGGTTGGTTGGGTTCGAATCGTGATGCTAGGGTTCGAATTATTGAAGATGTTCTTGGGCAATTTTTCGATATGTCGCATTCGTTTTTCCCTCCCTGCATGTACCCTGCCCCGGGTCTTTTAAATGATTTATTGTCGTGTGTTGACAATATTTTGAGGGTTATGGATGTGCTTGAGCATGGGTTACATGTTCGTAAATAATTGTGAATTATTTATCGTGTTAGCACATCGTTCCTCGGGGCATGGAACTCGAGCAAGGTTTGGCTCAGACTTCGAGGATTTAAGGTACGTTTAGCGTACGAGCATAGTTTAAATGATGTTTTACAAGTATGATGCATGATCTAAAATACATGAAATGCTTTACTATGATGGTACCGGACTTGATTACGTTATGATGATTCACATGGTGAAATGCTTAGTGCCGCTATGAAGCGAGCAAATGATGGGTGTGGTTGCTACGGAGCAAACACCGATAGTATGATGCTACTTGAAGTAAGAAATGAAAAAGATGGTATTTGATTAGATATCTAGGATATCTGTATTTTATTCCCTATTGGTAATGAATAAGAACAGAGACGTAGTTAATCAGAGAAGTGATTAACTAGTATCGGAAGTTAAGGAAATCTCATTATAATATCTAGAATTATGATAATTGTTAGATAAAGAAAGATGTTATGAAATGTTGTTAAATTGAAACTGGCTAGGGTTAACCAATATGATGATTAACTGCATATTCAGGATTTGATGATTTATCTGTTTTGAGAACAGGATTATTACAGGGGTACGCTATGATGAGGATGATACCATCCAGGAAGTATCACATATGTTCCGCAATATTTACATTTTCGTAAATTATGTATTATGTCATTATGATTATGAAATTGTGGAATTGGTATGCTCACCCCGTTGGGGGCTGTCTCTGTTGGGGCAGGTGAACAGGTACATCGATGGCTTTGGAGATGAGCTCGAGCTGTTGATTGGATGTACTCCCAGGATCGTGGTACCAGGGCTTGATGGAGCACGGTATCGTATAGAGTACATATATATACACCTGAGGATTATATACATATTCATGATGCTCGCCTGTGAGCACGATTATACTTGTATATGGATTGTATATAAAGGCATGAGCCTTCCTCTCTTTCATTATATGTTGCATGCAATTGTGGTAGAATTGCTAATGATATGAGAGTCGTTAGTGTGTTATGTGGGGGTTGAAACCCACTTTTGTCGTCTTATGTGTGGTGTCTTCCCTGGCTGGGAATTTACTTTGTGTTCAGTATTCTGTTGAGTATTGTGTATTCCCTGGCCGGGAATTATATTATGTGATGTACTTTTATTTTTGGGATAGCTCAATTTATGGGGAGACTCTGCCCAAATTTTTATAAAAACCCACAATGCAAAAGTGATGTAATGGGGATGGTATTGGGCGAACTCGATTAGTCTATATGCTGTTAGGATGATGATCTTATAACATTGAGTATTAAAGAAATTTTGTAGTTACCATTCAATGGTAAAGTATTATCTGAGCTTCCCGATTGACTTTTATTGAAAGCATGTGCCACACATAGTGGTTAATACACTAATTAAGGGTTAAGGGCATGGGGTCCTTACATGTGAGGACCACCATATTTGGTTATTTTGAATAACCCAACTTTTTATCCAAACATGCACGCATGTACCATCTGCAAGGTATATCCTATGTACCGTGTTTGCATATTACTTTTCATAATGTTTTTGTACTCTTAACAACGTGGTACACACGTTTTGCAACACGTACTGAATAATCCTTCACAGCTGCCTGCAGATGAAATTTATCTTTGAAGACCATGTTGCAAAAAAATTCACCTTTGGAGTAATCATAAAAATCCCCCAACAGCCTGTTGGATTGTCGATCGAATCTCCAAAAACTTCTGGATGTGTCATGGAAAAGAATGGGATTGTTGGATAAAGATTACGGTCATTTGTCATGGTTGTAACTGACACTTCTCGTCTCATTGGTGCCTCCTCCTCTTGATTTTTAACTGCTTCTGTCATCACACCAATATCAACTTCATCATCATCAGCATCAGCCTCATCATCAGATGGAATCCCCTCTGGTTCAGAATGAATTTGATCACCAAAATCAGCAAAACTGTTTGCTCGTTGCTCATCAGCAACATTATCAACATCTACTGGATGATCATCTCGGTCTCTACCACTATATGAACCCTCAGCTTGATGTCGAGCAACAAACGCCTCTTGAATAATAAATGTCGTCAATCCTTCTGAAAAACTGTCACTCATTGGCATTGCTGGAATAGAATCATAATTCATTGGTTCTGCTTGTATATGAAATTCCAAGCAACTATGACCCTGTTCTGAATCAAGTAGCCATGCTAAATTGTAATCATCATCTATGGGTAAAATAGTCTGACGTAACCCCGAAAAATCTTTGAACATATGCCTAGCATATAATTTCAAAAGAAACTGGTTGCGATCGAAACCAGTGATATCATATACTTTATTTAATAATTGTAGAAAATTAATTGTACGCCGTATGGTTGTACCTCTTGATGGACCACGATCTTATCGGACGAACTCAGAATCTTGTATAATATTATCCTCCCAATAAAATAAAACTTGAATAGACATATTTTGATAACTATAGATAATTAAATATTACTAGTAGCTAATAAAATCTTTTCTGATGTAGAAGATCAGCTAAAGCTGTAACTACAGATCATACTCAGAATTTTATCATATAACAAAAATAATAAAGGAGAGCTTTACTCGAGTGAATTGTGTGGGAAAAATGAGAGGCGGGGGGTTGTATTTATAGTGCAGAAATAGAGACGTCAACTGGGTTGGCGAGACTACATTTTATAGGTCACGCCAACTTGGCGTCAACAAATAAAAACAAAGGTCAAACAAGTAGAATCTAACAATTCCACATAAATAACGATTGCTCGATTTTTCAAATACAACTAGCCGTTGCTTAATCTTGGTTGGCAAAACCATGTTCTCGCCCCAAAAATTATCTGGAATCGAAGTATAGTAATCTCAATATTAAAAATTCTAAAAATTAAATGACTGAATGACACATGAAATTAATGTTGAAAGCATTCAATACTACTGAAAAACAAACGTCATTTGTTGAAAAAAAAGAAAAGAAAAGAAAACCAAACGTCACACAAAACACATGCATCATCTTCGTCAAACCACGAGAGTTTCACCATCTCTATTTTCTTGATCTCACTCTCAATCCCCCCCTACACCGGAGAAGCTAACACATACTCTAAACGACACAATTTTACAAGAAAAGTTTCAAATGGCAAGCACTAGACCTGGAACGGATTTCCCGACCCAATCAGGAAGACTACTCTCCCATAAGAACGTACAATGCAGCGGCACAACGCTGGTGCAATCCGACTTTTCGGTGTTGCCGAACCGGGTGACGGTAAGCGAGGTGTTGAAATACTCCCTCACTTGGGTGATTATCCCATCGTTGACGGTCCAAGCGTGAACCCAGGCAATGGAGCGGGACTGGTCGAACCCTTCGGCGAGGACGGTGGGACCGAAAGCGGAGAGACGGTGTGGTATGAATCGGAATTGAGATTCCTGTTCTCCGGTGAGGAGGCGCATCAGAAACTGGTACGACGGCGGACCATGAAACCACCACTCGAGGTCAGGGGCGAGAATCTTCTGGATCGCCTTCGTGTCGCGGCTCTTCAAGGCGTCATAGAGGGCGGATACAACCTCTTGGTTTCGAGAATCCTCGAGAATTTCTTGATTCGACGCCAGTTCCGTAGCAGAAAGAAAGAGAGCCAATTGTCGGGGAAGGTGAGAACTGAGGGAATTGGGAGTTAAGAGCGATTATATAGAAAATTTGAAGGGTGTTTTGGGATTTCAACGGAAATAGAGGGGTAAAATTGGGGATGTAACTTCCTTCAGTTTAGAAATAACATGTTAATAGGGGATACACATGCAAGATTTCTTCCATCCGATATAACTAGGGGGAATTCGGCCATTCTATATGGGATATATCCGTTATTGTTCAAATTAGAGGTCAAAAATCATATTAAAGTTATTTTACATGGGAAATATTGTATACTTATGTAATTTGATGTTGCCTTAGGACATCATCATCATTGATTCTTCCATCAATGCATATTCACAAGGCACTGATCTTAGGGATAACATTAAAATTTCTATGTTGATTTATGTCTATACTATCATTTCTATGTTGATTTATGTCTATACTATCATGTGTGAAAATCTACTGATTTATGTAATTTGTAGCTAAGTTCGTGATCTCCTCTCCTATGGAGACTCAGTTCTCCGTTCCGGCGTCACCTTCATAATGTGACGGCGAGTGCGGATACGTGGTTGCAATTTTCAAAATATTTGAGTGTGTGTGCGTTTTAATGCGTCTATGCATCAATTATATATATATATATATATATATATATATACACACACACACACACATGCATTTTAATGCGTCTATGCATCACTTTTATATTATTTATAGTGCAATTCAAATCTTTTATTCCAACGCTCTCTTAATAGAGATAACTATTGATTTCCGAAAAATATATTTTGGAGAATAAAAAATGAAAATGAATTATTAATATTTAGTCATAAGATAATGAATCTGAATAATAAAACTAAATATTATCTTTGTGTTTCAACATATTTTGTAATAGTATAAATTTATCAAAAATGACTTATTTTACTCCGGAGAATTAAAAATGTCAAACATTTTAGTCACGACTTAGTAAAACTTAATTCATGACTTGATAAAACAATATAGTCATAAAGCGTCATACGCACACTTAATATGCCAGATCACGATCGGAGCATCAGTGTGCGACTTGGTAAAACATAGTGAGAGACTTAGTAAAATTTAATGTCTTAAACCGTCACACAAGTACTTAATGCGCCAGTTCGCTACTGGAGCTCCAGCGTACGAAAGGGGTAGGACCTAGTTGGATATGCGACTTAGATCTGTAGTCGTGGTGAATGATTAATGCAAATATAAATGGAAAATTGCATTAATTCAGTTAAACAATGGGATTATTTGTCCAAATATAAACATTAGATTTGAGATGATTATTTGAAATCAATTTCAATATCCGTTTATGCAATATCTGTGAAAGTGTTTCAAGGGATGTTCTATTTTATTGTAATATGGTTGATGACTTTATCCATACTGGTTAAGATTTTAAGATATATTATATATAAAAAACTTTATTAAGTTAAAAGAGGGATGAACTTGATGTTTAATGGGATTTTTAAATTGTGTTATTACTTTAATATATTAATGATCCCAGTATTAGTTGGTAGAAGTATGGTTTTATTCTTCTAGAGAAATAGCATGCTGAAGTAATTACACTTACACCAATACAATTACAAATTTTTTAGATTAAAAAAGCGAATTAAAATAGTAATTGCATATGAAAATGTAAAATTGATGTTAAACAAATATTTTTGTAAAAGAAATAAAAAATTTAAAATCATTTTTTATCTATATATATAGATTAGATAGTCTTTTACGTATGTGCTTTTGTTGGGATTGGTAACGAAGCTGATATATAATGAATCAAACTTTCAGCAATGTTAGTTGCCGAGCTGATCTTGGCTTCAACAGATTTGGTTTTAAAAGTTAATAATACCGAGAAATTAGATCGAGTTTGCTGTACAATCTTCGATCGGATCCTTAAGAAAGAAAGTAGGAATGCTGACCTATTACCAAGGGGATACCACAACAGCTTCTTTTAAGTGGAAAACACTCAAACTAATATACTCCAAACTGATTAAGAAAGGTAAATCAATTGAAGAGACAAGTAGAAGAAAACAAAACTAAAAAACACATCGATTTTTATGAAAGTTCGAAGGTAATGAAATCTTTCTATATTTCACATTCTTCCACCAAATGAAATGATACAGTAGAAAACTTTGATCATACATCCAGCTATATAAAACAAACCTCTTGAATATCCCCAGTTTACTGAGGCTCTTAGTTCCTAACTCAAGTGATCCATCTTCAATTATGTGTCCAGATAATATTCTATCAGTTACACAAATCAATTTTTACAATTAAGCTTGCTAGATACAAAAAATAGTGTTTGTATTGCACAAATGGTCATGTAAATGATCAGATATTACATTCAACAATGATGCATGTGTATGAGACATGCTATCTGTTGCGCTGATTTTCTTTTAAGCTCTCCTTGAAGTCGATCTTATTATCTTTGAAGTGTCTGAAATGTTGACTTCTTTGATGGATTCACCTCATTTGAATCTTCAAATGTATATCAATATATAGTAATATGCCCGTTGGAAAGTATTTGTATGGTCTTTGATTCTTCTTGTATTTTTTGTCTTTCCAATGGTCATATTGATTTTGTTAGCTATCTGCAACTCAACTGATCTTTGACATTGCTTATAAGCCTTCTGATATGAGAACCTGCTTTTGATAACTCAGCTGGTATCTTGTTGATGGTTACTCTACTGACTCTATTTCTTCTGATATGTCGATTACTTACCTAGTCTTCATATGTATCAGTGGAGTTAATTACTCAACTGATTTCTTCTATTTTAGTGAGGTATGTGTTGTGATATGCCCTAAGACAACTCATTAGACGATTGATTTTGGCATACAATGTAATATGACTTTATTAAAGGCAATTCATTATTATATATTATTTCAGTATCTGTGTGATATGAATATATCTATGTTAATGTCCTTAGAATAATATTGCATTACTCTTAAAGATTGTCCCTAGTTAAGTATTATCATGAATTATGATAATGATAATGCATTGAGACTAGTATGTATTGGTTGATGAATTTGTTCATGGATATGAGATATCGAATCAAAACATGGATACATGTTGGAGAACTATGTACTGGACAGACCCACCAATGAGAATGCTACATGGATAGTTATATGAATGTCATAAGCAATTCTCGTAGTGATAATAGTATATGTAATCCTTAAGACTTGAGATCACCAGAGATCCCAACATAAGGAGTTGTGTATTTTGATATTGTCAAGCGTTACCTGTAACAGGGTAAACTATAAAGACAATCATTGAATACGCTGCAAATTATGTAGAGTGATGTTGAGTGATCAAGATAGGATTTGTCCCTTCTATATAACAGGAGAAGTGTTTGGGCCCTTGATCAAGTGAGACTAAAATGCATGGCCATGCTCGGGGATCAATAAATAAAATATTGAAATATACGAGTATGACTTATTCCATGACTCATGTTTAATCTAAACACATAGGACAAAGTGACTAAGTTACATGGTGAATATTGTCACAAGCCATAGGTAATGTCGAGTCAATGACATTCTTGTAACTTGGATAGCCTTGATGTGTTGTGTGATGCCCGGGGATTAATAGTGTTAATCCCGGTGTGGTAATAATCCTTAATGGATTTTATTTGCGGCAATTATGAATTAATTGCGGTTTCTAGACTCTTGGGGATTTTAAATCCGATATTTGGAGTCGTTGGATCCGAGGGATGAGATTGTATTCTCATCGTGGTGATAACCTTGGAATTTGGACCTTGGTGGGATTTGGGGTCCGGAGTACTTTGTACTGGGCAAGTAATGAGAATTGAGGTTAGAGGGATGATTTTTGAAAACAGATGATTTTTAATGAATCACGATGTATTTGTGGAGGTATTTGTATTTTGGAATCTTGGTACTATATATACCAAGTTGACTCGGTGTTCTGGACACAATTCTCCTCTATCTCTCTCTCTATCGCTCAAAACCCTCCCTTCTTCCACCATTGTTGCCTTGGTGCATAAATCGTTGGAAGCTTGGCTCGGGAGCCCAATTTCTTGAAGATAGTAAGGTATTATCCATCTCCTCGCATTTATCTTCAATTTGATAGTAGTGTGGTGGTTTTTGGTTGAGTATTTTGTTGGATTTTGAAATTGGGTTTTTTTGGTAAAAATCCAAAGTTATGTTTTTAGTGTTTTTATGGGTTTTAATGGAGTTTATGAAGTGTTGTGGTTGTTGGTAAGTGTTGGTATGAGTTTGGGGAAGGATTTGAGGTGCTAAAATGGTGATTTTCGAGTTTCAAGGTTCTACTGATCGATCGGTAGGAGTTACCGATCGATCGGTAGAATGCCGTAGCCAAAAATGAAAAATCTAGGTTCTGCCGATGGATCGGTAGAAGTTACCGATCCATCGGTAGGGATGAATAGTAACTTTTTTAAAAAAATAATAATAAATTTCTCCTTAAAATTTTAGGAGATTGTATGGGTACATCTATGATGTATATGGGAGTTTGATTCATGCTTTGGTATGTGTTGTGATCATAAATAATTGTGAGTTATTAATCGTGTTTAGCATATAATCCATCGATCACGGGACCAAGGCAAGTTTGGAGTCGAACTACCGGAATATAAGGTACGTATAATGTTAGGATCGGTCCGGAGTGTTTAGAGGGGGGGGGGGTGAATGAACACTCCTTACAAAATTTATCCCTTGTGATTTCTTTGTGATTAGTGAAAGAAATCTGTTACTTAATCAACTCTTTGAACAGAACAGACCACTAATAAGTAAGTGCGGAAACGGTCTGCTCTTGTGTAAGTAAGAACAGCTCGATGGCTAAGTGCAGAAAGATAAGACACAGGATATGTTTCTGGAAGTTCGAAGGTGGTGTAATCCTTCTACGTCTCCCCTTCTTCCAATTAAGGAAGGTTTATACTAGAAGACTTTGATTTATACAATCCTGTTGTACAAACCCGATTCAGGCTGGATTTACCTCACTACCAGTCTGAAACTCCTAGTCACTCAACCTGCTCAGACACACTCTGTCTGACAGTTACAATATGTTGCTCACTTCTATTTTTCAATACACAATGCGCACAGTGATCCTACAATGATCAAATGTTACAAAGTAATTGCGCTTAAATAAATAACTTCAGCTCGAAAGCTTCTGAACTTTGTAAGCATGTGCTGTTTTGCTTTCTTGTATATTTTTCAATTGATCAGCGTGAGTTGTAGAGTCAAGAGTCTTTTGCATCTGTTTGTTGCATCCTTTTATAGTTGAAGGTGGCAACGGCATTGTTTCCCTTAATGTGCAGCTATGACTCTTTTTAAACTCTGAGAAAGCTACAGTCTTCTTCTTCAGGATACTTGCCGTTCTGGTATATGCTTTCGGCGACTGTCAGGTAAGCTCTTCTTTGTCTTCTTACCTATTATGGCAATCTTCAGTCTTTGGTCCTTTGTAGCATTAATTGCAGCATTAAATGCTGCAATAAATATCCGTTGATGATTCGGACTGAGAAGCCATCCTTTATGTATCCTTGACTGCTCTGATCTGATAAAGGTTGAGATCGATCTGAAGCATCGATCTATTCAGTCTGGAATCCATCGATCCGGTCTGATATGCAATATTCTTTATCAGTTTGCTCTGATATGTCCGATCGATCTGGTATGCCTAATTTCCATCGATCCGGTCTGAAATGCTTTGCCATCTTGCTCTGTTGAGTCCGATCGATCTGGTCAATCTGATTTCTATCGATCCGGTCTGAACTGTTTTGTCATCTTTAAAATCTCATCGATAAGGTCCGGAACTAACAAATTCCCCCTTTTTGATGATGACATAACCTAGCTACTAAGTCTTTTTAACCAGTCTTGATAAGAGCTCTGAAGCGAATGCTTTTCGGATCGATTACTTCTTTGTTCAAAATAAATGAACATTATTAAGTTTGATCGATTCAATCTTTTATTATTAAGCCTTTATTAAAGTTCAAAATAAATGAACAAGGACTTAATCAAAAGAGGATTTTATTGATCATCAAGAAGTCCTAAATACAGACAGTCTGATAAGTTAAAAGACTAAGACTGCTATCTTCTTGAGCTTGGAGGCGGCTTGAAGTCTGTCTTCTTTTCCCCCTTTTTGTCAGCAGCAATCTCTTGAAGGAATTCAACAACTTGGGCTAGCTGCGCGCTGATAGCGTCAAGACGAACGTCTTGAGCGCGGAGGGAGTTAGAAACAGATGCTCTGACTTCAGTGGCTAACTCGACCTGCTCTTTCCTCAGACTGTTCTTGTAGGAGGCTTCTTGAGAAAACAGATCGTTGATGCCGCGCTGGAGGCTTCCGATACTGGCAGTCATTTTCTCTTTGAAAGAATTAAAGTCCAAAGTTGTGACTCTTTGACTTTGATGAACTTCGAGAATTCGTTGAGTTAATGACAGACAGTTATCAGAAAAATGCTGGATAGTCCGTGCCAGGGATGGAGGTGCATCAGATAGCTGGCTGGGAGAGTGATCTGATGATGACATAGCATGATCAACTTCTTCAGCAATCGGCACGATTGAAGAAATGGCAGCTTGATGACTTTCGGATCGGATCAGAGCGACCAGATCCGAAGAAAAACTATGAATGAATGCCAAATCTTCATCTGATGGTCCCGGAGGAGAGTGGGGACTGGAAGGTTCCTCATCTTGGAGAGCTGCAACCACTGAAGATACCACCAAATCCGGATCGATGAGGTCTGGTACTTCAGTTGGTGCACATGCCTCAGCTGGACTGTTGTGAGCATGGGAGGCTGATGACTTCAATGGGATAGATGTTGTCGGAGAGTCCAACAGAACATGCATTGATTCATCATCTGTTGCAGACGGAGCATTAGGCAATGGCTGCTCCGCTGTCGGTTCTGGTACGA
Organism: Haberlea rhodopensis; assembly: GCA_907163345.1. Classification (NCBI taxonomy): domain Eukaryota; kingdom Viridiplantae; phylum Streptophyta; class Magnoliopsida; order Lamiales; family Gesneriaceae; genus Haberlea; species Haberlea rhodopensis. Next base: position 78,106 of record CAJQUN010000576.1, read on the forward strand.
GTTCTGCAGGCTGGTCTTCTGTCTGTTTTGCTTCAGCAGAAGGAATAACCTCGATAAAGGGTTCTGCCAGAGTCTTGCTGACAGAAGGATGATCCGGGCTGGTGGCTGGAGTGGAGATACCTAGCATCTGTCGTTGAAAGCGGACAGCTAGGGATAGAGCATGAATGTCCATCTCAAGTTGAGCAATCACAGCCCCATCATCTCTGGCAGTAGGAGCAAGCGGATCGAAGTTCTTCTTTTTGGCAGTGAGAAGCAGATTGGCCAGTCTGAATCTGTGTTTTGCCGTAAATAGCTCTCTGCGCTGCACCGCAAGTCGAACATCATCAGTTTCTGTGCCTCTCAGAACCTCGTCTTCCATCTTCTTCAGTCTGTGCAACTTTCCGTAGAACATATCAATGTGGTGGACAGTCCGGTACTGGACATATTCATCAAAGACCACAAGGAGTTCAGCTAGCTTCTCATCAACATCCTCCATAGCGATGTCGATGGCAGTCTGTGCAGCAGATTTGGGTTTAGAAGAGATGGGTTCTGTGAGAATGGTTTTTCCCTTGCCGGTGGAGGAAGGGGACTTAATCCCTGATTGGGTATAGTCACCCAACTCAGTGATAACTATCCCTTTGACTACGGGATTGGCAGAGGGAATTCTAGGGGTGACTTTGGGTGCAGGGGTTGAGGCTTGAGAAGGCTGAGTGGGGGGTTGAGGTGCAGGGGTTGCTTTAGTGGGTGGCAGTATGGGTGGAGGTAGATGTCTGGTTGGTCTGGGTTCGGGGCTTTTTGGGAAGTGGCTTGGTTGGGGATGAGTGAGCAGACTGGGTTTCTTCTGAGTCAGTCTGAATGGTCAGCTTCCGCTTGACCCGAGGTTTGCGCACATCAGCTTGTTCCTCGTCCTTCTCAATCTTGACTGAGACCAGAGTGGTAGGAGTAGGCGGAACACTCTTGGACTTCAGCAGTGCAAGCCCTTTGGAGTTGAGTACCTTAAAGGGGCGGAGAGCAGATGGCTTGCTCAGCTCGAGGCCTAAGGACTCCAAGAGCTTGCTGAGAGGAACAGCAAAGCATACGGCGTGCTTGGATGCAATCACCGTTTCCAGCAGTACTCCAAACAAAATCATGGACCAGTTTATCTTCTGTCCAGATACAATAGCTGCCATGGCCCTGAACTTCTCGGCGGTTACAGCATCGAAGCTTCCTGCTTTACCCAAAAGTGGCTTGGCTACCACTTCGCACAGCACCTGGAAATGGAAGAGCATTTCCTTCTTCTTAAATGAGGGTTGCAACCGGTGGCCAGAAATAGAGATCTTCCCCTGAAGATCTAAGAGAGATGCTGGAGGAGTCTGTCCGAACTCTGTCAGGCCGGAACTGGGGAGGCCAAAGGTCTTGGCCATTGTTGTTGGCGAGATCTCGAAAGATTTGCCCTTGACAGTGGTAGAGATGGATGACTTCCGGGAGACGGCGTTGGCGAACAGCTCGCGGATTTCTGGTTCATAAACAACTGATCCGCACTCCAAAAAATTCCGTAAACCAGATGATTCCAGGGCTCTGAAAATGGACACCATCGCAGCATCTTCTCCCCTGTAGATGTCATCAAACTCAACGGAGAGTGAGTTATGAGTGATGGTAGCCATATGAAAGGAGTTTAAGGAAGGTGCGAAGAGTAAGAGAGTGAGAGAGTAGAAAGCGGTAAACTGTAAAAAGTGAAAAAGTTATGAAATGTTCAGCCCGCTAAATAGGAGAGAGAAGACACGTGTCTTTATCTCCAAGACTGAGAAATAAACTATTCAAAATGAACGGTCAGGATAAAGAAAGATAAGGCGGTTAAAGTACAACTAGTTAAAAGGTTAATCAGTCCGGGCTGTTTTGTTTTATTTTAAAAACAGATTATTGTCCAATCAGATCATAGGATAAAATCAGACTGACAAGGATCGGTCTGAAAGTTCGGACCGGTCTGTGTCTTTCTGAACATTGTATTATCGATCTGTAGTGACAAAAATCTTTAAGATCGAAAAGAATAAAAACATCTAAACTAATTAAGATAAGTCAATTAAACCAAGAATTTGACGGAAATAATTGAACTTAGCCTCAGGAAGTGGTTTGGTGAAGATGTCTGCTGCTTGCTGCTCTGTTGAAATGTGTTCGATCCGAATTTCCTTTTTGCCAACATGATCTCGAATAAAATGATGTCGAATATCAATGTGCTTTGTTCGAGAGTGCAAAACTGGATTATACGTTATAGCGATTGCACTTGTGTTGTCGCAAAATATCGGAGAGTCAACAGCTTGAATGCCGTAGTCTTTGAGCTGGTGTTGAATCCAGAGCATTTGAGCGCAACAGCTTCCAGCGGCTAGGTATTCTGCCTCAGCTGTGGATGTGGCAATAGATGTCTGCTTCTTACTGAACCAAGAGATCAATCTTTCACCTAGAAATTGACATGTTCCACTGGTGCTTTTACGATCGATCTTACACCCAGCGTAGTCTGCGTCTGAATATCCGATCAAGCTGAAGTTTGGATCTTTGGAGTACCAAAGACCAACGTTCTGAGATCCTTTTAAGTATTTCAGAATACGCTTGGCAGCAATGAAATGTGATTGCTTTGGTTCTGACTGAAATCTGGCGCACATACAGACTGAAAACATTATATCGGGCCGGCTCGCTGTAAGATATAATAGCGATCCGATGAGTCCCCTATACATGGTTACTTCAACTGCCGTTCCCCCTTCGTCCTTGTCTAACTTGATTGTTGGACTCATTGGAGTTGATGCAGTTGAGCATGTTTCCATTCCAAATCTCTTGAGGAGCTCTTTGGTATACTTGGTCTGATTGATGAAAATGCCATTGTTGAGCTGTTTTACTTGAAGACCCAGAAAGAATGACAATTCTCCCATCATGCTCATCTCGAACTGTCCCTGCATTAACTTAGAAAACTTCTCGCACAATTTGGGGTTAGTTGACCCAAAGATTATGTCATCAACATAAATCTGAACTAATAGGGTATGTTCCCCCTTAATGAATTTAAAGAGAGTTTTATCTACTGAACCGATCTGGAAGTCATGGTTCAGCAGAAATTGAGATAGAGTGTCATACCAGGCTCTTGGAGCTTGTTTCAGACCATACACTGCTTTATTCAGTAGATATACATGATTAGGATACGAATGGTTCTGAAATCCAGGTGGTTGCTCAATGTAGACTTCTTCCTGAAGCTTTCCATTAAGAAAGGCGCTCTTGACGTCCATCTGATATACTTTGAAGTCTTTAAAGGCAGCATATGCAAGAAAGATTCGGATTGCTTCAAGTCTGGCGACTGGTGCAAATGATTCATCGAAGTCGATTCCTTCTTCTTGTCTGAATCCCTGTGCCACCAGTCTTGCTTTGTTTCTAACCACAGTTCCATCGGCGTCTAGCTTATTTCTGAAAACCCATCTGGTTCCAATAACAGGCAGATCGCTTGGTCTGGGAGTTAGACTCCAAACTTGATTTTGTTCGAATTGATTAAGCTCTTCTTGCATTGCTTTAATCCAGTTGAAGTCAGTCAGAGCTTCATCGATCTTCTTGGGTTCCAGAGTTGAGATGAAAGCAGCATGAGTGAACTCATCCATCATCTGTCCTCTGGTTCTAATTGGTGCAGACGGACTACCAATCACTAGATTAGGTGGATGCTTCTTAGTCCATCGATAGCTTGACTCTGGATTGTCTGGTTCGGTCGGATGAATAGTAGCAGCATGATCTGCATCTACTTTAATATTTGAGTCAGGAGCATCTGGATCAGCTCGATCTGAAGAAGCTTCAATGGCCTGATCCGGTCTGTCTGGCACTTCTGGTTCTGGTGGATTGTCTCTTGACCTGTTAGCTACAATCTCATCATCACTGTTAGCTTCGAGATGGATATTTTCCATCTGATTTTGAATTGAATCCTTGTTGCCCTCAACACATAATGATTCATCAAAAACTATATGAACAGATTCTTCTACAGTTAAAGTTCGATTATTAAACACTCGATAAGCTTTGCTAATTGATGAATATCCTAAGAATATACCATTATCTGACTTAGCTTCAAATGCTGTAAGATGACTCTTACCATTGTTGTGAACGAAGCATTTACAGCCAAATACATGAAAGTGAGAAACAGATGGTCTGTTACCAGTCCATATTTCATATGGAGTGAGATTCAGCTTCTTGTTAATCATAGATCGGTTTTGAGTGTAGCAAGCAGTATTTACAGCTTCTGCCCAGAACTTTTGAGAGATTCCAGAATCAGCAAGCATTGTTCTTGCTGCTTCCTTGAGCGTTCTGTTTCTTCGTTCTGCAACTCCATTCTGTTGAGGAGTTCTGGCGGCTGAAAACTCATGCTTGATTCCATGATCTTCTAGAAAGGATTCAAGATTCTGATTTGAAAACTCAGTGCCTTTGTCACTTCGAATCCTGTCTATGCTGGATGATTTCTCGTTCTGAGTGCGTTTCAGCAGCTTGATCAACTTCGGACCGGTCTGATCTTTACTGCTCAAAAATATAGTCCATGTAAAGCGTGAGTAATCATCAATAACAACAAGAGTATACCGCATTCCCCCTAAACTTGTTATTGGTATAGGACCAAACAAGTCCATATGCAGTAATTCTAAACAGCGGGAGGAGGATTTGGCATTCTTGTTTTTGAAGGATGATCTGATCTGTTTGCCCATTTGGCAAGCTTCGCAGATCTTATCCTTGGCAAAGTCGATCTTGGGCAGACCGATAACTAAATCATGTTTACACAGGCTAGCAATGGTCTTAAAGTTGATATGATTCAAGCGCTTATGCCATAACCAGTGTTTATTATCATTGTTAGCGATGAAGCAAGTAGGATTATCAGGTTGAGCATGATTCCAGTTAATCTTATATGTGTTTCCATTCCTGATTCCTACGAGCATGGTTATACCGTCTGATGATTTAACAGTGCAAGTGTGTTTATGAAATTCTACAGCATAACCATTATCACAGAGTTGACTGATACTAATCAGATTATAGCACAGATTTTCAACTAACAGCACATCATTGATAATAATGTTACCATGGACAATCTTACCCTTGCCCACGGTCTTACCCTTTGAGTTATCTCCGAAGATGATCTTGGGTCCAGTGCATTCTGTGACTTCAGACAGCAGCTTGATGTTTCCAGTCATGTGACGAGAGCACCCGCTGTCCAAGTACCAATCTGATGCGAGATTCTTCTGTACCTGTCATCACACATATTTATTGTTGGTACCCAATCCTATTTGGGTCCAGAACGGATTAGCCCTTTGGGAACCCACACCTGTATCAGCTTTAGTGGCTTGTGTGTGTAGGGTGTGCTATGTGCTGGTCTGTCTCGATGTTGTGTGTGATAATGTGTGCGCTGTGAAAACCTTTGATTTTCATAAGGTAGTCTATATCTTCGTTGAATCGGTTTTGAGTTATAGTAATTGTATTGTCTTCCTTGCCTTAGATTTTGCACTTTTGGATTTGGTCTCACAGACACAAATCTTGCTGGTGCCTTATCGTTGGCTTGGTTGACATAACCAATCCCTTTTCTCAAATTTTGATTCACGTAAGAGACTCATGTTTGAATCTTAGGTGCTTCAGTTTCATATACTGTGCTGGATTTAACAAATGTCATTTGTTTGACTTGATTCTTTACCAGCAACAGCTCAGACTCATCTTTGGTGCATTCTTTGGTGTCAAAGCCTATGCCGGTGAAATCACCGACATTTCTTTGAGCTTCTTGTAATTCTTCCAAGGATGTTCTGGATTTTGTCCATGTTTTGAATATATGTGAGAGCTTAGCATTTTGTGTGCTAATTCTCTTATTTTCTTCATGGAGCTGATCATAAGAGATTTTCAGCTTATTCAGCTCGTTCTGGAGATTTTTGCACTCACCCTGCTCAGAGCAGCTTGGTTTGTTGTGCTCATCCATTTGAGTACTGATTTTGGCTTTATTCTTCTCAAATGATTCAGCTAAGATCCTATAATCATTTGCCATGTCTTGCAGTGCGGACATGAGCTCTTCTCGTGTAAAATCATTTGATTCAAATTTGAATACCTCATCTGTCTGACTCATTTCTTCATCTGCCATCAGACATTGAACCTCTTCTTCGCTTTCGCTGGAAGAATATTCAGAGCTGTCTGAATCGGAATCAGTCTGAGCCCATTTGCTGTTTCCTTCCTCAGCAACTAAGACTTTTTGGGATTTTCCATGATTCTTGCGGTCTTGGTGGTGCTTCTTCTTTCTATCATCTCGATGCTTCTCTTTCCTTTCTTCTTTCTTCGGTCTGGTGCAGTCTGCAATAAAGTGTCCGGTCTTACCACAATTGTAGCAAGCCTGATCGTTAACAGTATCATCTTTTCTTGATTTATAATGATGAGAGGGTTTGAAGTTCCTCTTATTTTTAGACATAAATTTACCGAATTTCTTTATAAATAATGACATAGCATCGTTACTCATCTGTTCAGCAGATCGGTCTGATGTTGAAGCGATCTGGTCTGGGATGGCTGCCAGGGCCTTGTTGGGTTGAGAGATGAATGGCTCTGCTTCACCTCTGCTTATTAGTTCAAACTCATAGGCCTTGAGATCTGCAAACAGATCATGAAGTTCAACCTTGTTAAGGTCTTTTGATTCCCTCATGGCAATGGTCTTTACATCCCATTCCTTTGGCAGAGCTCTCATTACTTTCAGAGCGATCTCTCTGTTAGAATATTCCTTCCCCAGACCATTCAGTTCATTTATGATGCTGGTGACTCTTTCATCAAACTCATTTAGAGTTTCACCACTTTTCATCTTTATGCTCTCAAATCTTTGAAGAGCCACAGTTAACTTGTTTTCTTTGGTCTGGTCGTTGCCTTCACATAGCTGTGCTATCTTCTCCCAAATTTCTTTGGCAGTAGAGCACATTTTGATTTTGCTGAACATGTTCTTGTCCAAAGTTTTGAACAAGATGTCTTTGGCCACATTGTCGAGGTTTGCTTTCTTTCTATCCTCATTCGTCCAGAGGGATCTGTCTTTTTCTACCATTTGTGGTTCTCCACTGGTAGTGGCGACTGCTGTATTTATTTTTAGGATCTTCATTGGTCCATCGGTGATGACGAACCACATGTCGTCATCCTGAGCTGCCAGGTGAGCTTGCATTCTGATTCTCCAGTCATCATAATCTTCATTTGAGAACATGGGGATTTTGTTGAATGATGCCATCAGCTTAATATTCTTTGTGCTGATTAAGATGACCTGCTCTGATACCACTTGTTAGGATCGGTCCGGAGTGTTTAGAGGGGGGGGGGGGGGTGAATGAACACTCCTTACAAAATTTATCCCTTGTGATTTCTTTGTGATTAGTGAAAGAAATCTGTTACTTAATCAACTCTTTGAACAGAACAGACCACTAATAAGTAAGTGCGGAAACGGTCTGCTCTTGTGTAAGTAAGAACAGCTCGATGGCTAAGTGCAGAAAGATAAGACACAGGATATGTTTCTGGAAGTTCGAAGGTGGTGTAATCCTTCTACGTCTCCCCTTCTTCCAATTAAGGAAGGTTTATACTAGAAGACTTTGATTTATACAATCCTGTTGTACAAACCCGATTCAGGCTGGATTTACCTCACTACCAGTCTGAAACTCCTAGTCACTCAACCTGCTCAGACACACTCTGTCTGACAGTTACAATATGTTGCTCACTTCTATTTTTCAATACACAATGCGCACAGTGATCCTACAATGATCAAATGTTACAAAGTAATTGCGCTTAAATAAATAACTTCAGCTCGAAAGCTTCTGAACTTTGTAAGCGTGTGCTGTTTTGCTTTCTTGTATATTTTTCAATTGATCAGCGTGAGTTGTAGAGTCAAGAGTCTTTTGCATCTGTTTGTTGCATCCTTTTATAGTTGAAGGTGGCAACGGCATTGTTTCCCTTAATGTGCAGCTATGACTCTTTTTAAACTCTGAGAAAGCTACAGTCTTCTTCTTCAGGATACTTGCCGTTCTGGTATATGCTTTCGGCGACTGTCAGGTAAGCTCTTCTTTGTCTTCTTACCTATTATGGCAATCTTCAGTCTTTGGTCCTTTGTAGCATTAATTGCAGCATTAAATGCTGCAATAAATATCCGTTGATGATTCGGACTGAGAAGCCATCCTTTATGTATCCTTGACTGCTCTGATCTGATAAAGGTTGAGATCGATCTGAAGCATCGATCTATTCAGTCTGGAATCCATCGATCCGGTCTGATATGCAATATTCTTTATCAGTTTGCTCTGATATGTCCGATCGATCTGGTATGCCTAATTTCCATCGATCCGGTCTGAAATGCTTTGCCATCTTGCTCTGTTGAGTCCGATCGATCTGGAATCTGATTTCTATCGATCCGGTCTGAACTGTTTTGTCATCTTTAAAATCTCATCGATAAGGTCCGGAACTAACATATAACGTACGAGCATTGCCCTTTAATATAATTGCAATTGTTGAGTGCTTGGTACACTGTATTGCAATGAATGTGTATGGAAATGCATGATATATGGTATTAGCAATAAACAGATATTGGTGGTTTATGGTAATTGCTACAATTGTATATATATGCATTGGGATTTATATGGTGCCGCTTTTGAGCGAGCAATGATTGGGATGTTGTCGCCTTGAGTGAACATCGGTTATGACGCCACTGCTGTTGAGCATGCGTGAGAACGAAATGCCGCTATTGTAGAGCGAGGAATGGAATAGAACTATGGAACCATAAGTGAGGTATTTGGAATATCTGTAATCATTGTTTAATGATTTGGTATTATTGATTATGATATTGGTATATAGCAATGGATTTGTTAATCAATGTAATGTTTAACTGGCATTTGGGAATTTGATGGTTTCAGTTGTTTTGAGAACAGGGACAGTACAGGGAATCCCAGATGAGGATGATACCATCCATGGAGCATTTTTGTATTTCATAGCATTTACATTGTTGTAAATTATGAATTGTATTATTGTGATTATTGGATTTGGGATATTGGTATGCTCACCCAGTGTGGGGGCTGTCTCTGTTGGGACAGGTGATTAGGTACAACGATGACTTTGGAGTCGAGCCCGAGCTATGGAATGGAGGTGATTCCAGGGATCGAAGTACCAGTGACAGTGATTAGGTACATCGATGGCTTTGGAGTTGAGCTCGAGCTATGGAATGGAGGTGCTTCCAGGGATCGAAGTACCAGTGACGGTATCGAGCATCGTATTTTATACATCTGATGCACGCATACCTATTTGATGCTCGTATGTGAGCACTATTACGTGTATATGGCATGTATAAAAAGGCAAGGGCCTTTCTCTCTTCATTTATGAGTAGCATACAACTATTTATTGAATTGCTAAATGAACTGAGAATATGTTAGTGTATTATATTGGTGCATGAGATATATGTGGACGTGGTTTGGGAAAACTAGACATCATATGGAATAATGTGAAGAATTTTATTACATACATGACTGGCTATGATGATAAGTGGTTTTTCCCCTACATGTATGATTGTATGCACTAATGGCATGGATTAATACACTACTAATGGGTTAAGGGCACGGAGGTCCTTACATTAGTGGTATCAGAGCAGTGGTTGCTCTTTGGGGCTGTTAAGGGCCTAGGAACTTGTTGATAGGAATTGGTAGCACATATTTATACATGATGGTATTAGTGTTGTGTGACACAACTAATTGCTTATGTGCTTTTACGATATGGAAAGCGGTATTACTGATCATTGTGGTTGCAGGAATCGTGTAGAATACGATGGGATGTCATTAATGGTAATGTCTGACACTCCATGTATTATGTGCTAAGGGATCTGATTTTGTAGGAAAATCAGGAAATGGAAAATGTGATATGTTGTCTAAGGACATGGATGGTTGACAACAGACAGTGGGATATTGTGGTATGATTTCAATTGTTATTGAATATACAATGTGTTACTTTTTGCGTCATACTACGGGTATCATCAGCGATGGATCATAATAGTTGCCGCTGTCATGTCGAAGCGATGTACATGCCGCTGTCATTGTCGAAGCGAGGGATATTATTGAGCCGCCGATATGATGTAGTAGGATTTGTGAACTGTTGTATTAACCTGGATGCAGGTATATGGAGCTAGTGGAAGGTTCTGGTGGTTGTTATATTCGAGCGAGGGAGGTACTTGCCGCTGTCATATGAAGCGATGGTAATATGATATTTGCTGCTGTCATGTCGAAGCGATGTACATGCCGCTGTCATTGTCGAAGCGAGGGATATCATATGATGCCGCTATATGTCGAAGCGAGGGGACCTAAAATTTCACTGTTATAACAAGACCGGAACAGCCACATTATCGATATTTGAGCGACGCGATCGGGAACAAAGTGCTGCGTGTAATGGGAGCCACCTCTTGGGTCCGAAAGGAACAAAGTGCTACATGCATGTGAGTACCTCTTGAGTCCTTGATCTGTTCCGCTGATTGAGTTGGCGATGGATCATGCCGCCAGGTATATTGATAGCGATGTCTCTTTCCGCTATGTCATTGGCGATGATTCATGCCGCCGGGTATTCTATTGGCGATGGTTCATGCCGCCGGGTATTCTATTGGCGATGGTTCATGCCGCCGGGCATTCTATTGGCGATGGTTCATGCCGCCGGGCATTCTATTGGAGATGGTTCATGCCGCCGGGCATTCTATTGGCGATGGTTCATGCCGCCGGGCATTCTATTGGCCATGGTTCATGCCGCCGGGCATTCTATTGGCATTCTATTGGCCATGGTTCATGCCGCCGGGTATTCTATTGGCGATGGTTCATACCGTCGGGTATGCTATTGGCGATGATTCATGCCGCCGGGTATTCTATTGGCAATGGTTCATACCGCCGGGTATTACATAACGACGGGTCATTCCGCTACGTCTATGGCGATGGTTCATACCGCCGGATATCTATAGCGATGGTTTATGCCGCTGACTCTATGGCGAGGGATCATGCCGCTGATTCTATAGCGATGGGTTATACCGCTATGTGCGTAGCACTGGATTGTGCCGCCTACGATCGACGGGTGCTGCTGGTGTACCGCTGGTGGACGAGGGATAAAGGTATACCGCTATCTTGATAGCGATGAGGTATGTTATATTACTGCTTTGTTAGCATTATTGTGAATACCATATGTGGTTATATATTGTCATATGTTTGACGATGAGAATATGGATGTCGTGTATCGACATGTACCGTCACGAGTTGACGATGGAATTTTGGATGTCATGTGTTGGCATATACCGTCACAGGATGACGATGACATAGTGGATATTCTATGTAGACATGTAGTGTCGTTTTGATGAATAATACGTCTGAGTGTACGTATTTAGCCATATGGTTTGAGTGCTGATGGCGAGCACATGATGGTGTCTGGGTCACTAGTTGACGAGACCATTATGCCGAGCAGATTGCTCGATGGATTATTGAACGCATTATACAGGTGAGGGTACCACATCATGTAATATAGGTAAATATTTTTTTTCTCGGGTAATGATATCCTTTGGGTATACTCGCTGGGTTGGCTAAGGCCAAGCGATTGGTGGTAAGAGTAGTCTTTGAGGAAACTATTCACTTGTTGTTGTGATGTGTGCTAGGCATGGGCACACCCACCCGGAGGGTGTGGAATAAGTCCTAATGGATTAGGATTGCACCGTGGTTGAGCAAGGACACCGGGATGTCCACTATGCTTTGGTGTTTTAGAGATATGTTGGGTGATGACCCACAACTCTAATGGTTTGTACGGTATGGTATACCGAGATGAGACGTGTGTCACATTGATAGGTTGGTATGATCTTGGGGGGCAACGAATCGTTAACCAGGTATTGTTGCAGTGCTTTAGTGTGCTTGTTATGTCAATTATACTGCACGTTGGGACCGAGTTCGGTGAATCGTATGATGATACGATGAGGACTTATGTTAGACTCTTGTAGTCTCTATGTGGCATGATGATTGAGGCAGGGGATACCTCACAGGAACATTTATACGTCTTTTGTTTTGAGGGACTTGTACTGGGACAGCTCAATTTTGTTGGTAGCACCAACACAAGTGTCAACAAGTCGTTGTTAGCTCTAGTTGAGCATCCTTGCATATGGAATGCAACGGGAGTCACAATTGGAATTGTGAGATATAGTTAGTGGGGTGACACAACTATATTGATTTTATTCCTTGGAGAGGTTTGGATGGTACTGTCGTGGAGACAACTGGTATCGGTTTTGGGTTGATTGTAAATCAGCCATGGTAAACATTACTGGTGTTGGACCGAGTAATGGATTTCTTACCTTTCGGCGAGACGTTCGAGGAGACGTCTCCTGGGAAATGCTCGAGATTGTGGAGTACTATAGTTAGTACAGAGCATCTTTAGGATGAGTATACATGACGTATACGGGTTTTGAGTTGGTAATAGTGGCTTGATGCACTATTCTGAACCAGTTGCGTATTTTGGTTCTGGGATATGTTTTGGGCATAAATATATCCAGTTTTTCCGAACAATGGTTCGAGGATTATAGGATCATGGATTCATGACTTTTTCCTTGTGAGAAGGAGGTATTGTTATACCTATCGATTGAATCTTTTGGGAGATTCGTTGTTTTGGTTCGTGTGGTGTTGATGTTGAAATCACACCCTTTGGTTTTGGTTTGTCAACCATCATTCTCCGTGGGGTGGGAGAATAATCGAGGTTTGACAGTTGATTTTGGGACTTCGGGTATGATTGGAGATACCCAAGCCTATTGCATTGAGTATGCATGTTGTGTAGGTACTTGGGCATGTATGTGTATATGAATGCCGCGTTTCGGTACTTGTTGAGTAACGGATTAGTACGCTTTGTTTGGTGAATCTCCGGTGAGAGATTGTATCACCTTGAGATCGGTAATCTCGATGGCACGATGCATTCTGGTGAATGATCGTGAGGGTTGTTTGACTTCCCATGAGGAGGGATTGTCGTGTTTTGGAACCATAGTAGTTCTTGTTGGATAGTTCGATAGCCTCCCTATGTTAGGATTGTTGAATCCTAGGGTAAGCGAGGGATGGCCATGATTCGGATTTGTTTAGTGTCATGGTTGGCACATGTGGTGGGAATGTAATGGATTGTCTTGCATGACCATTGTGGAACTTGAGACCTTGTGGAGTCTCGATAGTGTGTTTGGACCAAGATGTGATTTCTTGGAACACACCGGGTAAACATCTTCTGAGATGTGTTTTGTGTGGATCGGTGACCGTGGGTTACCCGATCCGTGTAACAAGTGGTGCAACTACTCCTTTGGAGGAGATGGGGGTGGAAAGCGGAAACCGGGTTTGCTGTGAATATACTGTTGTATGCTAGTAGTCCCCATCATAACGATGTGTGTTAAGCATCGTGGGCAAGTGATGGAGATATCATGGGGAGATATCTATGTCATAACCAAGGAGGACATGGTTAATTTGCAGTCGTAGTAGACTGACTTCTGGGATGACTCGCATCGAGGTATGTTGTTATCTTTTGGGTTTTATATTGGTTTTTGGAGGTTTGCTCTATTTTAGAGCTTGGTGCGAGATTGATGTCCTCGCAGTTGATAATTCGATTCTGATGTGGTCCAGAGTCGGGGTTGTGGTTTTGTTTTGTTTGTGTAGCCTTGGTGTTACGTGGAGTACACCAGTGCAAATTTCGAGGATGCAATTTTTATTAGTGGGGGATAATTGTGATGCCCGGGGATTAATAGTGTTAATCCCGGTGTGGTAATAATCCTTAACGGATTTTATTTGCGGCAATTATGAATTAATTACGGTTTCTAGACTCTTGGGAATTTTAAATCTGATATTTGGAGTCGTTGGATCCGAGGGTTGAGATTGTATTCTCATCATGGTGATAACCTTGGAATTTGGACCTTGGTGGGATTTGGGGTCCGGAGTACTTTGTACTGGGCTGATAATGAGAATTGAAGTTAGAGATATGATTTTTGAAAAGAGATGATTTTAAATGAATCACGATGTATTTGTAGAGTATTGGTATTTTGGAGTCTTGGTACTATATATACCAAGTTGACTCGGTGTTCTGGACACAATTCTCTCTCTCTCTCTCTCTCTCTCTCTCTCTCTCTCTCTCTCTCTCAAAACCCTCCCTTCTTCCACCATTGTTGCCTTGGTGCATAAATCGTTGGAAGCTTGGCTCGGGAGCCCAATTTCTTGAAGATAGTAAGGTATTATCCATCTCCTCGCATTTATCTTCAATTTGATAGTAGTGTGGTGGTTTTTGCTTGAGTATTTTGTTGGGTTTTGAAATTGGATTTTTTTGGTAAAAATCCAAAGTTATGTTTTTAGTGTTTTTATGGGTTTTAATGGAGTTTATGAAGTGTTGTGGTTGTTGGTAAGTGTTGGTATGAGTTTGGGGAAGGATTTGAGGTGCTAAAATGATGATTTTCGAGTTTCAGGGTTCTACCGATCGATCGGTAGGAGTTACCGATCGATCGGTAGAATGCCGTAGCCAAAAATGAAAAATCTGGGTTCTACCGATGGATCGGTAGAAGTTACCGATCCATCGGTAGAGATGAACAGTAAATTTTTTAAAAAAAAAAAAATTTCTCCTTAAAATTTTAGGAGATTGTCTGGGTACATCTATGATGTATATGGGAGTTTGATTCATGCTTTGGTATGTGTTGTGATCATAAATAATTGTGAGTTATTAATCGTGTTTAGCACATAATCCATCGATCACGGGACCAAGGCAAGTTTGGAGTCGAACTACGGGAATATAAGGTACGTATAACGTACGAGCATTGCCCTTTAATATAATTGCAATTGTTGAGTGCTTGGTACACTGTATTGCAATGAATGTGTATGGAAATGCATGATATATGGTATTAGCAATAAACAGATATTGGTGGTTTATGGTAATTGCTACAATTGTATATATATGCATTGGGATTTATATGGTGCCGCTTTTGAGCGAGCAATGATTGGGATGTTGTCGCCTTGAGCGAACATCGGTTATGACGCCACTGCTGTTGAGCATGCGTGAGAACGAAATGCTGCTATTGTAGAGCGAGGAATGGAATAGAACTATGGAACCATAAGTGAGGTATTTGGAATATCTGTAATCATTGTTTAATGATTTGGTATTATTGATTATGATATTGGTATATAGCAATGGATTTGTTAATCAATGTAATGATTAACTGGCATTTGGGAATTTGATGGTTTCAGTTGTTTTGAGAACAGGGACAGTACAGGGAATCCCAGATGAGGATGATACCATCCATGGAGCATTTTTGTATTTCATAGCATTTACATTGTTGTAAATTATGAATTGTATTATTGTGATTATTGGATTTGGGATATTGGTATGCTCACCCAGTGTGGGGGCTGTCTCTGTTGGGACAGGTGATTAGGTACAACGATGACTTTGGAGTCGAGCCCGAGCTATGGAATGGAGGTGATTCCAGGGATCGAAGTACCAGTGACAGTGATTAGGTACATCGATGGCTTTGGAGTTGAGCTCGAGCTATGGAATGGAGGTGCTTCCAGGGATCGAAGTACCAGTGACGGTATCGAGCATCGTATTTTATACATCTGATACACGCATACCTATTTGATGCTCGTATGTGAGCACTATTACGTGTATATGGCATGTATAAAAAGGCAAGGGCCTTTCTCTCTTCATTTATGAGTAGCATACAACTATTTATTGAATTGCTAAATGAACTGAGAATATGTTAGTGTATTATATTGGTGCATGAGATATATGTGGACGTGGTTTGGGAAAACTAGACATCATATGGAATAATGTGAAGAATTTTTATTACATACATGACTGGCTATGATGATAAGTGGTTTTTCCCCTACATGTATGATTGTATGCACTAATGTCATGGATTAATACACTACTAATGGGTTAAGGGCACGGAGGTCCTTACATTAGTGGTATCAGAGCAGTGGTTGCTCTTTGGGGCTGTTAAGGGCCTAGTTGTTGATAGGAATTGGTAGCACATATTTATACATGATGGTATTAGTGTTGTGTGAACAACTAATTGCTTATGTGCTTTTACGATATGGAAAGCGGTATTACTGATCATTGTGGTTGCAGGAATCGTGTAGAATACGATGGGATGGCATTAATGGTAATGTCTGACACTCCATGTATTATGTGCTAAGGGATCTGATTTTGTAGGAAAATCAGGAAATGGAAAATGTGATATGTTGTCTAAGGACATGGATGGTTGACAACAGACAGTGGGATATTGTGGTATGATTTCAATTGTTATTGAATATACAATGTGTTACTTTTTGCGTCATACTACGGGTATATCATCAGCGATGGATCATAATAGTTGCCGCTGTCATGTCGAAGCGATGTACATGCCGCTGTCATTGTCGAAGCGAGGGATATTATTGAGCCGCCGATATGATGTAGTAGGATTTGTGAACTGTTGTATTAACCTGGATGCAGGTATATGGAGCTAGTGGAAGGTTCTGGTGGTTGTTATATTCGAGCGAGGGAGGTACTTGCCGCTGTCATATGAAGCGATGGTAATATGATATTTGCTGCTGTCATGTCGAAGCGATGTACATGCCGCTGTCATTGTCGAAGCGAGGGATATCATATGATGCCGCTATATGTCGAAGCGAGGGGTCCTAAAATTTCACTGTTATAACAAGACCGGAACAGCCACATTATCGATATTTGAGCGACGCGATCGGGAACAAAGTGCTGCGTGTAATGGGAGCCACCTCTTGGGTCCGAAAGGAACAAAGTGCTACATGCATGTGAGTACCTCTTGAGTCCTTGATCTGTTCCGCTGATTGAGTTGGCGATGGATCATGCCGCCAGGTATATTGATAGCGATGTCTCTTTCCGCTATGTCATTGGCGATGATTCATGCCGCCGGGTATTCTATTGGCGATGGTTCATGCCGCCGGGTATTCTATTGGCGATGGTTCATGCCGCCGGGCATTCTATTGGCGATGGTTCATGCCGCCGGGCATTCTATTGGCGATGGTTCATGCCGCCGGGCATTCTATTGGCCATGGTTCATGCCGCCGGGCATTCTATTGGCATTCTATTGGCCATGGTTCATGCCGCCGGGTATTCTATTGGCGATGGTTCATACCGTCGGGTATGCTATTGGCGATGATTCATGCCGCCGGGTATTCTATTGGCAATGGTTCATACCGCCGGGTATTACATAACGACGGGTCATTCCGCTACGTCTATGGCGATGGTTCATACCGCCGGATATCTATAGCGATGGTTTATGCCGCTGACTCTATGGCGAGGGACCATGCCGCTGATTCTATAGCGATGGGTTATACCGCTATGTGCGTAGCACTGGATTGTGCCGCCTACGATCGACGGGTGCTGCTGGTGTACCGCTGGTGGACGAGGGATAAAGGTATACCGCTATCTTGATAGCGATGAGGTATGTTATATTACTGCTTTGTTAGCATTATTGTGAATACCATATGTGGTTATATATTGTCATATGTTTGACGATGAGAATATGGATGTCGTGTATCGACATGTACCGTCACGAGTTGACGATGGAATTTTGGATGTCATGTGTTGGCATATACCGTCACAGGATGACGATGACATAGTGGATATTCTATGTAGACATGTAGTGTCGTTTTGATGAATAATACGTCTGAGTGTACGTATTTAGCCATATGGTTTGAGTGCTGATGGCGAGCACATGATGGTGTCTGGGTCACTAGTTGACGAGACCATTATGCCGAGCAGATTGCTCGATGGATTATTGAACGCATTATACAGGTGAGGGTACCACATCATGTAATATAGGTAAATATTTTTTTTCTCGGGTAATGATATCCTTTGGGTATACTCGCTGGGTTGGCTAAGGCCAAGCGATTGGTGGTAAGAGTAGTCTTTGAGGAAACTATTCACTTGTTGTTGTGATGTGTGCTAGGCATGGGCACACCCACCCGGAGGGTGTGGAATAAGTCCTAATGGATTAGGATTGCACCGTGGTTGAGCAAGGACACCGGGATGTCCACTATGCTTTGGTGTTTTAGAGATATGTTGAGTGATGACCCACAACTCTAATGGTTTGTACGGTATGGTATACCGAGATGAGACGTGTGTCACATTGATAGGTTGGTATGATCTTGGGGGGCAACGAATCGTTAACCAGGTATTGTTGCAGTGCTTTAGTGTGCTTGTTATGTCAATTATACTGCACGTTGGGACCGAGTTCGGTGAATCGTATGATGATACGATGAGGACTTATGTTAGACTCTTGTAGTCTCTATGTGGCATGATGATTGAGGCAGGGGATACCTCACAGGAACATTTATACGTCTTTTGTTTTGAGGGACTTGTACTGGGACAGCTCAATTTTGTTGGTAGCACCAACACGAGTGTCAACAAGTCGTTGTTAGCTCTAGTTGAGCATCCTTGCATATGGAATGCAACGGGAGTCACAATTGGAATTGTGAGATATAGTTAGTGGGGTGACACAACTATATTGATTTTATTCCTTGGAGAGGTTTGGATGGTACTGTCGTGGAGACAACTGGTATCGGTTTTGGGTTGATTGTAAATCAGCCATGGTAAACATTACTGGTGTTGGACCGAGTAATGGATTTCTTACCTTTCGGCGAGACGTTCGAGGAGACGTCTCCTGGGAAAATGCTCGAGATTGTGGAGTACTATAGTTAGTACAGAGCATCTTTAGGATGAGTATACATGACGTATACGGGTTTTGAGTTGGTAATAGTGGCTTGATGCACTATTCTGAACCAGTTGCGTATTTTGGTTCTGGGATATGTTTTGGGCATAAATATATCCAGTTTTTCCGAACAATGGTTCGAGGATTATAGGATCATGGATTCATGACTTTTTCCTTGTGAGGAAGGAGGTATTGTTATACCTATCGATTGAATCTTTTGGGAGATTCGTTGTTTTGGTTCGTGTGGTGTTGATGTTGAAATCACACCCTTTGGTTTTGGTTTGTCAACCATCATTCTCCGTGGGGTGGGAGAATAATCGAGGTTTGACAGTTGATTTTGGGACTTCGGGTATGATTGGAGATACCCAAGCCTATTGCATTGAGTATGCATGTTGTGTAGGTACTTGGGCATGTATGTGTATATGAATGCCGCGTTTCGGTACTTGTTGAGTAACGAATTAGTACGCTTGGTTTGGTGAATCTCTGGTGAGAGATTGTATCACCTTGAGATCGGTAATCTCGATGGCACGATGCATTCTGGTGAATGATCGTGAGGGTTGTTTGACTTCCCCTGAGGAGGGATTGTCGTGTTTTGGAACCATAGTAGTTCTTGTTGGATAGTTCGATAGCCTCCCTATGTTAGGATTGTTGAATCCTAGGGTAAGCGAGGGATGGCCAGGATTCGGATTTGTTTAGTGTCATGGTTGGCACATGTGGTGGGAATGTAATGGATTGTCTTGCATGACCATTGTGGAACTTGAGACCTTGTGGAGTCTCGATAGTGTGTTTGGACCAAGATGTGATTTCTTGGAACACACCGGGTAAACATCTTCTGAGATGTGTTTTGTGTGGATCGGTGACCGTGGGTTACCCGATCCGTGTAACAAGTGGTGCAACTACTCCTTTGGAGGAGATGGGGGTGGAAAGCGGAAACCGGGTTTGCTGTGAATATACTGTTGTATGCTAGTAGTCCCCATCATAACGATGTGTGTTAAGCATCGTGGGCAAGTGATGGAGATATCATGGGGAGATATCTATGTCATAACCAAGGAGGACATGGTTAATTTGCAGTCGTAGTAGACTGACTTCTGGGATGACTCGCATCGAGGTATGTTGTTATCTTTTGGGTTTTATATTGGTTTTTGGAGGTTTGCTCTATTTTAGAGCTTGGTGCGAGATTGATGTCCTCGCAGTTGATAATTCGATTCTGATGTGGTCCAGAGTCGGGGTTGTGGTTTTGTTTTGTTTGTGTAGCCTTGGTGTTACGTGGAGTACACCAGTGCAAATTTCGAGGATGCAATTTTTATTAGTGGGTGATAATTGTGATGCCCGGGGATTAATAGTGTTAATCCCGGTGTGGTAATAATCCTTAATGGATTTTATTTGCGGCAATTATGAATTAATTGCGGTTTCTAGACTCTTGGGAATTTTAAATCTGATATTTGGAGTCGTTGGATCCGAGGGTTGAGATTGTATTCTCATCATGGTGATAACCTTGGAATTTGGACCTTGGTGGGATTTGGGTCCGGAGTACTTTGTACTGGGCTGATAATCAGAATTGAAGTTAGAGAGATGATTTTTGAAAAGAGATGATTTTAAATGAATCACGATGTATTTGTGGAGTATTGGTATTTTGGAGTCTTGGTACTATATATACCAAGTTGACTCGGTGTTCTGGACACAATTCTCCTCTCTCTCTCTCTCTCTCTCTCTCTCTCTCTCTCTCTCTCTCTCTCTCTCTCTCTCTCTCTCTCTCTCTCTCTCTCTCTCTCTCTCTCTCTCTCTCAAAACCCTCCCTTCTTCCACCATTGTTGCCTTGGTGCATAAATCGTTGGAAGCTTGGCTCGGGAGCCCAATTTCTTGAAGATAGTAAGGTATTATCCATCTCCTCGCATTTATCTTCAATTTGATAGTAGTGTGGTGGTTTTTGCTTGAGTATTTTGTTGGGTTTTGAAATTGGATTTTTTTGGTAAAAATCCAAAGTTATGTTTTTAGTGTTTTTATGGGTTTTAATGGAGTTTATGAAGTGTTGTGGTTGTTGTTAAGTGTTGGTATGAGTTTGGGGAAGGATTTGAGGTGCTAAAATGATGATTTTCGAGTTTCATGGTTCTACCGATCGATCGGTAGAATGCCGTAGCCAAAAATGAAAAATCTGGGTTCTACCGATGGATCGGTAGAAGTTACCGATCCATCGGTAGAGATGAACAGTAAATTTTAAAAAAAAAAAAATTCTCCTTAAAATTTTAGGAGATTGTCTGGGTACATCTATGATGTATATGGGAGTTTGATTCATGCTTTGGTATGTGTTGTGATCATAAATAATTGTGAGTTATTAATCGTGTTTAGCACATAATCCATCGATCACGGGACCAAGGCAAGTTTGGAGTCGAACTACGGGAATATAAGGTACGTATAACGTACGAGCATTGCCCTTTAATATAATTGCAATTGTTGAGTGCTTGGTACACTGTATTGCAATGAATGTGTATGGAAATGCATGATATATGGTATTAGCAATAAACAGATATTGGTGGTTTATGGTAATTGCTACAATTGTATATATATGCATTGGGATTTATATGGTGCCGCTTTTGAGCGAGCAATGATTGGATGTTGTCGCCTTGAGCGAACATCGGTTATGACGCCACTGCTGTTGAGCATGCGTGAGAACGAAATGCCGCTATTGTAGAGCGAGGAATGGAATAGAACTATGGAACCATAAGTGAGGTATTTGGAATATCTGTAATCATTGTTTAATGATTTGGTATTATTGATTATGATATTGGTATATAGCAATGGATTTGTAAATCAATGTAATGATTAACTGGCATTTGGGAATTTGATGGTTTCAGTTGTTTTGAGAACAGGGACAGTACAGGGAATCCCGGATGATGATGATACCATCCATGGAGCATTTTTGTATTTCATAGCATTTACATTGTTGTAAATTATGAATTGTATTATTGTGATTATTGGATTTGGGATATTGGTATGCTGACCCCGTGTGGGGGCTGTCTCTGTTGGGACAGGTGATTAGGTACATCGATGACTTTGGAGTTGAGCCCGAGCTATGGAATGGAGGTGATTCCAGGGATCGAAGTACCAGTGACAGTGATTAGGTACATCGATGGCTTTGGAGTTGAGCTCGAGCTATGGAATGGAGGTGCTTCCAGGGATCGAAGTGCCAGTGACGGTATTGAGCATCGTATTTTATACACCTGATACACGCATACCTATTTGATGCTCGTATGTGAGCACTATTACGTGTATATGACATGTATAAAAAGGCAAGGGCCTTTCTCTCTTCATTTATGAGTAGCATACAACTATTTATTGAATTGTTAAATGAACTGAGAATATGTTAGTGTATTATATTGGTGCATGAGATGTATGTGGACTTGGTTTGGGAAAACTAGACATCATATGGAATAATGAGAAGAATTTTTATTACATACATGACTGGCTATGATGATAAGTGATTTTTCCCCTACATGTATGATTGTATGCACTAATGGCATGGATTAATACACTAATAATGGGTTAAGGGCACGGGGGTCCTTACATGTTGCTAGATATCGCTCATTGCTTTGGACATAAAATTAGATTTTATGTCACTGCCAATGTTGCAAGATTCTAACGTGTCACACAAAATATTAAATCGATAAAGGGAGTTAAATTCATTGGATGAATTAAATTGATTAGGAAGAGCCCTAATCATAAACTAATGGGCTATATATATAATATATATATATAATGGGCAATATATATAGATGGGAATTGATTAATGGGCTAAGGGTTTTTGAGAAAGCCGATATTCAGTTGTTAGCCGCATCATCTTACCAATATATAGATTAACAAAACCCTCCACAGACAAGATAGGAGAGATGCATCATTCACCTTGTTTTGACTGCTCGTCCCTTTTTTCCCTCGTTGAATATCAAGTCTAGCAACTTGATATCTTCAACGTCCCTTTCATTCGATTGTGTGGATACCGTAGAGGCAAAGCTGTAAAGTTTTTCTCGTGACTCATGGACGTTTGCTTCGAGGATTCTGCATCAAACACGCTATAAATGTATAATTCTCAACACCTGATATGACAACTTCTTATAGGTCCTCGGTGGATTCCGAATATTTTTTATTCCCCTGTGTTCTATGCTCATTGGATTCCTTATAGTATGTTGGATTCAACTTCACTGGTCAGTCAGCTAGCCTGTTTAAACTATGACGGCCACTATATTATCATTGTATAGATTAGTTATGTTAATCATCAGCTATCACATTAGATATTGAGATTAGTTCTGTTAATCACTCAGCTGGACTTCAGGTCAACAAACATAGAATGATTCATCAATAACACTAACCACTCTAGTAGCCTGACTACTGAACTATAATTTCTACCAACTTCATTGTTATGCTTTGGGAATAACAGCTTTATTGTACACTTGATAAATTTATAAGTGACAAATAATATAACTAAAATTAATAAGGTTCACTTAACCTAACAACTTTTATAATTTTTTGAGTTGAGTTGAATTGAATTAAATAGATATGATATATAATTTATATTAAACTTTTTATGAGTGATTTTTATAATATTGTTTATAATTAGATAGAATGATGTTTTGGGTAGAGTTATTTTGGTTATTTTAGTGTGTAATTATTTTATGACATACCATTAATTAAAATAACTGTTGTAAGAAAGGTATATTGGTTATTTTAAAATTTTGACATATTAGATATTTTTATAAATAACTATTTTGTGGATTATCGTTAGGTATAAAAAATCATCATAGCGTGAGTAGTTTAAAATTTTTAAATATTTGACAGACCAAAATTAGTTATTATACTTTCCATGATTTATAATACAGTATATATATATATATATATATACTGTATTATAAATATATATATGTGTGTGTGCGCACGCGCGCAATAATAAAAGATTTCATGCATATAGTATACCTAAATAAATAGACAAAATAATTGTTCTAAATGAGATAATGTGAAATTTTAATTGCAAAAATATTATTTCTGTTATTTAAATTTGAGTGAAAATCAATAAACTTACAAACCCACATTTTTAATTTCGTAACTAAATCCGTCAGTTAAAAATTAATGAGCTACATTTTAAATATTTGTTAAATTAATAACTAAAAATCACTAGACAATTGTCCAAATAAAGTTGACACGATAAGCGGTAAATTTAAATAAATAATATAAAAAAATTTAAAAATTAAAAAATGAGGAAAAATTTATTTAAATTTCTAGCATGAATCGTGGTTTGGGATCGCGGTTTTCACAAAAGAGAGAGAATTGCGAACATGGTTCACATTTTTTTTTCCTATTTTTAATATGAGAGAAACGTTATATCTCCTCATTTTTATTGTTTCTCTCCTCCAACTGTTAATGTTTCTATCTCCTCCACATTTTTTTTCTACTTTAAAGTTGCACTGAGATGTAGTTATTGTTCGGAGGTGTAAAATAAAAATGTGAGAAATAAAATTTAAAAATATTTTATATTTAAAGTTGTCTTTTTTTATTAAAAAAATGAATATATCAAAAATCTTTCCAAATATCTTGACTTGTTTGTCAAAACAGTGGTAGTCAATGTATTTCAAACTTTTTAATTAGATTAGTTAATCAAATTATAATAACTTTTATGTTATATTAATATTAATATATATTCAATTATTCATATCTAGTTTATATTCTGCTTATTGAAATAAAATAAAATTATTTTGAATTTGGGTCTCACCACCAAACCACCCCACTTCACGATGACATTCAATTATCACAATTAATAGCTTATCACAATTAATAGCATGCTTATCAGTAGACATTAAGTACCACACTGGTGAGTGCATTTTAGTTAGATATGATTAAGGTTCAGAACTGCAAGTTCGACGGTTCAAAAAAACTCGACCCTTAACCCAAACATTCCTAACGATCCTGGTTACGTTTCATGAACCTTCGGTTCGGGTTCCGGTTATGGCCAAACAACTTTTAAGGTTATAATTTGACCCTTATTTTTTAATTTTTTTAAATATTATTAAAATTTGAAAACGAGTTAATTATGTACGGCAGCATTGATTTCTTCAAATGATTTCTTATGAATAATCAATAATGTGAATGAAAATATTTACATCTTTATGTTTATGTTTTTAGATGGATTTATTCGCTTTTTCTTTATGTCTGTCGTGGGATTTTGATCGAGTTTTTTTGTTTCATTAAAATGATGTTTTTTATTAAAGATAGTCAAATTCAATATTATTATTTAGGTTCTTGCCTTTATCATTGTATTGAGTGATAGTTTTGAATTGTATTTTACACATTAAAAAAGGGGGCATTTACAGAAAAATCCCTAAACCAACTTTTATTTTTATGTTCGGTCACTAATCATATTATCTAAACTCTGCAATACCCATTTGAAAATAAATTTATTTTCAAGTCCGTAATTGATATAAATGAATCAAATACCCTTTTAGTCCTATTCATCCTCTTACATTTCAAATCCCCTAATTTACTCCTAATTTCTTCCTCCACTCACGACAACCTTCATCTCCAAATCCGTTCCTCCTCCCCTACGTAAACTCTCTCTAAAAGTTCCTCCCACTGTGAAGTTTTGCTGACCATCAGTGTCTGTCGTCTGCCTAGAAGAAACAACTCAACCACTGAAAAAGTCCAAGAATTCCGAAAACACACCAAACCCTTGACATTGATCGACTTAGCAGAGGATCATTCATATGTTTGGTGAAAGGCACAACAATGCATTAAACGAAAGCTCATTTTACTCATATCTTGATATGACTAAGTTAGATCTTGGTAGTAGCAGAGTTGAGTCTTTAGCTAAGACTTACAAGGCCAATAGAAATGCCTTTTTGGTATGCCAAAATGTGTCTATTTCTTTTGAACCTTCGGAACTTTCAATAGTCCTCGGTCTACCAAATATTGGCTTTGATTTGGATATCGTTGGAGTCGTAGATACTTAGTGAAAGGCTTTAAAAACATAAGGCGAAATGTGGACATAAATCAATTATAAGGAAACTTGAAGCCTTTGTTGTAGATTATGATTAGTTGATGATTTCATTAGATTGTTTACATTGTTTGTTTTTAATTGCATATTATTTCCATTGGCCAATTACTGTACCCCCAAGATTTCATTTGCGATATGTCGATAACGCAGCAGAAATCCGTAATTTTGCATGGGGTGATATTGTTCATAAGTTTTTGGTTGTGGAGTTGGTACACCATAGTGACCAAAACTCCGAGAAGGCGTATTTGATGGTTGTGCAATTGGTTTGTTGGTAAGTTGAATTTGGTTTTATGTTATTAACATAGATTTTTAAAATACGACAATGACTTATCATGTTTTCTGATGCAGACATGGTTTTATGAAAATGTGTTTTCTTTAGGCTGTCCCACCACTTTGAAATCAGTGCCTCAGTTCTTTCGATGGGCCGACGACAACATTCCAAGACGTTTGAATATGGCCCAAGAGGCATTGGCTCAGATTATGAGGCATAAGGTTGTAATGCATAGATATGAATCATGCAGGTTATGTAGGATTCTTGAGTAATTATGAGATAATTAAGGAATGATGTGGACTTGTGTTCGGATTGAACCGAGTATGATAATTATATGACAAAGTATATGATTTATTAATATAGTTAGAAAGAATGTAGTTGAGAACAAAGATATAAAATTATGTGTTGGCTTGAAGTATTGGTACATGTCTTGTTTTATATTTGGCAAGAGAACTAATGTTCACGTTATGTGTAGGAATGAACATGAGTCACACATAGTTGGACAACAATTGTACATGAAATTGACATGAATTTGATGTGAATTTAACATGAATTTTCTTAAAACTATGCATATGTGATTTTAGATTTAAAAACACATAGTAACACATTTTCTCACATAAACTTCTCTACAAATTCTCTCCAAGGGTTTTTCTTTTTGGTCACTTGTCTTGGCTTATGCTTGTGGTTGAACCTTTAAATTTGTTGTGAAGCAACACCTAAGGGAACTGGTAAGGATTTTATGTGATATGCACTTGTGGTTTTGAAGGATAAACATAGATGTCAAGTTGGATATGAAATTACCATGAATTTTGCATGTTTGCATTGATATGAGATTTAAATCCATGAAATAAGGTGTTGAAGTGATGAAAATGTGTTGTTAGGTAATCCTTTGAACAAGTTGTGATGATATGATTTGAGTTGTAGGAAGTAAACCATGAGGATAAGCTGAAATAGCCATGTTCTGAATTTTCAGAGGCGGGCGATCGATCGCGAGCCATGTGGCGATCGATCGCCGTGACATGGGAAAAATTATAAGGCGGTTTAACACTATGCTATCGATATTGTAATCGCGACCGATCGATCGCGGACAAGGCGATCGATCACGCGAAACGTGGCGATTGATCACTGAAGGACAGGATGTTTTGGCGATCGATCGCATGATACTGGCGATCGATCGCGAGGGCTAAAATATTGGAAAATGTTATATTTTCTAGGAATTTGATGGTGAGGCCTATTATAAAATTGAAATTGTTGATATTCATGTAGCACCATCACAGTGGACAAGATAGAGAGGAGGATAAACATTGACTCCTGATTTTCTATCTTTTGTATAGCACGACATGTACGTGTTGACGTACGAGTACTGATCCTATAGTTATGATGTATGTATTATTATGAGTACATGTTATTGAGATTGTTGTATATCATATTGTTGAGGCATATGACTGATGCCATGAGGCATGATGCCGTTGGGCATGAGATATAGATGTTATAACATGTGAGGGCGGAAATATGATATGTGCTGCTAATATGAAGATGTGAAGGCTGAGCCACTGTCATATGAGCGAGAAGGCAAAATCATATATGTCCCGTTATAACATGATGACGAATGAGACATGTCATGACATATTTGCATTTTGTGTTAGTGATGCTTGTACAGGAACAATCACAGATGAGTTGTTAATGCATAAAATACATGAATACATTTGATGTGGTATTTTGCATTCTTTGGATATTGAATTGTGTTGATTACTGTTGGGATATGCCCTAAGACATGTCATTGGATGATTGTTTTGACATACAATGTTTATGATTTCATGAATGGCAATTCATAATTATATATATTATTCGTTTAACTGTGCAATGTGAATTAATATATATGTTAATGTCCTTAGAATAATATTGCATTATTCTTAAACATTGTCCCTAGTCAAGTATTATCATGAATAGGGATAATGATAATACGTAGAGACTAGTATGTGTTGATTGATGAATTGTTCATTGATATGAGATATCAAATCAACACATTGGTACATGTTAGAGAATGATGTACTGGACAGACCCACCATGAGAATGCTACATGGATAGTTATATGAGTGTCATAAGCAATTCTCATAGTGATAATAATGTATGTAATCCTTACGACTTGTGATCATCAGAGATCCCAACATAAGGAGTTATGTATCTTGATATTGTCAAACGTTTCCCGTAACAGGGGTAAACTATAAAGACGACTATTGGATACACTACGAATTATGTAGAGGGATGTTGACTGATCGAGATAGGATTTGTCCCTCCTATATAACAGGATATGTGTTTGGCCCTTGATCAAGTGAGAACTAAAATGCATGGCCATGCTCGAATGAGTCGATATGACTATTCCATGACTCGTGTTCAATCTAAACACAAAGGACAAAGGGATTAAGGTACATGGTTAATATTATCACAAGTTCTAAAGGTTATGTCGAGTCATTGACATTCTTGTAATTTGGGTAGCCTTGATGTGTTGCTAGACACCGCTCCTTGCTTGTAACGTAAAATGAGATTTTATGTCACTGCCAACATTACAAGATCCTATCGGGTCACACAAAAGATTAAATCGATAAAGGGAATTAAATTCATTGGATGAATTAATTAATTAAGAAGAGTCTTAATTAAATGATTATAAGGATTTAATTAAATCATGGGTTTGGGCCCATGAGGCTTTGTGAAAGCCTTTAATTAAATCATATATAATAATAACAAGGTGATTAATTGTTAATTAATTCCTTGATATCAAAAAATTAACCTAGCCACCAAAGCTTGAGAAGCTCTCGGCCCCCTCTCATCATAGCTCTCGGCTTCATCATAGTCGAAGGGCTTCTTGAGTGATTTCCGGCCATCTTTTGATTGTGAATCGAGTGTGCTTCGTGTATTGGTTTAAAAACAAATCTAGCACTTTGTTCTTAAACAATCCCCTTTCGATTTGATCGTGTGGATACCGTGAGAGGCAAGACCTTTGGAGGTGTTGCTCATGACTCGAAGTTCGTTGGACGTGGTGCTTCGTGGAATCGGCTCAAACACGCTACAAGGGTGAGACTTTTGTAAATCCTTTATCCGATATGATAACCTATGTATAGATCCGGTGTCTTGTAATCCATATAAATTTTATTCCGCTGCGTTGCTATGCATGATGGATTACTTACAATTACATATATCAATATTTATAGTGTGTGGTTGTTTCTGTAGGGACTCATAGACGGGGAAGGCCATGATTATAAATGATGTAAAGTATGTCAAATTGGAGACTAATGTAATAGTTGACATAGTCATACTCTTAATCAGTAAGAGCTTTATCTTAATCCTACTTTTTAATTGCTCAATGATGTGTCGCACTTGAGGATTAAGTAGCGAGGTCCCACATTAGTGGTATCAGAGCAATGATTAGATAATATGGGTGAAAAAGGGTAGAGGAAGTGAATTAGTGAGATGTGTAGTCACTTTACAGCATGTTTATACCTTTGATGTCGTATATGATGTTGTACTAACATGCTTTATGCGTTGGAATATTATATTTGTTAACCCCTTGCATTGCAGCATCACAGCTAGAATACCCGTGTATCCCCGAGCAAGTCGGGATACCATGAGTATAAATATGTGATGCCCGGGGATTAATGGTGTTAATCCCGGTGTGGTAATAATCCTTAATGAATTTTTATTGAGGCAATTATGAATTAATTGCGGTTTTGGGACTCCCGGGAATTTTAAATCCGATTTTTGGAGTCGTTGGACCCAAGGGATGAGATTGTATTCTCGTCGTGGTGATAACCTTGGAGTTTGGTCTTTGGTGGGATTTGGGGTCCGGAGTACTTTGTACTGGGGTAAATGATGGAATTAGAGATTGGGAGGTAATTATTGAAAACAAATGATTTTTAATGAGTCATGATGTATTTGTGAAGGATTGGTATTTTCGAGTTTTGGTACTATATATACCATGTGGACTCGGTATTCCGTCATTTGGCACGGAACCCTTCCCTCTCTTCTCTCTCTCTACGCTCAAAACCCTTCCCCCATTTCCCTCTTTTTCCCCTTGGTGGAAGAATCGTTGGTAGCTTGGCTCGGGAGCCGGATTTCTCGAAGATAATCAGGTATTCATCTTCCCCTCACCACTGTCTTCGATTTGGTAGTAGTATTGTAGAGTTTGGTTCGTTTTGAAATGGTTATGGAATTTGGGGATTTTTGGTTAAAAATCCAATGTTGAGTTTTTAGAGTTTTTATTGGTTTTAAATGGTGTATTTGAGGTGTTGAAGGTGTATGGGGTGTTGATTTTGAGTTTGGGTGTCAAAACACCACTTGGAAAATCGCAGGTCGCGATCGATCGCCGAGGAGGGCCGATCGATCGCGACGAACAGCTGTTAATTTGGTGACGATGAACAGTGCGGGCGATCGATCACGAGTTCTCGGCGATCGACTCGCGATCGATCGCGAGCGAGTTGGCGACCGATCGCGGAGACTCGCGATCGATCGCGATAGGGCGCTGGTGCCCAATGGACAGGGGGCGATCGATCGCGCTAAAAGCGGCGATCGATCGCCGCCCGTAGGACTTTGTTTTTTTTTTTTGGAAAATTTTGGAAAATGTCGGGATTTTGGAATCGAGGTTTGAGTGGCCCATTTCTGGGGCAATGTCTACATTCCAATGGGAATGCTATGCTTTTAAAAGGGAATGATTGGAGCCAAATTTTATTAATAAAATGGAATGCTCGATTGAGTAATTGGCTAACTTTTGAACTTGCAAAATGGAATATTTTGGGTATTATGCATGCTTAGCCAGGGGGCTTTTATTTTGGTAATCGTCATGGATGGACGATAGGTTTGGATGTTCTGAACGTGCTTGGGCACGCGATTGCATGCCTTTGTTTAATTGAGAGTTATTTGCATGTTAGCATTTAACTCATCGGGTCGTGGGACTCAGACAAGGTTGGACTTGAACTTCAAAATTATAAGGTACGTATGACGTACGAGCATAGCCCTTTATTATGATTGCAATTGTTGAGTGCATGGTACACTATATTGCCATAAATGTATATGGAAATGCATGATATGTGGTTTTATCAATAAACAGTTATTGGTATGCATGGCTTATGGTAATTGCTACAAATGGATATATATGCATTGGGAATCATATGGTGCCGCTTTTGAGCGAGCAATGATTGGGATGTTGTCTCCTTTGAGCGAACATTGGATATGACGCCACTGCTATTGAGCATGCGTGAGAACGAAATGCCGCTATTGTAGTGCGAGCAATGAAATAGAACTATGGAACCATACGTGAGATATATGGAATATCTGTAATCATCGTTTAATGATTTGATATTATTGATTATGATATCGGTATGTGGCAAATGGATTTGTTAGTCAATGTGATGATTAACTGGCATTTGGGAATTTGATGGTTTCAGTTATTTTCAGAACAGGGACAGTACAGGGAATCCCGGATGAGGATGATACCATCCAGGGAGCATCTTTTATATATCATATTTTTTTGTAAATTATGAATTGTATTATTGTGATTATGAGATTTGGGATATTGGTATGCTCACCCCTTGTGGGGGCTGTCTCTGTTGGGGCAAGTGATTAGGTACATCGATAGCTTTGGAGTTGAGCTCGAGTTATGGAATGGAGGTGATTCCAGGGATCGATGCACCAGTGACGGTATTGAGCACGACGTTTTATACATTTGATACACATATACTTATTCGATGCTCGCATGTGAGGACTATTATGTGTATATGTTATGTATAAAAAGGCAAGGGCCTTTCTCTCTTCATTTATGAGTAGCATGCAATTATTTATTGAATTGCTAAATGAACTGAGAACATGTTAGTGTATTATATTGGTGCATGAGATTTATGTGGTCATGGTTGGGGGGGAACTGGTCATTATATTGAATAATGTAAAGAAATTTTATTATATGCATGATTGGCTATGATGATAAGTGGTTTTTCATCTACATGTATGATAGTATGCACTAATGGCATTGATTAATACACTAATAACGGATTAAGGGCATGGGCATCCCTACCATTAGTGGTATCAGAGCAGTGGTTTGCTCTTTGGCGCTGTTCAGGGCCTAGGATCATATTGATGGAAATGAGTAGCACATAATTATGCATGATGGCAGTTAGCATTGTGTGACACAACTATTTTGCTTATGTGCATTTATGATATGTGATCATAGTGGAACAATTATATGTCATGACATCTATGGAATCATAATATAATCTGTTGATTATGATTGTGAGTTGTGGCACAGGGACAACCAAAGGGGGCATTTTGAAATGCATTGGGATACATGAAGTACTTTGTAATCATGGTTTATGCATTTACTTATTAAATCATATTGTGGTGAATATGGATTATTATATGCTCATGGTTTGGGATTGTTCCTGTAGGGACGCTATGACACGAAGGGCTAAGGCCAGGGTTGAAAGACATGAAACGATAACCTGCATTTTATATACATCATGGATTATGCATTGTGGTTGCATATATATTGGAGTGATGATTTTAATGCTTTGCCGCCAAATGTTGAAGCGAGGATATTGCCGCATGTCACATTTGAGTGAGGTGCATTAAAATACACTCATGGTGATGTATATTGGGATATGGAATATGCATTGTGTTGCAGGTATAGATTGAATTGCGTGGTGAATATCCCATGAGTCGTTGTTATGGATGAGTGATGATTTTAAATGCTTTGCCGCTGTCACTTGACGCGATGATAGAATACTTGCCGCTGTCATATCGTAACGAGGAAAGAATATTTGCCGCCAAATGTTGAAGCGAGGGTATTGCCGCATGTCGCATTTGAGCGAGGTTATTCAATGCCGCTGCTATGGCGAAGCGAGGGGTACTAGTGCCAAAGTCATGATAAGCGAGGTGCATTAAAATACACTACTATAACAAGACTAGGGATCGGCTATTTTATTGGTGATGGTTCATGCCGCCGGGTATTCATAGCGATGGTTCATTCCACTATTCTATTGGCGATGGTTTATGCCACCGGGTATTCATAGCGATGGTTCATTCTGCTATTCTATTGGCAATGGTTTATGCCGTCGGGTATTCATAGCAATGGTTCATTCCCCTATTCTATTGGCGATGGTTTATGCCGCCGGGTATTCATAGCGATGGTTCATTCCGCTATTCTATTGGCGATGGTTTATGCCACCGGGTATTCATAGCGATGGTTCATTCCGCTATTCTACTGGCGATGGTTTATGCCGCCGGGTATTCATAGCGATGGTACATTCCGCTATTCTACTGGGGGTGGTTTATGCCGCCGGGTATCATATAACGACGGGTCATTCCGCTACATCTATTGGCAATGGTTCATGCCGCCAGGTATTATATAGCGATGGGTCATTCCGCTACATCTATTGGCGATGGTTAATGCCGCCAGGTATTATATAGCGATGGGTCATTCCGCTACATCTATGGCGATGGTTCATACCGCCGGATATTTATTGTGATGTTTTATGCCGCTGACTTTATGGCGATGAATTATGCCGCTGACTTTATGGCGATGAATTATGCCGCTGATTCTATAGCGATGGGTCGTACCGCTATGTACGTAGCACTGGATTACGCCACCTGCGAGCGATGGGTGCTGATTGCGTACCACTGTTGGACGACGGAGACAAGTATGCCACTATCTTGTTAGCGATGAGGTATGGCATATTACTGTTTATTTAGCACTATTGTGGATATCATGCGTTGATATACTTATACCGTCATGTGTTTGACGATGAGACTATGGATGTCGTGTATCGACATGTACCGTCACGAGTTGACGATGCTATTTTGAATTTCATATGTTGGCAGGTACCGTCACGGGATGACTATGACATAGTGGATGTCTATGTAGACGCGTAGCGTCATTGGTTAATACATTTATGTATATGTATTTAGTCGTATGGTTTGAGTGCCGATGGCGAGCACATGATAGTGTCTGGGTCATTAGTTGACGAGACCATTATGCCGAGCAGGTTGCTCGATGAATTATTGGGTGCGCCGTACAGGAAGTGTACCGCAGCACATATTTGAGGTAAATATTTTACGAGTAGTGATACCTTTGGGTATACTCGTTGGAATGCTATGGCCAAGTGACTGGAACAAGAGTAGTTGTTGAGGAAACTACTTGCTTATGCCGAGGTGACATTTGGTAGACATGATCACACCCACCCCTGAGGGTGTGCAATAAATCCTACGGAATTAGGATTGCTTTGTGTGTTGAGCAAGGACACCGGGATGTCCTTTGTACATTGGTATTAGAGAAATATTGGGTGATGACTCACTACTCTAATGGATGTTACGGTATAGTGTATGTAAGGACCCACATGCCCTTAACCCGTTATTAGTGTATTAATCCATACCATTAGTGCATATAATCATACTATCATGGGGAAAAGTCATATGCAAGTGCTATACCATATTAGTTATCCATAAAATTCCTTGCATTCAATCCACATAATATTCAAATCCCCCCAACCGAGATTACATATATGACATGCACCCTCATAATACACTAACATGTTCTCAGTTCATTTAGCAATTCCATATTTAATTGCATGCAAACCATAAATGAACAGAGAAAAGCCGTAGCCCATTTATACATTTCATATACACGTAAAATGTACTCACATGAGAGCACCCAATGAATAAGCGTGTATGTAATGTATAAAATACCCTACCGGATACCGTTACTGGTACTTCAATCCTGGAAGCACCTCCCAAGCACAACTCGATCTCAACTCTGGATCTATGCACTTATTCAACCGGCTCTGGTACCTCGATCCGGGAAGTACCTCTAATCAATAGTCCGAGAGTAACTCCAAAGCTGCTGCTACACCTGTAACACCTGTCCCAACAGAGACAGCCCCCACACGGGGTGAGCATACCAATACCACTAATCCAATAATCATAATATTGCAGTTCATAGTTTACAGAATGTAAATGCCATAATTTAAATGATACTCCCTGGATGGCATCATCCTCATCCGAGATCCCCTGTATTGTCCCTGTTCTCAAAATAACCAAACTCATCAAATTCCCAAAGCAGTTAATCGCCACACAGATTAACTAATACCATTCCTATTATGCCAGTTCCATAGTCAGTATGGTAAAATTATTATATAAGAGAACGTAGCCATCACATATATTTAGCCAATGCTTCCATGTTCCTATTTCATTGCTCGCTCCACAATAGCGGCATTCTAAACCCTGCGCACGCTCAACAATAGCGGCGTCATAACCGATGGTCGCTCAACGGCGACAGCATCCCCAAATCATTGCTCGCTCAATAGCGGCACCGTATGGTTCCCAATGTATGTCCATTTAACGTAATTACCATTTACCATGCATATCACTATCCATTTATTACAAATACTACATATCATGCATTTCAATGCCCACTTAATGCAATTACCACATACCATGCATTTCAATACCCATTTAATGCAATTACCACGTACCATGCATTTTACAGTTGCAACATTATAAAAGGTTATGCTCGTACGTCATACGTACCTTATACTTCCGTAGTTCGAGTCCAACCTCGCCTGAGTCCCACGACCCGATGAATTATGTGCTAACACATAAATAGTTCACAATTAAACACAAGCAGGCAACCACGTGCCCAAGCACGTTCATAACCCCTAAACATATCGTTAATCCATGACGATTACCAAAATAATAGCCCCCCCCCCCCCCCCCGGCTAAGCATGCATAAAACCCAAAATATTCCATTTTTTTCATGTTTAAAAGATAGCCAAAAACCCAACCAAGAATTCCGTTTTATTAAACTTTGGCTCCAACCAATCCATTTTAAAGGTATATCATTCCCATTGGAATGTAGACATTGCCCCGGAAACGGCCCCTTTAAACCTCGGTTCCAAAATCCTAACATTTTCCAAAAATTTCAAAAAAACAAAATCCTTCGGGTGGCGATCGATCGCCACTTACATCGCGATCGATCGCCACAGTCCAGTGGCCAAATCAGTGCATTCTCGCGATCGATCGCCAACCCGCTCGCGATCGATCGCCGAGACCTCGCGATCGATCGCTAGCACTGTTCATCGTCCCTAAAATTAAACTGCTCGTCGCGATCGATCGCCCCTCCTCGGCGATCAATCGCCACCTGCGATTTTCCGAAAAAGTCGAGCTTCGATGGTGTTTTTCACATCCATACTCAAAACCAACACCCCAAACTTCATCAACACCACAAATACACTAATTAAGCTCAATAAAAACACTAAAAACCAACATTTAGATTTTTAACCAAAACCCCCAAATTTCATAACCAACACAATACCCAACCAAACTTTACAATACTACTACCAAATCGAAGACAATGACGAGGGGAAGATTAATACCTGATTATCTTCGAGAAAACCGGCCT
Source organism: Haberlea rhodopensis (assembly GCA_907163345.1). Taxonomy (NCBI): domain Eukaryota; kingdom Viridiplantae; phylum Streptophyta; class Magnoliopsida; order Lamiales; family Gesneriaceae; genus Haberlea; species Haberlea rhodopensis. The sequence goes on from CAJQUN010000576.1 coordinate 114,518, forward strand.
CCGAGCCAAGCTACCAACGATTTCTTCTCCAAGGAAGAAAAGAGGGAAAATGGGGAGGGTTTGGGCGCATAGAGAGAGAGGGAGAGAGAGAGAATTCATCCAAAATGACGGAATATCGAGTCCACTTGGTATATATAGTACCAAAACTCAAAAATACCAATCCCTTCACAAATACATCGTGATTCATTAAATATCATATGTTTTCAACAATGATCTCTCTAACCTCAATTCCCATTACCAGCCCCAGTACAAAGTACTCCGGACCCCAAATCCCACCAAAGACCAAATTCCAAGGTTATCACCACGATGAGAATACAATCTCATCCCTTGGATCCAACGACTCCAAAAACAGGATTTAAAATCCCCGGGAGTCCCGAAACCGTAATTAATACACAATTGCCACAATTAAAATCCATTAAGGATTATCACTACACCGAGATTAACACCAGTAATTCCCGGACATCACAGTGTACCGGGATGGAACGTATGATACGTTGGTAGGCTTGGTATAAGCCTATGGAGGCAGCGTTTTGCTAGCCAGGTATTGTAGCAGTGTTATAGTGTGCTTGTTGTGGTCATTATACTGACGTTGGGACCGAGTTCGGTGGATCGTACGATGATACGATGGGGACTTATGGTAGACTCTTGTAGTCTCAATGTGGCATGATGATTGAGGCAGGGAATACCTCACGGGGACGTTTATACGTCAAATGTTTTGAGGGACTTGCACCGGGACAACTCAATTTTGTTGGGAATACCAACATGAGTGTCAACAAGTCGTTGTTAGCTCTGGTTGAGCATCCTTGCATATAGAATGCAACGGGAGTCACAATTGGAATTGTGAGATATAATTAGTGGTGTGAAACTACTATATTGATTGTATCTCTTGGAGAGATTTAGATTGTACTGTCATGGAGACAACTTGTATCGATCGTGGGTTGATTGTAAACCAGCCATGGTAATCATTAGTGGTGTTGGACCGAGTAATGGATTTCTTACCTGTCGGTGAGACGTCGAGGAGACGTCTCCAGGGAAATGCTCAAGATTGTGTAGTACTATGGTATTAGTACAGAGCATCATTAGGACGAGTATACATGGCGTATACGGGTTTTGATTGGGTAATAGTGGCATTGATGCGCTATTCTAACCAGTTGTGTATTTCTGAGTTCCGGGATATATTTTGGTATAAATATATCCAGTTTTCCGAATGATGGTTCGAGGTTGGAGGGTCATGGATTCATGACACTTTCCTTATGAGGAAAGCAGTATTGATATACCTTGAGATTGGTAACCCCGATGGCACGATGTATTCTAAGGAATAATCGTGAGGTCCGGTTGACTTCCCCTGAGGAGGGATTGTCGTGTTTGGGACCATAGTAATGCTTGCTGGTTAATTCGATAGCCTCCCTATTTTAGGATTGTTGAATTCCAGGATAAACGAGGGATGACCAGGATTCGGATTTGTTTAATCTCGTGGTTGACACGTGTGGTTGGAATGCAATTGAAAGTTCTTGCATGTCCTTTCGAGAACTTGATACCTTGTGGAGTCTCGATAGTGTGTTTGGACCAAGATGTGATTTCTTGGAACACGCGGTTGTAGACATCTTTGGAGACGTGTTTCATGTTGATTGGTGGCCGTGTTGTTGTCAAATCCGTATTGCAATGTGGTGCAACTACTCCTTGATGGAGATGGATCTGGAAAGCGGAAACCGGATTTAGTATAAGTACACTATAGTGTACTGGTGGTTTCCTTGGTGACGATGTATGGTTAACATCGTAGGCTAAATTGTTGAGATATCACCGATGCAATATCTATTTTGGAATCACGAATGATCAGTTTGATTTGCAATTAGGGATGACTGACTGCTTTTGAGATGGTTGGCATCGGGGAATGCTGACGTCTTTCTTTGAGTTTGTGATGGTTTGGGAGGTTTACTCCATTCCATATTTTGGTGCGAGGTCGGTGTCCTCGCGATTGGAATGTCGTTCATGATATGTTCCTGATTCGACGGTGTAGATCCGTTTTAATTATGTGGTTTTGGCTGTACATGGAGTACGCCTGTGCAAATTACGGGGATGAAATTTTATTACTAGGGGATAATTGTGATGCCCGGGGATTAATGGTGTTAATCCCGGTGTGGTAATAATCCTTAATAGATTTTATTGAGGCAATTATTGAATTAATTATGGTTTTGGGACTCCCGGGAATTTTAAATCCTGTTTTTGGAGTCGTTGGACCCAAGGGATGAGATTGTATTCTCGTCGTGGTGATAACCTTGGAGTTTGGTCTTTGGTGGGATTTGGGGTCCGGAGTACTTTGTACTGGGGTAGATGATGGAATTAGAGATTGTGAGGTAATTATTGTAAACAGGTGATTTTAATGAGTCATGATGTATTTGTGGAAGGATTGGTATTTTCGAGTTTTGGTACTATATATACCAAGTGCACTCGGTATTTCGTAATTTGGCATGGAACCCATCCCTCTCTCCTCTCTCTCTCTACGCTCAAAACCCTTCCCCCATTTCCCTCTTTTTCCCCTTCGTGGAAAAAATTGCTGGTAGCTTGGCTCGGGAGCCGGATTTCTCGAAGATAATCAGGTATTCATCTTCCCGTCACCATTGTCTTCGATTTGTTAGTAGTATTGTAGAGTTTGGTTGGGTTTGGAATTGGTTAGGGAATTTGGGGATTTTTGGTTAAAAATCTAATGTTGAGTTTTTAGAGTTTTTATTGGTTTTAAATGGTGTATTTGAGGTGTTGAAGGTATATGGGGGGTTGATTTTGAGTTTGGGTGTCAAAAACACCATGGAAGCTCGAATTTCTCGGAAAATCGCAGATCACGATCGATCGGCCGATCGATCGCGACGAGCAGCTGTTAATTTGGTGACGATGAACAGTGCGGGCGATCGATCGTGAGTTCTCGACGATCGATCGCGGAGACTCGTGATCGATCGCGATAGGGCGCTGGTGCCCACTGGACAGGGGTGATCGATCGCGCTAAAAGCGGCGATCGATCGCCGCCCATAGAACTTTGTTTTTTTTGGAAATTTTTTGAAAATTTCGGGATTTTGGAATCGAGGTTTGAGTGGCGCGTTTCCGGGGCAATGTCTACATTCCAATGGGAATGCTGAGCCAAATTTTATTAATAAAATGGAATGCTCGATTGAGTAATTGGCTAATTTTTGAACTTGCAAAATGTAATATTTTGGGCATTATGCATGCTTAGCCGGGGGCCTTTATTTTGGTAATCGTCATGGATGAACGATAGGTTTGGTTGTTGCGAACGTGCTTGGGCACGTGATTGCATGCCTTTGTTTAATTGAGAGTTATTTGCATGTTAGCACTTAACTCATCGGGTCGTGGGACTCAGACAAGGTTGGACTTGAACTTCAAAATTATAAGGTATGTATGATGTACAAGCATATCCCTTTATTATGATTGCAATTGTTGAGTGCAATAAACGGTTATTGGCATGCATGGCTTATGGTAATTGCTACAAATTGATATATATGCATTGGGAATCATATGGTGCCGGTTTTGAGCGAGCAATGATTGGGATGTTGTCGCCTTTGAGCGAACATCGGATATGACGCCACTGCTATTGAGCATGCGTGAGAATGAAATGCCGATATTGTAGAGCGAGCAATGAAATAGAACTATGGAACCATAAGTGAGATATATGGAATATCTGTAATCATCGTTTAATGATTTGATATTATTGAATATGATATCGGTATGTGGCAAATGGATTTGTTAGTCAATGTGATGATTAACTGGCATTTGGGAATTTGATGGTTTCAGTTATTTTGAGAACATTGACAGTACATGGAATCGCGGATGAGGATGATACCATCTAGGGAGCATCTTTTATATATCATAGCATTTGCATTTTTTGTAAAATTATGAATTGTATTATTGTTATTATGAGATTTGGGATATTGGTATGCTCACCCCGTGTGGGGGATGTCTCTGTTGGGGCAGGTGATTAGGTACACCAATGGCTTTGGAGTTGAGCTCGAGCTATGGAATGGAGGTGATTCCAGGGATCGAAGTACCAGTGACGGTATTGAGCACGACGTTTTATATATTTGATACACATATACTTATTCGATGCTCGCATGTGAGCACTATTATGTGTATATGGTATGTATAAAAAGGCAAGGACTTCTCTCTTCATTTATGAGTAGCATGCAATTATTTATTGAATTGCTAAATAACTGAGAATATGTTAGTGTATTATATTGGTGCATGAGATTTATGTGGACATGGTTGGGGGGAACTGGTCATTATATTGAATAATGTAAAGAAATTTTATTATATGCATGAATGACTATGATGATAAGTGATTTTTCCCCTACATGTATGATAGTATGCTCTAATGGCATGGATTAATACACTAATAACGGATTAAGGGCACGGGGGTTCTTACAAAATGTGAGTGTAGGTTTAGTGCCTATACCACCACTAGTAGGCCAAGGGCCAGTGGAACATGTGTTGTTACTTGGGGAGTTCACATTGACTCAATTTTTGAGTTATCAGCAGCCTCTATTTGAAGGTACTGAATCAGGTGAACAAGCTGAAGAATGGTTGGAGCTCATAGAATATATATTTGTATCAGCGCCGTGTGCTAAGTCGGTATGGTTGCGTTTGGTTGAGTTTCAGTTGGCAAATAAAGCGATGATGTGGTGGAAGGCGACAATGATTGGAATGAGAGCTTAGGGACAGATAGTGGAGTAGGATGTATTTAGAAGTTGCTTTCTGGAACATTATTTCTCGGTGGCAGCTAGGCAACTAAATGAAGATGAGTTTATAAGTATGAAACAAGGGAATATGAAGGTAGCTGATTATGCCTTGTAGTTGTAATCTTTATCGAGATATATTCCTCATATAACTGCTAACACCAATGCCAAGATTAGACATTTCGTTAAAGGATTACGGCCTGAGTCATTTGATAGGGTTATTTCTAATAACCCTACATCATTTGAGGAAGCACTGACTAGGGCAGAGATGGCAAAGATCGGAATTGGTGCGTATAAAGAGGTAGGTCAATCGTAGAAACCTACGTCGGACAGCATGAGGCCCAGTGGCGAACAGTTTAAACCACAATGAGTATGTGCATCATCCTCGAGTTTAGTGGTAAGAGATTTGATAATCGGAGAGGTGGTGAATGATTCAATAAAGGAAAATCACAGGGAAGCAGTACCAGAGGCTTGAAATATTATAATTGTGGAGAGCCACATTTTAGGAGAGATTGTCCACATAAAGGTGGTCCGATCTGTTTTGGATGTGGTAGGACATGACACATTGTGTGGGATTGTCCTCAGGTTGGAGGACAACAGAACAGAGGCAATGTTTCAGAAAGTACAGTGCAGCAGACCGCAGTTTATATCTTGTACTAGTGGGGGACAAAGAGCAGGGCAGTCCCAAGTGCAGGTGTATGCACTGAATAAGGAGCAAACAGAGGCAGCTCCTGATGATGTGATAGCGGGTAAGTGTCACTTATTTACTTATCATGCTTTATTGTTGATTGATACTGGTGTTTCTCATTCTTTTATTGCAAAGAATTTTGTTGCGCAGTATCACATGTGCTCGTCCCCTCTTTTAATGCCTATGTGTGTCTCGACACCCATGGGAAAGAATGTGATGGCTGGTCATATTGTTTATTACTGTTTTATTTAGCTTGTTGAATATGGAATACATGCAGAATTGATTGTGCTGGATATGACTGATTTTGATTATATTAATGGTATTGATGTTGACCAGATATCAGACTCTTGTAGATTGTTGTTAGAAAAAGGTTTGTTTTCAGTCTGAACGGGGAAATCAGTGGATCTTTTTTGGATAGGGATCTCGTGCAAAGATCCGTTGATATCTGCTATTTGGATGTCACGTCTGTTAGAACAAGGACACACGGGATATTTGATTTATACTATCGATATAGCTGAGAAGAAGGTATAAAGAAGTGTAAAGGATATACCAGTGGTAACAGAGTATGTAGATGTATTTCCAGATGAGATTCCTGGATTTCCACCAAATTGTGAGGTGGAATTTGAAATTGAATTGCTGTAAGGACCCTGTTACCTTAAATGTGGATTTAAGTGCAATTAGAACTAAGCATGCATAAATCAGAGTATAAAATTCGTGTTGATGCCTTGAGCTATTAGGATTACAGTGCCAAAATAAAATTCCAAAAGGAATAGTTATATTCCCAGCTAAATGAATGTTAATCATATAGATTTACACTACTCATAGAGTAGAGATTATACAAAAGAATCCTGTCTTCCTATACCAATAGCGCTCCTCACAAGCTCACAGCATCAACCCGGTTCTTAGTTCGTCATGCCAAAAAGTACCTACAGGAACAACCTCAAAACCATGAGCATGTAACAAACCATATTCACAATAATATGATTGTAATAGAAATGCGTAAACTGTAAATACGAATCACTTGTATTAAATGCTCCCTTTGTTGTCCATATACCACAATCATAATCAATAGATTATAATCCCAAAAATGTATGTCATGACATGCATCCATTCCATGAACACCAATGGCCATTTCCAGTCTTATTATATCAGTGGCATAATACCCCTTGCGTTAATATGACAGCGGCATTAATACCCCTCGCTTCGACATATTAAAGGCATAATATCCCTAACAATAGTAATATGACAGGGAAATATCCTTCGCTTCGACATATTTGCGGCAAATATTCTTCATCACTATAATATGACAGCGGCAAGTATTCTATCATCGCTTTGACATGAAGGCGGCAAGTATTCTTCATCACTGGAATATAACATCGACTCACAACACATGCACCAATGCATCCAATATACATATGCAACCCTAATGCATAACCAACCCATGTATGCAACCATGATGCATAATCAAGACCATGTATGCAACCATAATGCATAATTAAATCCATGTATGCAGCCATAATGTATAACCACATTCAATGTGTAAAAATATGTTTTACCGTCCGATGCACGTACGTCTCACTACGTACCTTTGTTCCAAAAATGGAGATGTCGTAGGAATTTATTCCTTGGTTGTCTTGCTACCTGGGATGGTTATACACAATCACACAAACCAATATTAGAAGCCAATTTATGAACCAATACCAAAAGTCCCATCAAAATAGCCAAAAATCCAAAAACACCACATTTAAAAGACTCGCGATCGATCGGCCCTTGCGCTCGATCAATCGCGAGCTGATCAACCTCAGTGCCCAACAATGCTGCCTGTCTTGATCGATCGAGACGTCCTCACCGATCGATCGAGAATTCACCTCGATCGATCGGGAGTTCTTCTCGATCGATCGGGAGTTCTTCTTGATCGATCGAGAAGACCAATTTTTCCCAGCCAGTAGCCCTGCCGTGCTCGATCGATTGAAGGTCATGCTCGATCGATCGAGGAGCTCTGTAAATGCAAGAAATCGTAATTTTTGTGTACAGAACCCTACCAAACCACATTAAATCCTTAACACCTCAACCCAAAACATCAAAAACACCAATATTACTCTAAAACAACCATCAATAACAACATAATCCAAAACCCAACCAAAAACAACATACTCCCAAAAACAAACCATTTTTAAATCCCAAAACACAAACCCATTTCCTTTCAAAATACCTAAGAATAATACTAGGAGGTTTTATACCACTTGAAGGTTCAAACTCCTTGCAAGAATCAAGCAATAGCAAGCTTTCTAAAGTTTTCTCTTCCTCCTTGTTGTGCAAAACGTTTTTGGGTTATTGGGGAATAAGGGTTGGGGATTTTGATTAAGAGAGGTGAGAGAATAAAGTGTGTGTGTGTGTGTGGGGTGGGGGGGGGGGGGGGGGGTATAGTGGGTTAATTAAAATATGACCCGTTATTTTAGCATGATGTATAAAATATCCCTACATGATATTTTAAAAGCATTTTCCAAAAATGCACCATAACCTCAATTACACATGCTTTACCAAAAATAATTAACACACACCCCAAATAAACCATTGCCATTACTCAAATTCCCAACATGCATCACGTGCACCCTGAAATGCATTACCAGGTCACGCCCACCGCATTACTAAGCATTTCACCATATTAATTAATTCAACACTAAATTAATTAACACCATAATATCACATAAACAAAATTAATGCCCAAATGCACATAATTATTTCGGGGATATTACAATTGCTACCTGGTACCTCTCCTATTTCTAGAGCATCATATAGAATGACACCAACTGAACTGAGAGAGTTGAAAACTCAGTTACAGGATTTACTTGACAAGGGATATATACAACCTAGTGTATCACCTTGGGTGCTCCAATATTATTTGTAAAGAAGAAAGATGGATCGATGCAATTATGCATTGACTACAGACAATTGAACAACGTCATGATTAAGAATAAATGCCCTCTTACACGTAGTGATGATTTATTTGATCAGTTGCATGGATCAATGATTTACTCTAAATCGATTTGAGATCAGGATATTATCAAATACGGGTTAGGGAAGAAGATGTATAGAAAACAATATTCAGAACTCGATATGGACATTACGAGTTCTTGGTGATGCCATTTGGAGTGACTAATGCTCCAGCTGTCTTTATGAGTTTGATGAATAGGGTATTTCATGATTTCCTTGATCAATTTATGATTGTGTTTATTGATGATATACTGATATATTCTATGACTGAAGCAGATCATGTCCAACATTTGCATAATGTATTGCAAATTTTAAGAAAGAATCAATTGTATGCCAAACTCAGCAAGTGTGAGTTTTGGTTAAATAATATAGTATTTTTAGGACATGTGATCTCCAAAGAAGGTATATCAGTAGATCCAGAGAAAATAGAAGCATTATCGAATTGGTCAGCGCCTACTTCTGTGCCAGATATTCATAGCTTCTTGGGTTTAGCGGGATTTTACATACATTTTGTTGAAGGCCTTTCAAAGATTGCTAAACCACTGACATAATTGACACAAAAAAGTATTATCATTCGTATGCTCACATGCATGTGAGCATAGTTTCCAGGAATTGAAACATCGGTTGACAACTGCTCCGGTGTTGATAATTCCATCAGAACATGAGAGTGTGCACTATATACTGATGCATCTTTACTTGGTTTAGGTTGTGTATTGATGCATGATTAACATGTTGTAGCTTATGTATCAAGACAATTGAAGACACATGAAATGAAGTATCCAGTGCATGACCTGGAATTGACAGCCATAGTCTTTGCTTTGAAGATATTGTGACATTATTTAAAAAGTACGTCGTTTACCATTATTACTGATCATAAGAGTTTAAAATTCTTATTCACTCAAGCATAATTGAATATGAGACAAAGGAGATTGATGGATCTCTTGAAAGATTATGATTGTGAGATCGAATATCATCTGGGAAAGGCAAATCTGACAGCTGATGCGTTGAATTGAAAGGTGAAATACACGGCTAATGATATGATTCATTTGTCAGCTTTGATGATGTCTTGTTGTATATTGGGATATGAGTTTGATACAGTTACAATGCCAGTAAGGGTATCAACATTGTTGGCTGAACCAGATATCTTTGAGAATATCAGAGCAGCACATAATACTGATTATGAAGTACAAAAATGGAAAGATATGATATCTCAAGGAAAGACATCTAATTTTATCATGGCAAATGATGGAAGCTTGCGATATGGAAAGTGTTGGGTAGTTCCTGGTACATATGGACTACGCCAGGAACTATCACAACGTGCTCATTGTAGTAGATATAGTATACATCCTGGAGGAAATATGTACAAAGATTTGCGTACACAGTTTTGGTGGAAACACGTGAAACATGATGTGATTGAGTTTGTAAAGAAGTGCTTGGTCTGTCAACAAGTTATAGCAGAAAGATAGAGGCCGGGAGATGAATTGATGAGTTTAGAGATTCCTACAAGGAAATGGGAGCATATCACAATGGATTTTGTTACCCATTTACCAAGGGCATCTTCTGGTTTTGATGCTATTTGGGTGATATTTGACAGACTGACGAATGTAGCTCATTTCATACCTTACTATGACATTCACCTATTTGAGGATGGCTCAGTTATACATTCGAGAAGTAGTACGACTACATGGTATATCTATTTCTGTTGTGTCTGACCGAGATCCGCAATTCGTTTCTCATTTTTTGGAAGGTTTACAGTCAGCAATGGGGACTTAGGTGAGACTGAGTACAACTTATCACCCTCAGACTGATGGCCAGATAGAACATACAATACAGACGATGGAGATGATGCAGATCACCATTGTATTGAAAGATGTAGATCAGTCTTCTGTGAGTGGACCAGATATGGTACAAGAAATGGAAGAGAAAGTGAAGCTGATCAGATTGAAATTAAAAGCTGCTCATGATAGATAGGCCGCTTATGCGAATAAACGACGTAGACCGCTTGAATTCCAAGTTGATGACAAGGTGTTCTTAAAAATAGCACCTTTCAGAGGTGTAGTACGATTTGGTATGCGCAAAAAGTTGTCACCACGGTATGTTGGTCCATATGAGGTGTTGCAACGTAATGGTACATTGCCGTATAGGTTTGGCATTGCCACCGTCTTTGACCAGTATACATGATGTATTTCATGTTTCAATGTTGAGAAAGTACGATCCAGATCCGAGTCATGTATTACAGCCGTTTGAAATACAGTTGGATATAGATGTATCATTTGTGGAACGACAAGTCAGAAGTTTGGATAGAGGAGAACGTAAGTTGAGAAGCAAAGTACAGTGGGATAGGAGGGGTGTCGAGGAGGCAATGTGGGAGACGAAGCAGCATATGATGCAACATTATACTGAATTGATTTCTGGTATGTCTATTTTACATTATAACAATGTTGGTAAGTATGGATTGATTATTGTTATATTAATGCGGTTATAATATAATTTCGAGGAACAAATTCAATTCATAGGGGAGAATTGTAATGCCTATATATGAATCATGCAGGTATGTTGGATTCTTGAGTAATTATGAGATAATTACGGCATGATGTGGATGCGTGTTCGGATTGAACCTAGTATGACAATTATATGACAAAGTATATGGTTTATCAATATAGTTAGAAAGAATGTTTAGTTTGTTGGGATATGCCCTAAGACAACTCATTAGATGATTGTTTATGACATACAATGTATTATGGTTTTATTAATGGCAATTCATTATTATATATTATTCTAGTATCTGTATAACTTGAATAATATATAAGTTAATGTCCTTAGAATAATATTGTATTGTTCTTAAAGATTGTCCCTAGTCAAGTATTATCATGAATCGGGAGAATGATAATGCATTGAGATTAGTATGTTTTGATTGATGAATTGTTCATAGATATGAGATATAAAATGAACACATGGGTGCATGTTAGAGAACGATGTACTGGACAGAACCACCATGAGAATGCTACATGGATAGTTATATGAACGTCATAAGCAATTCTCATAGTGATAATAATGTATGTAATCCTTACGACTTGAGATCACCAGAGATCCCAACATAAGGAGTCATGTATCTTGATATTGTCAAACGTTACCTGTAACAGGGTAATCTATAAAGACAATCATTGGATACACCACGAATTATGTAGAGGGATGTTGAGTGATCAAGAAATGATTTGTCCCTCCTATATAACAGGAGAAGTGTTCGGGCCCTTGATCAAGTAAGACTAAAATGCATGGACATGCTCATGCTCGAATGAGTCGATATGTGATATCAAACTTATTTGTTTATTCTAGTTCTACTTGGGGATCAAGAAATAAAAGATTGAATATACGAGTATGACTATTCCATGACTTGTGTTCAATCTAAACACATTGGACAAAGGGATTAAGTTACATGGTTAATATTATCACAGTCCGTAGGTTATGTTGAGTCAATGACATTCTTGTAATTTGGGTAGCCTTGATGTGTTGCTAGATACCGCTCATTGCTTGTGACATAAAATTAGATTTTATGTCACTGTCAACATTGCAAGATCCTATCGGGTCGCACAAAAGATTAAATCAATAAATGGAGATAAAATTCATTAGATGGATTAATTAATCAAATATTAGATATATGGATTTAATTAATATATTGGGTATGGGCCAATAAGGCTTTTGGAAAGCCTTTTAATTAAATCTAATCTAATATATATAAACTAACAAGGTTATAATTAAAGGGTTGATTATTCAAAACCTAGTAGCCACCTCAAAATACCTCACGACCGCCACACCTCACCTCACTCTCAACCTCACGCCGCCGCCGCCGCCGCCGCCGTGAATAGGGAGTTGAACGACCGTTGTTGATCGGTTTTGAACCGTGAGTTTAGTTTTGGTTTAAGAACGAGACTAGAAACTTGTTCTTGAACACCCTTTTTGATTTGATCGTGTGGATACCGTAGAGACGAAGGAGCAATCTTTGTTCGTTACTCGTGGTCTTGCAAATAGGATTCTGCTACAAACACGCTACATGGGTATGATTCTTATCAATCTCGATATGATTACTTTGTATAGGTCCATGGAAGGAATCCAAATTTTATTTTCCGCTGCGTATTGCTTGATGGATTCCTAACAGTGGTATCAGAGCTAGGTTCAAAGCGCATATCGGATTTATGTGATTAGTTGTTTAATCATGTTTTGAATCTTTTGCATGCTTTAAAACTGTATGATTCATATATGATATGTATTAATCGATTTTGTGGAAATTATCGCATTATTATATGTGATATAATTGATGGATCAAAGTATTCAAGAATACGTGCTAAAACCGAGCCATTGGCTCGCGAAAACCACACGACCGCCGCATGCAAGCTAGGGTCTCGGACCCTTGGCTCGAGCATGGGCCGAGCCACTGCCGTTGGGCTAGGGTTTCGAACCCTAGGGTCCATGGCTCTCGGCCACCACCGTCTTGTGGCTAGGGTTTCGAACCCTTTTAGCTCGATGAGCTCCAAGCCACCGCCGACATGGCTAGGGTTTCGAACCCTAGTCTCGTGCATGGTTGGGCCGTGGGTTAGGCTAGGGTTTTCGAACCTTTAGTCCGAAACATGACTGCAACCGTGGGCTTCCTAGGGTTAGCAAGTCCATGGCTTGAGACTCACCAAGTATCTGTGGCATGTGATGTCCCGAGCGTACGATAATTTCATAAAATTTTATTTTACAGTTTTAATTGGAATTAAATTTTAAAATATTTAGAATTTAATTCATTAATTGTTATAGCATGTTTTATGTGTTGTTTGAGCATGGTGCATGGTTATAGCTCTATGACCTATTAGATAGGATTTTGTGAATGTTTGTAATTTAATACGGCCTGCGTGTCGTGCCTTCTCTATTTTTCTAAATGTTATCCCTCCCCTATGTTCCCCTCGAATGTAACTCGAGGAATTCTCTATGTCATGTAATTGTTATATAGTATAGTTTATTTTGTTGATGGAGATCAATGAAGATGGACCAAGGTGCCGGGACGAGGATGTCATTCACAAAAAGGGAGCCAAAGAGGTGCTTGGAGAAGTTACCTTAGGTTGACCTTTTAGGATTTTCTCATTGGCTTGAGAAAATCTTTAGTAGGGGCTATAACCATGTCACGTTTATTTTATGTTGATAAAATCATGAGATCAATAAATCCCTCTAATAATTTTAAGTTTTAGATGCCTTTCAAAATTAAAGGTACTCGTCAAGACTTTGATTGAACATGTGTGGGTTTGCCAAAGCAAAGCACCGTGACAATCTTGGTAAGGCGCGAAAGGATAAAAGTGATATCCGTTTTACTTTATACTGGGTCTGACTTAACTAGGTTATCTCAATAGGATTGGGAACCTAGAGGCATGGGGTTGGATAATAGTTCATTAGATGAATTTGAACAAGGTGTTGTTCGTCCAACCATCCAAGAATTACATGTGATGTAATTGACAAAGTGTTGTCTACCTAAATAACCGAGTCTTGGGTGATTAGCCAAAGTTAACTCGGGATTAGGTGAAATATGGATCTTGGATCACTAAGGTTTCGAGGGTTGATGTTTATAAACAAAATAATGTGAGTGTCATTTAATATAAGACCTTATTCAATGATTAAAATCATAAACTTATTTTGCATATTTATATTGTAGATATCCATGGCATCAAACAACGTAACTAGCACACTATCATTGCAATCGGTCCTTGAGAAGGACAAACTGAATGGGACTAATTTCCTAGACTGGTATAGGAATTTGATTGTCCTCAAACAAGAGAAAAAGCAATATGTCCTAGAGGAACCCTTACCTGCTGAGGAACCTCCCGTAACGGCCGCTAAAACCGATAAGGATGCTTACAAGAAGCATCAGAATGACGCACTTGATGTTGGTTGCCTTATGCTTGCCACCATGAACTCTGAGCTTCAGAAGCAACATGAGGAAATGGAGGCGTTCGATATGATCGAGCACTTAAAGCAACTCTACCAACAACAAGCTAGACAAGAGAGGTGTGACGTCTCTAGAGCGTTATTCCAGTGCAGAATGGTAGAAGGAAGCCTTGTTGGAACTCATGTACTGAAGATGATTGGGTATATTGAGAATCTTGAGAAGCTGGGTTTTCCATTGGACCAAGAGTTGGCCACTGACGTAATCTTGCAATCGTTGCCTGATAGTTACAGTCAATTTGTCTTGAATTACAATATGATTGAAATCGAAAAGACTCTACCACAATTGCTTGGTATGTTGAGAACATATGAAACAAACTCAAAGAAGTCTAAGCCCACTAATGTTCTTATTGTGAATAAGAGCAAGGGAAAGGCTAAAGCAAAAGGCTTTAAGAAGAACAAGAAAGTCTTTGTTAAATCTAAGCCTCATGCTTCTGCACTCAAGCCAAAGGGAGGAGTGGCTAAGGAAGGGAACTGCTTCCATTGCGGTGAGACCGGTCATTGGAAGAGGAACTGCAAATTATATCTGGAAGATCTTAAGAAGACAAAGGGAAGTGTGACTTCCACTTCAGGTATTTTTGTTATAGAAGTCAATTTATCTACTTCTTCATCATGGGTATTAGATACTGGATATGGTTCTCACATTTGTGTTAATGTGCAGGATCTCAAAAGGAGTAGGATGTTGGCAAAAGGCGAGGTTGATCTCCGAGTGGGAAATGGAGCAAGAGTTGCTGCATTAGCTATAGGAGATTACTCTTTAACTTTGCCTTATAGCTTATTATTAGATTTACAAGACTGTTATTTTGTGCCATCTATTACTAGAAACATAATTTCAATTTCTTGTTTGGACAAGATTGGTTTTTCATTTATTATAAAGGACAAATGTTGCTCCATTTATTTGAATGATATGTTTTATGCTAGTGCACAATGATTAATGGTCTTTATGTATTAAATCTTGATATGCCTGTCTATAACATAAATACTAAAAGGATCAAGAATAATGGTTCTAATCCAACTTATCTCTGGCATTGTCACTTGGGCCATATAAACGAGAATCGCATATCAAAACTTCATAAGGATGGAGTATTAGATTCATTTGATTTTGAATCATATGAAACATGTGAATCTTGTTTAATGGGCAAGATGACTAAAGCCTCTTTCAAGGGACTTGTTGAAAGGACGAATGATTTATTGAGTCTCATACATTACTTCGTTACATTTACTGATGACTTCAGTAGATATGGGTATGTGTACCTAATGAAACATAAACATGAAACCTTTGAAATGTTCAAAGATTTCAAGAATGAAGTACAAAACCAACTTGGCAAAAGTATCAAAATCCTCCGATCAGATCGAGGAGGAGAATACCTAAGCCAAGAGTTTCATGACTATCTAAAGGAGTGTGTGATAGTCCCACAACTCACACCTCCGTATACTCCACAATGGAATGGTGTATCCGAAAGGAGGAATCGAACTTTGTTGGACATGGTTCGATCAATGATGAGTCATGCAGATCTTCCGACTTCCTTTTGGGGACATGCTTAGAAACAGCAATATTTATACTGAACCGTATTCCATCTAAATCAGTAGAAAAGACATCATATGAGATATGGACTAAGAAGCGTCCTAGTATGTCTTTTATGACGATTTGAGGCTTACGTGAGACGTCACGCGTCCAATAAACTTGGACCCAAATCTGATAAGTGTTTATTTGTGGGGTATCCTAAGGAAACGAAAGGATACTATTTCTATTATCCCACCGAGAACAACGTAGTTGTTGCTCGGACTGGTGTTTTTCTTGAAAGAGAATTTATTTCGAGAAAAACCAGTGGGAGACAAATAGAACTTAGTGAAGTTCAACCACAAGAAAACATTGAACATGATATTGAGATGAAAACAGAGCAGCCACCACAAGCTGTTGTGGATAAAATGCCTGCTCAAGAGACACAAGCCCAGCGTAGCTCTGTAAGAGAACACCGTGAGCCACAGAGATATGGATTTCTAGTGACTCAACAAGGTGACTTACTACTTATTGATGAAGATGAGCCGTCATCTTATCAAGAAGCTATAATGGCCCTGATTCTGAGAAATGGCAAGAGGCCATGAAATCTGAGATGGAATCCATGTACGGAAACCAAGTATGGACTTTGGTTGACCCGCCTGAAGGGGTAAGACCCATAGGGTGCAAATGGATTTTCAAGAAAAAGACCGACATGGATGATAATGTACAAACCTTTAAAGGTCGACTGGTTGCTAAAGGGTTCAAACAAATTCATGGTATTGACTATGATAAAACTTTTTCACCAGTTGCCATGGTTAAATCCATTAGGATCTTACTTGCAATAGCTGCATTTCATGATTATGAAATCTGGCAGATGGATGTCAAAACAGCTTTGCTTAATGGAAATTTACTTGAGGATGTGTACATGACACAACCTGTGGGTTTTGTCGATCCAAAGGATGCTGGAAAGATATGCAAGCTACAACGATCCATTTATGGATTGAAGCAAGCTTCTCGGAGTTGGAATCTTCGTTTTGATGATGCAGTCAAAGAGTTTGGTTTCATCAAAAACGTAGATGAACCTTGTGTCTACAAGAAGGTCAGTGGGAGCATAATTATCTTCCTAATATTGTATGTAGATGACATACTTCTCATTGGGAATGATATCCCTGCCTTACAATCTGTAAAGATTTGGCTAGGGAATTGCTTTTCTATGAAAGACTTGGGTGAAGCCACCTATGTATTAGGTATCAAGATCTATAGAGATAGATCAAGAAGATTAATTGGCCTAAGTCAAAGTACATACATAGGCAAAGTGCTAAAATGGTTTAGCATGCAAGAATCCAAGAAAGGATTCGTGCCTATGACACATGGGATACATCTCTCGAAGGATCAGTGTCCTTCAACAACGCATGAGTAAGATTCCATATGCGTCAGCTATTGGATCTATCATGTATGCCATGATATGTACTCGTCCCGATGTCTCGTATGCCCTGAGCATGACGAGCAGATATCAAGTTGATCCAGGTGAATGCCACTGGATTGTTGTCAAGAATATTCTGAAGTACTTGAGAAGAACTAAGGATATATTCTTGATTTATGGAGGTGAGGAAGAGCTCAATGTAATATGTTACACTGATGCAAGCTTCCAAACCGACAAAGATGATTTCCGATCGCAAACAGGATATGTGTTTTGCCTAAATGGAGGTGTTGTAAGCTGGAAGAGTTCAAAGCAAGAGACAGTAGCCGATTCTACGACTGAAGCTGAATACATTGCTGCCTCAGATGTAGCAAAGGAAGCTGTGTGGATCAAGAAGTTCATTTCTGAACTTGGGGTGATGCCTAGCATACTAGATCCGAATGAACTCTATTGTGACAACAATGGAGCCATTGCATTGGCTAAGGAACCTAGATCTCACCAAAGATCCAAGCACATACTTCAGCGCTTTCATTTCATTCGAGAAATCGTTGAAAGAGGAGATGTAAAAATAAGCAAAGTACCAACTGATGATAATGTATCTGACCCACTGACGAAGCCACTATCACAGCAGAAGTATGATCGTCATACTAGATCTCTAAGTATTAAGTATATGTCTGATTGGTCTTAGTGCAAGTGGGAGATTTGTTGGTATATACCCTAAGCCAACTCATTAGATGATTGTTTATGACATACAATGTATTATGGTTTTATTAATGGCAAATCATTATTATATATTATTCGAGTATCTGTGTAACATGAATTAATATATAAGTTAATGTCCTTAGAATAATATTGTATTGTTCTTAAAGATTGTCCTTAGTCAAGTATTATCATGAATCGGGATAATGATAATGCATTGAGATTAGTATGTTTTGATTGATGAATTGTTCATAGATATGAGATATCAAATCAACACATGGGTGCATGTTAGAGAACTGATGTACTAGGACAGACCCACCATGAGAATGCTACATGGATAGTTATATGAACGTCATAAGCAATTCTCATAGTGATAATAATGTATGTAATCCTTACGACTTGAGATCACCAGAGATCCCAACATAAGGAGTCATGTATCTTGATATTGTCAAACATTACCTGTAACAGGGTAATCTATAAAGACAATCATTGGATACACCACGAATTATGTAGAGGGATGTTGAGTGATCAAGAAAGGATTTGTCCCTCCTATATAACAGGAGAAGTGTTCGGGCTCTTGATCAAGTAAGACTAAAATGCATGGCCATGCTCGAATGAGTCGATATGTGATATCTAATCTTATTCGTTTATTCTAGTTCTACTTGGGGATCAAGAAATAAAAGATTGAATATACGAGTATGACTATTCCATGACTTGTGTTCAATCTAAACACATTGGACAAAGGGATTAAGTTACATGGTTAATATTATCACAGTCCGTAGGTTATGTCGAGTCAATTGCATTCTTGTAATTTGGGTAGCCTTGATGTGTTGCTAGATACCGCTCATTGCTTGTGACATAAAATTAGATTTTATGTCACTGCCAACATTGCAAGATCCTATCGGGTCGCACAAAAGATTAAATCAATAAATGGAGATAAAATTCATTGGATGAATTAATTAATTAAGAAGAGTCTTAATTACAAATATTAGATATATGGATTTAATTAATATATTGGGTATGGGCCAATAAGGCTTTTGGAAAGCCTTTTAATTAAATCTAATCTAATATATATAAACTAACAATGTTATAATTAAAGGGTTAATTATTCAAAACCTAGTAGCCACCTCAAAATACCCCACGGCCGCCTCACCTCATTCTCAACCTCACGCCGCCGCCGCCGCCGTGAATAGGGAGTTGAACAGCCGTCGTTGATCGGTTTTGAACCGTGAGTTTAGTTTTGGTTTAAGAACGAGGCTAGCAACTTGTTCTTGAACACCCTTTTCGATTTGATCGTGTGGCTACCGTAGAGATGAATGTGCAAATCTTTGTTCATGACTCGTGGTCTTGCAACGAGGATTCTGCTACAAACACGCTACAAGGGTATGATTCTTATCAATCTCGATATGATTACTTTGTATAGGTCCATGGTAGGAATCCAAATTTTATTTTCCGCTGCGTATTGCTTGATGGATTCCTAACATAGTTGAGAATAAAGATATAAAATTATGTGTTGGCTTGTAGTATTGGTACATGTCTTGTTCGATATTTGGCAAGAGAACTAATGTTCATGTTATGTGTAGGAAAGAACATGAGTCACACATAATTGGACAACAATTGTACATGAATTTGATGTGAATTTAACATGAATTTTGTTAAACTATATATATGTGATTTCAGATTTAAAAACACATAGCAACACATTTTTCTCACCTAAACTTCTCTACAAATTTTCTCCAAGGGTTTGCTTTTTTTGGTCACTTGTCTTAGCTTGTGCTTGAGGTCGAACCTTTAAATTTGCTGTGAAGCAACATCTAAGGGAATTGGTAAGGATTTTATGTGATATGCACTTGTGGTTTTGAATGATAAACATAGATGTCAAGTTGGATATGGAAATTTACCATGAATTTTGCATGTTTGCATTGATATGAAATTTAAATCCATGAAATAAGGTGTAGAAGTGATGAAAATAGGTTTATATGTGTTAGGTAATCCTTTGAACAAGTTGTGATGATATGATTTGAGTTGTAGGAAGTAAACCATGAGGATAAGCTCAAAATCGCCATGTTTTGAAATTTTCAGAGTCGGGCGACTGATCGCGAGCCATGTGGCGATCGATCGCCGCGACAGGGGAAAATTATAAGGCGGTTTAACACTATGGTGATCGATTGCCTGATTGCGACCGACTGATCACGGACAAGGTGATCAATCACGTGAAACATGGCGATCGATCCCTGAAGTACATAATGTTTTGGCGATCGATTACGTGATATTGGCAATCGATCGCGAGGGCTAAAATATTGGAAAATGTTATATTTTCTTGGAATTTGATGATGAGGCATATTATAAAATTGAAATTGTTGATAGTCATGTAGCACCATCACAAGGCACTTGATAGAGAGGAGGTTAAACAGTGACTCCTGATTTTTTTATCTTTTGTATAGCAAGACAGGTACGTGTTGACGTACGTGTACTGGTGCTATAGTTATGATGTATGTATTATAATGAGGTGTTGTCTATATACATGTTATTGAGATTGTTGTAAATCATATTGTTAGGCCTATGACTGATGCCATGAGGCATGATGCCATTGGGAATGAGATATAGCTGCTATAACATGTGAGGACGGAAATATGATATGTGCTGCTAATATGAAGATGTGAAGGCTGAGCCACGACATATTGAGCGAGAAGGCAATATCATATATGTCCCATTATAACAGGATGATGAATGAGACATGTCATGACATATTTGCATTTTGTGATGCTTGTACATGAACAATCATAGATGAGTTGTTAATGCATAAAATACAGGAATACGTTTGATGTAGTATTTTGCATTCTTTTGGATATTGATTTGTGTTGATCACATATATTTATACTTATGGTGTGTGGTTGTTTCTGTAGGAACTCATAGACGGGGAAGGCCGGGATTATGAGTCTACCTTCTGCTGCTAGGCGAATTACTGATTGAGAGATGAACTTATTAAACCTTTATGACATATAAATGATGTAAATTATGTCATGTTTGAGACTAATGTAATAGTTGACATAGTAATACTCTTAATCAAAATGAGTTTTTATCTTAATCCTACTTTCTAATTGCTCAATGATGCGACGCACTTGAGGATTAAGTAGCGAGGCCCCACGAAGGTAGTAGTTTTGTTATCTATATGTGATAGTTTAAAGTTTGGTAAAGAATGATCAGATTATTTTCATTAGGTTGCGTCAATATTACCTTTGCACGAGGAGATGCATTTTCTCCAGAATGAAGTGTCCTCTTCCAGTATAGCGGCCGAGTTAGTTGGGAAACTTGTGCCAGAGAATTAAGAATTGAGAACGAGAGTTAAGGATTTGGAGGCCAAGTTGGCTATTGCCCAAGAGAATGAGGGAAAAGAAGAAGGGGAAGAGAACAATGAAGCAGGGGGGAAGGAGTATGAAGAGGAAGACATAGATGAGGAAGAGTGGCATGTGCAGCATGAAAATGCCAATTTGGCTATGGCTGAAGAGATTGAGGAAAAAGAAGGAGGGGAAGGGAACATTGAAGAAGGGGGAAAAGAGAAAGAGGATGAAGAGGAAGAGAAAGATGAGGAAGACAGAGAGGAGGAGGAGAAGGATGTTGCAGATGAAAAATGGGATAAAAACCCCTTACAAGTTTTGACAGAGGAGGTAGAGGAGGTGGGTAATACTGAGGAGGAATCTGGTTTGCGGACTATGATAATTCAAGTGATGAACGTAGAACAAAACAATTATCTCAATTCAATTGTACAGAGCGTGATGACGATGGATGACCGAAAGAAGAAAACAAAGGATCCGGACTTCATCACCCCTCCATCGCCAGTTCCCGCTGGTAAACGTGCTAAGACTAACAGAAAAAAAGGGAAAGTGATTGTCATGGAACTTGTCGATGTTGAGGCAGAGATTGACGTTGTTGGTATAGGTAAAACGACAGTAGAGGAGCGCCTGGAGGAATTTAGAGGATGTACTGACTTTTGTGGTTGCAATGAGGCTCCGGATGAGGAGACCAACATCCTCATTACCTTTTTGACAACAGAATAATTGAAATAAATAGTCTTTACTAATTTCATATGTTTGTTAATTTTCTTATCGATTGTTATCATTAATAATATTTTATTTTGTTTTTTGACAGTGTAAATATGTGAACCATTGGGCAATGGTGAAATAATTGTGCTAGGAAACCATGTATATGACGTGTTAAGGTGTTGTCGTCACCAGTGATTAATTTCTACATGGAAATTATCCGTAGTAGCTATTTTAGAAAAAAAGTTGTGCACACTCTGTCAGCTACATGCCAAGCGATGTCGTGGTAAGTACGTGTTTAGATTTTTGTTTTGTAGCTATTTCAGTACTTGGTTCATAATACATGGATGGATATCAGTTTTTAATTCTGGTTTGTCTGTATCTGAATGTTAACAAATATTGACAACAATTCTCAAGTAGATGTACTCAACGACCTGATTAGAAAAAATAGGACCCGCACTATAAAGTTTCCTGGTAATTATGAGGAGTTTGTGAGCAATCTATGTGGATATAGCAAGTTGATGTTGCAGTGCATCAGGAACTTGGAGGTCGAAGATTGCCGCTATATATTTTTCCATATATGCCAGAAGTTTCATTGGTTTATTCTCATATTGGACACACAACAGAGGTCATTTATCTATCTGAACTCTATTGACAGCGCACAGTATAAGGCAACCGCGAGAATAATAGTACGTTCAATTTTGTTTTGAATGAAATTTGTTCATATGACATAACTGATTATTGCATAAGTTGAAATATTTCTATTCACTCCATTTTTGTAGGCTATATTATTTGCTGAGTATGTGAAATACAAATTTAATATCTATATTAATTGGAAAAAAATAGACGATTGTCCCGTGCAGAAACAAGAAGGAGACTCAGATTGTGGTGTGTTTCTATCATGTACGCTGAGTGTTTAACTGTTGACACATAGAAAAAGTGGAATGATCAACTCGTGTGTTTGATGAAGGCATATAGAGCTCATTTAGCTATGACCATTTTGAGGCATGAGCACGGACTCATGGCTGGTCAATTATTTTAGTGGATGAATGAAATTTTAGAACAATGTATATGTGAAGTGGATTGGTATGTAAATTGATTTGAGTAGTTGAAATTCAACTTTGATGTGTTGGTATGTAAACAATAGTTTTTGTAATGTTTTAGTCCGGTTTTGTAGTAGACTGGTATGTAAATAGATCGGAGTACTATATCTACACAACACTATTATATGTCAAGTGTAAAATATGTACTCTTCCCACGTGCTTTTAAAGAAACAAAATGAGTGCTTTCGTAACATAAAACGATATATTGCAAATGCAACAAAGGTACTATTTGAATACAACCCAAGTACTTCCCATTAACATTATTTGTTCTGCTTGTAAACAAATTCAACCGTTTACTATCTGTGCACAAAACAAGTATATGTCAGGTGTAAAATATGTACTCTTTGAACACAACCCAAGTACTTCTCATTTAACATTATTTGTTATCCACCAAGTGCTTGTAAACAAACTCAATGAGTACTATCTATGCACAAAACTAGTATATGTCAAGTGTAAAATATGTGCTCTTTGAACGCAACCCAAGTACTTCCCATTTAACATTATTTGTTATCTATCAAGTTCTTGTAAACAACTCAACATGTACTATTTGTGCACAAAACTAGTATATGTCAAGTGTAAAATATGTACTCTTTGAACACAACCAAAGTACTTCCCATTTAACATTATTTGTTATCTACCAAGTGCTTGTAAACAATCTCAACGAGTACTATCTGTGCACAAAACAAGTATTTGTCAAGTGTAAAATAGGTACTCTTTGAACATAACCCAAGTACTTTCCAAATAACATTCTACCAAGTGCTTGTAAACAAACACAATGAGTACTATATGTGCACAAAACGAGTATATTTCTAGTTTACATTAGGTACTACTTGAACACAAATCAAGTACTTCCCATTTACCATTCTTTGTTCGGCATCTACTGGTTTTCAAACACACCCCATAACTGATTATTGCATAAGTTGAAATATTTCTATTCACTCCATTTTTGTAGGCTATATTAATTTGCTGAGTATGTGAAATACAAATTTAATATCTATATTAATTGGAAAAAAATAGACGATCGTCTCGTGCAGAAACAAGAAGGAGACTCAGATTGTGGTGTGTTTCTATCATGTACGATGAGTGCTTAACTGTTGACACATAGAAAAAGTGGAATGATCAACTCGTGTGTTCGATGAAGGCATATTGGGCTCATTTAGCTATGACCATTTTGAGGCATGAGCACGTACTCATGGCTCGTCAATTATTTTAGTGGATGAATGGAATTTTAGAACAATGTATAGGTGAAGTGGATTGGTATGTAAATTGATTGGAGTAGTTTGAATTCAACTTTGATGTATTGGTATGTAAACAATAGTGTTTTGTAATGTTCTAGTCCTGTTTTGTAGTAGACTGGTATGTAAATAGATCGGAGTACTATATCTACACAACACTAGTATATGTCAAGTCGAACATATGTACTATTTAAACACAAAACAAGTACTTGCCATTTAACATTCCTTAACACCACGTGCTTTTAAAGAAACAAAATGAGTGCTTTCGTAACATAAAACGAGTATATTGCAAATGCAACAAAGGTACTATTTGAATACAACCCAAGTATTTCCCATTAACATTATTTGTTATCTACCATATGCTTGTTAACAAATTCAACCGTTTACTATCTGTGCACAAAACAAGTATATGTCAGGTGTAAAATAGGTACTCTTTGAACACAACCCTAGTACTTCTAATTTAACATTATTTGTTATCCACCAAGTGCTTGTAAACAAACTCAACGAGTACTATCTATGCACAAAACTAGTATATGTCAAGTGTAAAATATGTGCTCTTTGAACACAACCCAAGTACTTCCCATTTAACATTATTTGTTATCTATCAAGTGCTTGTAAACAAACTCAATGTGTACTATTTGTGCACAAAACTAGTATATGTCAAATGTAAAATATGTACTGTTTGAAGACAACCAAAGTACTTCCCATTTAACATTATTTGTTATCTACCAAGTGCTTGTAAACAATCTCAACGAGTACTATCTGTGCACAAAACAAGTATTTGTAAATTGTAAAATAGGTACTCTTTGAACATAACCCAAGTGCTTTCCAAATAACATTCTACCAAGTGATTGTAAACAAACACAACGAGTACTATATGTGCACAAAACGAGTATATTTCTAGTGTACAATAGGTACTACTTGAACACAAATCAAGTACTTCCCATTTAACATTCCTTGTTCGGCATCTACTGGATTTCAAACACACCACATACCTTGTAGAACATGTCATGTTGAATTGTCAATGTGAAATTGTATATGGTTGGAGCGCACCATTGAAAACGACAATAAAGGATGTCAACATATGGTAAAACCTCTATAAAGTAATATTGTTAGGACCATGAAATTTTATTAATCAACTTCCAAAGAAAATATTTGTGAGCTTTAAACTATGATTAATGTATGAGTTACCGCGATAAATTAGATGTCAATCACCTATTAGATTATCCTAATGAAAATGATTAATGTTCAAAGATCCAAAAGCTGGGGAAAAATTATGGTTAGTGTCATTGAAAATCTTATTGCGGATTTTGTTTTGGAGTACTTCTTGTACTCGTTTAATAAAATTATTAATTGTTTGAGGGGGAAAAAAAGAATTCACTACCTTTGGTACCGCTATTAATCACGCGAAAGGAAGCACCTATAGTGGCAATATTCTACCAAGTGCTTGTAACCAAACACAACGAATACTATATATGCATAAAACTAGTATATGTCAAGTGTAAAATAGATACTCTTTAAACACAACCCAAGTACTTTCCATTTAACATTATACCAAGTGATTGGAAACAAACATAACGAGTAATATATGTGCATAAAACTAGTATATGTCAAGTGTAAAATAGGTAACCTAAGCATTTTCCATTTAATATTCTACCAAGTGATTGTAGACAAACACAACGAGTACAATATGTGCATAAAACTAGTATATGTCAAGTGCAAATAGGTACTCTTTGAATACAATCAAAGTACTTTCCATTTAACATTCTACAAAGTGCTTGTAAACAAATACAACGAGTATTATATGTGCATAAAACTAGTATATGTCTAGTGTAAAATAGGTACTCTTTGAACACAACCCAAGTACTTTCCATTTAACATTCTACCAAGTGCTTGTAAACAAACACAACGAACACTTTCGTAACATTACACGAGTATATTGCACATGCAACATAGGTTCTATTTGAGAAAAAAACGAGTACGTCTAATTTAACATTTCTTGTTCGACATGTACTTTTTTAACACCCATTGTTCGGCACCAGGTACTCTTTCCATTAAAAACAAACATAACGAGTATGTCTACTCTTTTAACATAAACCAAGTATTATGAAATTGTATTCTGTTGTTAATTAGAAAAAGTGCTAGTACTTGCTTGTTGCTTTACATGTACTTACTGTCAACACAAAAAACACTTGTTTAGAAAACAATTTGTACAAAACTTGTCCTGAAACACAACGTATCTTGAACAATAGAAAAGAGCATAATCCCAGTATATAAACACAATCAACTACCAAAATGTACGCACAACCAACCAGTAAGTACACACTCCAAGTATCATCTATAAACTCCTGTACCTACACAGACACACTCCAGTATCTATATACTCAAGTACCTAACAAGATTGAACTATATATTAAAGGCATTTAGTAACTGTCAGATTACAAAATAATTGGCCATAGAAGAACCATTACAAAAGATTGATCATGATATGTACCAAAATAATTTCCCATTTTCGAGGCATTACAAAACGTACAAAAATAATGCCAATTTTTGAATCATTACAAAATATGTACCAAAAGAATTGCACCATCTAGCTATTGTATTGCTTCCTTGCATGTCCTTCGATTATGCCGGCTTGTGGCATCGTGTGCACTTTGTAACATGATTAGTTTGTTGCGAAGGGACCTTCATGTCCTTCTGCAACCTGGTTGTGATCGGACATTCGGTTGTGTAATGGCATTGCCATAGGGAAGTGGTAAACCTATTGCCATGTCAAACATTGGAATTGAATTTAGCACTGCAACATAAGCTTGCCGATAATTTTCAACCTTGTAGCAAGAGTCACAAAAGTCATATATTGACAACCCTTTGGATTCAATGGCAGCATAAGCATGATTGCAAGGAATCATATTGATCTGCCATATTCTACAAGAACAACTCCATTTTTCCAAATCCACTGCACATCTTTTATCACCATCCTTCAAATTCTGAGATTTTGTGTAGTTATTTAACAAATTGTTATCTAGTTTAGGACATAGATTTCCAACCATTACAAGAGATAATTCCCGTCGATTATTCATCATGTTCATAATTTGTATGCGTATGTTGTCGACCATGGCCACAATTGGAAAAACCTTGCAGGTTTCACCCAACTATTCCAACATTTAGGCTGATTGTTATTGTATACCCCATCTAATTCCAAAAAATAATCAATTAGCCCAATTCTGGGGTTCTGAACTAATGATGAATTCTTTTGCAAGAGGCATTGACTCAATTATACTATAAATATAACCATAAAATTGACTTGCTATTGGAGCATACACAGCTTTCTTGAAGACGGATTCCCAATATTTTTTGTTGTGGAGTGGGTACTTCTTCGAAAATTAATTTCAATAAACAATAGATTAAAAAATTTGTATACCAACAACAATAATTTAAAACAAATAAACTATAATAAAACTTATCTGAGTACAAAATTATCTACTAAGTGACGCAGATAATATGCATGGTGACTACCAATAAATATATTGGGTATTGCCTTAACAAGACCACTATGTCAGAAAAGAATGTGAACCTTGAGAATGTTAAGGTATTTTGTATTGCAAGGACATTCATCAATTTCAAGCAGAACCATTCCCAGTTAGCATCGTTCTCTGCATCCACTACAGCAAATTCAAAGGTGAATAGGTCATCATTAGCATCCTTTGTGACATCATTTAGTAGACATCCTTTGAATTTATTCTTAACAAATGTGCCATCTGAAAAAATCAACAGTCTGTAGCCCTTCACAAATCCAACAACACATGCATGGAAAGCGATAAAAAGTTGTCGAAATTTGTTCGTTCCACCAACCTCGCTATCAGCCCAACTCACAGGACTTGTTTGTTTCAAAACATTATAGTACCACCTCAATTTATCAAAACACCATTTATCTACCCCATGCATTTGATGCATTGTTATTTCCTTGCCCATCCAAGCCTTATGGTACTTCAATTCAATGTCATATTCCCTATGAACATCTCTCACAATTGTTGATGGTCGATATGATGGTTCCCCTATCTATTTATCTTTAATAATATTAGCCACCCAAATAGAATCAGTCTTTGGATGACCCTTGCACCAAAGATTTGCCTCTTTACATGTGTGCTTCAAATTACATTTCATGATTCCAAATGTTTGATCTGCCTTATATTTGAATGCATAAATTCTCCATGAACAATCATCGACATTGCAAACAACAATAGTTTCTGACTATCATTTTTCTTATATACAAAAGATTATCTGGTAGAAATAACATAGTTCTTAGGAACTTTTCGAAAATCATCCACATTTTTAAATATTTGTCCCTCTCCCATAATCGAATGACTCCAAGCATCAATAGAGTTACCATGCACAACCATTTGACGTTGTGATATATCGATATCAGTCTCGTTCCTTACAGAAAATAAATCACAATGAAATAAGGTTTAAATAAATTTATTTCTAATGTTCATTTAGCACAATTACAAATAAACAAGATAAGTAATACCTGATGATATTCATATACATTGGAAACGTTTCATCTTTCCGGATTGTTATCATATCAACGATGTTTACTTTCATGTAGCTAAACAATCAAATCATATTACGGACATGATCATCCTCATTCAGTGTCACATGTAACTTTTTGGTGTGGTGCAAGGTATTGTAAAATAGTTTAAGATGGATTGATTTGATGACATTTTTTAGTAAGATGCATATACATCTCCATTAGGCTCGTGTCATCCTCTATTGTAAAGATAAGCAGCTCCATATTGTATGTACAATTCCTAACATTGTCATCTAACCTAAAATCAATTTAGTCATTGTTAATAACTGAAACAAAAGCCACGAAACGATTAACTGTAGTTGAAAAGACAAATGCATGAAAAATGTCAGTCAATTACAATCAAATCTTTGATGGAGACTCCCAACAATTGCAAAGTCTAACATTAATAAACAAGAAAAATTAACAACAATCATCTTAAGAACAAGAATAAATCCTAAACTCAAAATTTCAGCAAAATATATAACTAGGAGCATAAAACAAAATGTTTGAGGTAATCTTTAAACAAGAAGGAACAAAAAAATACTGAACACGTACAATCAAACGATGAGCAAGAGAGGAACAATCAAATAGCGAGAAGTAAACACGAAGAATCGTGGAGCAAAATAAATACTTACCTTTTTCAAAGGAATTTGGGCAGGAATTTGAGCGCGTAGTTATCTGATAATCATCGCCAACGAAGAACGATGCCGAGCATAAAGAAAATCGATAGAGTGATTGGGAGCAATTTGTGCAAGGGAATTTTAAGGATGATGAAAAGGGATTTTAAGGGAGAATAGAGATTTGTATTTTTTTGAATCAGGGAGTTATACAAAGAATATTCTCACAAAAGACTGATTGATAATATAACATCTTATTTGAGGATTTAAATCCAACTTGCCGTTAAAAAGGCACCCAATACACAGGCAATCCGCCATATGAAATCGGTTCAGCGTCCAAGAGGTTTTTAATTAAATATATTAAATTTAAAGTTATTTTATTAAATAATATATATCAAATATGTTAACATGCCATGAGAAACGGGTTTTATAATAATCTAACTCGAAAAAAAAATTTATTTAACAAAATAACCTAAAAAAAATTTATTTATCAAAATGACCGAAGTCGCCATCTGAAATGGCGACTTCAGTACAATTTTTTTTTTATTGAAGTCGCCATCTGAGATGGCGACTTCAGTACAAATTTTTTTTTTTTTTACTGAAGTCGCCATCTCAGATGGCGACTTCAATATAATTTTTTTTTTTTTTGAAGTCGCAATCTCAGATGGCGACTTCAATATAATTTTTTATTTTTAGTGTGGAAGTCGGATGGCGACTTCCATATATATATATATATATATATTTATTTATATTTATATATGTAGAAGTTGTCATATCAAATATCATATTCCATATATATGACAACTTCTATTTATGTTAAGTAATTACATCAATTATGGAAGGCTAAATAAAATGTATTTTTTACTATAAGTGTATGCTTATATAATAGGACATAAAAAAATTAATTTACGGAGTATTAGATAATTTTACACTTTCTTATTTTCTTTTTCTTTCTGTTTTGGGATGCAATTCGTTATCTACTTATTCAATATTATACAAAGATTTAAAAAAAATACACATTTCAACTTTCACAAAAGGATCGTGCTTTCCTATGATGCACGGACATTGATAGGGCGACACTGATATTAATTTTAAATTAATATAGTGTGTTATCTATTATTATTATTATAACTACCACTGTTTTAGTAATTTATACTTATAAATTTGAATCTCAGATGACGACTTCCTTATAAAAAAACTGATAGTTAAATTTGAATCTCAGATGGCGACTTTATTATAAAAAAATTGATAATAATAATAATAATAGATAACACACTATTCAAATTAATATATCACATTATAAGTATACTGAAAAAAAAACAATAGATATAATTTAATAACATTGTCCATCTCACTTCTATTATATATATTTTTATCGTGATTTATCATTAATATTATTATTTTAACTAGCTCTTATAAATGTTATTATTAATTTATTTATTTATTATATTAGTATAATATGATATTATTATTATTATTATTTTTAAAGAAATAATATGATATTATTATTAAAAAAATTAGTTTCCATAGTACAAAGTGAATCGTGCCGTATCAGTGTTGTCGTATCAATGTTCGTGCATTATATAGCAAAGCACGATCCTTTTGTGAAAGTTGAAATGTGTATTTTTATAAATCTTTGTATAATATTGAATAAGTAGACAACGAATTGCATCCCAAAACAGAAAGAAAAAGAAAATAAGAAAGTGTAAAATATTATCTAATACTCCATAAATTAATTTTTTTATGTCCTATTATATAAACATACACTTATAGTAAAAATACATTTTATTAACCTTCCATAATTGATGTAATTACTTAACATACATAGAAGTTATCATATATATGGAATACGACATTAGATATGACAACTTCTACATATATAAATATAAATAAATAAATATACATATATATATATATATGAAAGTCGCCATCTGAGATGGCGACTTTCACACTAAAAATAAAAAATTATATTGAAGTCGCCATCTGAGATGGCGACTTCAAAAAAAAAAAATTTATATTGAAGTCGTCATCTGAGATGGCGACTTCAGTAAAAAAAAAATTTGTATTGAAGTCGCTATCTGAGATGCGACTTCAATAAAAAAAAATTGTACTGAAGTCGTCATCTCAGATGGCGACTTCGGTCATTTTGATAAATAAAAAAAAATTTAGGTTATTTTGTTAAATAAATATTTTTTTCGGGTTAGATTATTAAAAAACCCCATGAGAAACTGTTGGCGGATCTAGAATTAATAAAGAAAGTAGGTCTTGTGGGTTTTTTGTTTTTTCTAGGGAATGTTTAATGATTGCAAATTTTTTTAAAAAATTTTTTATCATGAGGCGAGATTTTAAAGGTTTATACAAGACTCAATTTTTTTTTCGAGAAACAAGTCAAGATATTTTGGAAAAAGAATTTTGACATATTTCTTTTTGAATAAATATTGTTAAATAACTTTTTGAAATAAAAAATGTCAAACTTTAAAATATTCTGACAATTTAAATTTTATTTCCCACATTTTCATCTCACACCTCCGTATATTAACTATATCCCAATAGAATTTAATTTTCATCTAACACCTCCGTATATTAACTATATTTCAATACAATTTTAAAGTAGAAAAAAAAGGTGGATAAGAGATAAACTATATTGCACCGATACTCCAAAAAATTCCACGGTCAAGTATCGGATACTTCTGGGATAGGGATACGTGTGGATAAGGCACCGAGACGTATCGGATACGCTACGTGGCGTGTCTGGGGACAAAAAATTAGTTTTTATTTCGGATACGTTTCGGATACGGTCAAGATACGCCTCTGACCGTATCCGACACGGGTCAGATACGGGAACTTTCGGAATTTTTTAAAATAGGGTTGAAACTGTAATTAAAATTAAATTAATTAACTTAATCCCTATTTCCTAACCATCTTAACGTGTTTATGTTGATTATATACTTGAAATTTTTAGATGTCCTGGATTAATATTTTACCATTTGTCATGAAGTTGGTGAGTTTGCAGCTTTATTCTGATTTCTAATGTGTTTAATGTTGATTATATGCTTGAAACTTGATTTCTTGCAAAAATTATTAATTCTATATTTATATATATATAAATAAATTAATAACATTTACCGTATCCGGACGTATCGTATCCTACAAATTTCGAAAATCCCGTGCAGTCGTACCCATATCTGCGTATCTACGTATCCGCGTATCCGTATCCGTGCAACGTAGGAAATAAACGTTAAAATTTGGAAGAGAGAGAAATTATAAAGAGGAGGAGAGAGAACATTGTTCATGTTTCTCTATCTTATTTTTTAATAGGAGATAAACGTGATCCCAGATAGCGATTTATGCTATAAAACGTAAATATTTTTTTATTACCTTATTTTTAAATTTTTTATATTATTTATTTAAAATAAAAAATAGGAGAGAAACGTGATCCAAATAGCGATTCATGCTATAAAATGTAAATATTTTTTTTATTACCTTATTTTTTAAATTTTTATGTTATTTATTTAAATTTGTCTCGATAAGTGATCCCCTTTATACAATTATTTTATTTTAATGTGATTGACTCTTGGCTCTTGGGTGATCGGAAAACATTTTATAAGCTTTTGTTAGAATTTATTCAATTAATTAATACAACGTCAGCTAAATTATGTACAGTGTATGCCACTATATATATATAAACACATATATGAGTCATACATATATGGTATATTATTTATAACAAATGTCCTGAACTAGGCGTAGTTTTAACAGTTGTAAATATTTATGTTCATGAGAACTTATAATAATACAAAATAAACAAACAGGTTTAAGAATCCGTTCCATATCATCTATAGAAGCCATTATCAATCGTTTCTAAAATTTTAGCAAATATAATTTGCTCCTATAGATCACGCTCATATATTTAATAGAGGCGATTATGGTACCCGTGGTAAAATCGTCAAAAAAAAAAAAAGCTTCTAATTAGGGGTTTAGATGATTTAGGAGTATTTATAGGATCAAACACGATATATTATTAAATAATATAGCAGTCCAAACAACATGTTTTGAGCGCTCTTCCAAGCATAACCTAAGTTTATTCTCCGGGTGAATTCGATGGAGCACATTCGTGATTGGTGTGGAGCTGCCATCAATAAAATAAAGTTGATTTAGCATCATGTATTTATATAAATAATTTAAATATGCTTTCAAAAAAAATAAATAATTTATTTAAATATGTTATTATTTATGGCGATTATAATAATTCGTGCCTACAAGATCTACTAGCAATTCTAGAAACATACTTTTATATAATGCAATTGGAAAACGTACTTTCTTTCCTCTCAGTTAGCTAACTCGATTGTTGTACGTAAACTCGAGTCGGTTTTCAACCATTTTCTTGAAACTAATCAACAAAAAGAGACCATTTTTTAAGCAAGTATCTTAAAACATCAATTTCTTGTTTATCTGCTTTTATTTTTACCTAATTTTTTAGAGATATAATAACAGAAGCAAAAAAATCAAACACCTAAAATCTACTTTTTTGACCTGAAAAGCTGATAAGCACTTTTGAGAAGTAATATAAATCACACTCTTAAAATCGCTCCTAAATACTCGATTTTTTCAATCATTACTAAGAATCGCTGCCAAAAAAATATCATTTTCTTTCATGCCACTCGATGACATTTAAATCATATAATTTTTCATGTCCAAAAATAATTATATCGATACTATATTATAATAGATGAATAATAATCTACAAATCTTAATCTAACTTATGTCGTCAATGTTTTTTGTGTATCTTTGGCTCACAAATGTTACATCCTTGATCCTTCTAAAATATGGCAACTTTGATCCTGGACACTGAATCCAGAATTCATTTGGGATCATAAAATCTATATATTTATATGTGAACCCATGATCGCAACAATTGCAACCAATTCCCCAAGGGCGGGTTCGAATTCCCCCAAAATACTCATTCATCCCATGGGCTAGAGTTTGTGATAATTCAGGATGACTAGTTTGTTACTGGAATACATATATATATATATATATATATATATATATATATATATATATATATATATATATACCAACTTTAAAATATTTCCAAGCCTTAAAAAACTTTCCAAATCCAAAATGACTAGGTATATTTTAGAATAAGAGAGAGTAATCCTACTCATAGCCGTTTGCAATTATGCAAAAAGGTGATGCATTATTGCGTCTACTATATAATCACACAATAATATATTTTTAATTATTATTTTTAGAAATTTCTTCATTCGTGTAGAAATAAAATATTTATATTTTTTTTTGTTAAAAGTAAAATTTATTATTTAAGAAGATTGGTATTTTGCAACCATGTGTCTTAGAAATTAGTGAATAAAACCTTATTTTATTACAGACAAGTATTTTAATATATTTTGTTATATAGTTTCAATATTGTTTTTCCTCGAGTTAATATATATATTACATATATATGTATATATGTGATTCATAACAAATGTCGCCCCACCAGATTAACAATTTTTTGGTTACGTCAGCCTATATTGTATTTCAATAAATGAATTTCCTTTTTAGTTACTGATTAAAGAAAAGGGTAAATAATTATTTAATTCAGCTACCAACCAAATCACAAATCAAAACATGGATAAAAATGACTTCTTTTTTTTTTTTTTCTCGAACGATTTATTTTGTTAATTTATAAATTTTAATATATTGAAACGAACATAAATTTTTAAAATTTATAATCAATTCATTAAGATAAAAAAAAATGATAATTTAAGTTGGGTTGAATATAAATCAAAGCATTATAAAGAATTGAGAACTGCAACAAAACAATAATTCTCTAAAATATTCAAAAATTTGACTAAATTAAAAATTCAGACAAAAGCCAATTAGATTCAGTGGATTTCTTGAATGTTCTTCATCGTGTGGTACGCTTTCCATGTCTTTTATTGCACAATCTAGTCATCCCTTTTTACTCCAATACAAATTATAGTGACCTAAAATTAATTAAAACTAGTCAATCTGCCATCACATACACGTATATAAATTTTTAATATAATTAAAATTTAATTTTGATATACCAATTGTTCTATCCAAAATAGGTTTTACTTTGTCATGTTCAGTGTATTTTGGGAAAATTATAAATTGATCTCTTAAGTTAGTTTATATAGGCTTTTGTCTCTTTAATTGTTCAAACTTCGATCTTAATACAACAAATCGATTTGTTTTTTTACACATTTAGTCTGATTTTCGTCGAAGGTACTAGACATTAGACATTTTAGTAATGTTCTCCATGCCAGTAATATTAGGCGTCATGTCGACAATTCCATCACTATGTAAGTATGTCGGATTGGACTAAATGTGCAAAAACAATAAATTTTGGTTAATTAGATGAGCAAGACGGTATAATAGGAATATGTGAAGCATTTATTTAACATTTGAAAAGTCACATTAAAAAAATAATGGAGACAACCATTTTTGATTAAATTATTTACATGCATACCGAGGTGGACTTGCCAGTTAAAGGATAAAACTTGTTAAAGTTTCTTCTTTCCTTTTAAGGTCTATCTTTTAAGGCTTATTTGAGAGTTAAAAAGATCAAACATTTTGGATGTGTCTCAATTGAATTTGCTTAATTTATGTGAAACCGAGGTGGGGAAAAAGCAAAATTTGTTATATAAGTTGCCCTAATATTGATTATCTAATTAATCATAATTTGGTCTTCCATAATAATTTTTTGTTGTAATTTCCTTTTTTTCCCACCGAAGCGCTGCCATTATGACGATTTATTGCTGATATGATAACGATCGTTGTTAATATGACATTTGACATCACTGATATGTATACAATTATTTCAATATACAGGTAAAACAGAACTAAAAGTATAAACGAAGCAAATTTATTGCATCTAAATTTTGATCAAGTAGAGGAACCAACTTACACGACTAATTTTACTTTTCCCCAAAGTGATATTATGTTAGAATTAAAAGATCAAATATTTTCTGTTTTCCCACAAAAATTGCGATTATGAGCTGATATGACAAGCAATATAGAAGGTGAATAGTATAGATAAAGGTTATTTATACGAGATAATATGATAGTAAGTAAAATAATATATCATTTGAAACATGAGAAGTCGGATGATTTTATTTTGTTGGAAAAAGAAATTAATGTCGAAATTTTGTCACATTCCTGAATGGGAAGGACACGATCCCATCAACTTTCTATATTTATCTCACCATGACTATATGATGTTTGATGTCCTACAAACATCCATTATTATTATTATTATTATTATTAGAGAAAATTATCAAAAATATCATATAGTTTGGTTCAAATTTCACTTTGTAATCATTGTTTTAACAATTACAGTTTATATCATCAACTTTCATGAATTGTAACACTTGCATCATTTTGACTCGATTTTGTGTTTTATCGAAAATTTATCGTTGCATTTCATCGCCTTATACATTCAAACTTAGAGCAACTTAAACTAGCAATTGTAAATATTTGAAAAATAAAAATAAGTATTTGGGTGTCAAATTTCATTTTCCGTAATCGTTAACTAGAGAATTTAGATACTATAAATATTATTTTGTTTTTTTGAACATTTGGAATAACTGGCTTAAATAGATCTAAGTTTGAGTACATAAGACGATGATCGAATGCAGCGATAAATCTTCGATAAAAATACAAAATCGAGTCAAGAGGATGCAAATTATTATAATTCATGAAAGTTGTGGATGTAAACTGTAATTTTTCGAAGAATAGTTCTAAAGTGAAATTTGGATCAAACTATATGATGTTTTATATAATTTTCCCTTATTATTATTTAATTTGCTTATTCAATAAAGTAATCTTGTTTTCCATGTATTGTATGAATGTATAATTTTTATTTAGTTTTTATAACAAAATAAATGAAAGTTTGTGTTTATTGTTTATTTTGGGCTATGTCAATATCCATGTTAGGAAGCAATAATCTTCCTTGTTACGAGAGCGATCAAAACATAATACTTGGACTGCTATGGTTAAAAGATTTGAGTTGTCTCGTTACCATTATCTATAACTTTTGATAAAACTGCAAATGTTTGGTCATATAATTCGTATTAAAGTCAATGCGCATGATCAATTTTCATGAGTTGCAAGGAATGCAATTATTGGATAGGGGTTTTATTGGGAACTAGGAAGTAATAATTACACCTACTAGGAGAACGGTCGAAACATGGTGGTTGCATAGCTGTATGATTTACAATATTTGAGTTGCACAATTGCCATCAGATATAGTTTTGGTAAAGTGGCGATCATGTGATCCTGCAATCCATATGTTTATATTATCTATAATCCATTATTATATATTATATATAATCTATCATCACATTTGAGACAACATATATATCAGCAATATATGATGTTCTGTCAACAATGATTGGTGTTATATCAGCAATATCTGGCGTCACATAGAAAACTTATTACATTAAGTCTGAAATGCGACTACTTAAAATACTAAAATAAAAATTTAGGCCAATTTGTATGATCAGTTTTTTGTAATTTTCTCCCTACTTTGGAAGATAAATATAGTAATTAAAAACTAGAAAACAATGTTTGATGGGAAAAATCTTTCTAGCACAATGACATTTTATACGAAGCTTTCACTATACTTTAATTATATTTTATATTAAAATTTAATTTATATGCATGTATAACATAAGAATAGTTACAATATATAATTAACACCTATTGCATAGTATTGTTTGGTACGGGATGAGGATTAGATGAGATGATCAAGAGGCGATAAAAATATATATTTTATAGTTCAATTATACATGTCTCGCTCATCCCATCCCATCTCATATACCAGATGGTCATCCAATAATTCACTATAAAATCCTTGATTTCGTTTGGTGCTTCATTGTCGGGGGGACTTATAATAATTTATAATATAAGAACCTTTTTACAATAATAGCTTAATAAATGTAATTCGTGGATCTGAATGCCCAATATGCATGTCAAGTTTCAATTATTAGCTTTTTATAGCAAAAGTATTTTGTCAAAAGTAGGACAGTAAAACCTTTGTTAGTGGACATTAACACAAACTATCTTTCTTTCTTTCTTTTATCTACAACTTGATCCTTGTGATATTGCATATATTGATATGATTATTTCTCGACTCACTAGAGAGGATATACGCGTACAATAGAAAAAGCTTAAAGCAGCAAGCAACAAGCAACTAGCAATACGTCTCTTTTTGGTTTCATTTTTAGTTATTCTTGTATCAACTATTTTAGCCACTTTGCTAGAGATAGAAGCTTTTCAAATATTGTTTCGTTATTTAGTGTTTGATTTGGGAAGCATGACAGTAAGAGCCTCCCCTGTCATCTACCATAAAGAACGAGAAAGACAAGAGAGAGCAATCGTGCGATGTATCTTTTCCGAGGCACAACAATCCCCTCATGCTCTGTGCTAGTTGTTGTTGTCACGTCCCAATGATCGAAGTCGATGACATAGGCGTTGTTTCTAAATTAAAAATTCGAAAACAACAAACCTCGCATACATATATTAAATAAACAAGTCTTTTTATTCCATACACAGAATTTGTTCTTTATAGGACCGGTTTACAAATTGACTTAAACATAAAACAACGGAATAAAATAAATAAAACTAATAACAGTAGCAGTTGACTTATCGGAAGTAGCAATTCACCATCCTCAAAAGTGGTACTCAATTTTGGATTCACTTTTATTTGGGAGGGTCATAAGGGGTGAATGTTTGGATAAACACTCAGTAAGCAGTGGCCAATCGATTATCATAAAAACATACATATACTCATAACTTCATAACATAGCATATTTTGGAACATAAAAAAACATGTATATTAGATTCAAAATGCATAGAACTTAAACATGGATCCATTAACATCAAGAATTCAGAGGTGTTTATATGGATTCAAGTGACGGCTCTCGGATATGTGGCATTTTGATCCGCCGATTCAAGAGGTGCCCCAGGCCCATACATGAAATACTTTGCTCATAAACACTTAATTCCTTGTTGTCTTCATTGTCAGAAATTTCATTACTTATATTCGATTGAATTTTTAACAAATACGTGTAACTTTCCAAAACGAAATGATAGTAATATACAAAAACCCGCTTATAAATTTCAGAAGTTTGAACAAAATTAATGCAGAATGATTCGGGAATTGAGCCTTCCTCCTCACTGGAAATGGTTGCTGGTATTGTGCGACATCAGAGTTTGGTGTATTTTCAGGTTCTCTTTGTGTGTGATTTACAGAGAAACTCGTCTGGTCTTTATACGGATAAATATTGACGGTTACAACACCATTAACACCCACTAACCCATGATCTCAGATGATAACATCTCATTAAAGCCCACGATCTGAAATATTACAATTCTGTAATTGACATTTAGTGGGTTTGACTTGGTAGTAAGACTGGTCTAAATAAGTAGAGCTGACGAGATCATGTAGGTAGAGCTGATGGTATTGAAAAGTATATGTAGAATTTATAGGTTGCTTCGCAGCTTGAGCTGATGGAATTCCTTCACAAGTTCAGCTGATGGAAGTTGAGCATAAGTTGAGCATACGATATGTTGAGCTGATGTTTATCTTTATAGGTTGAGCTGAAACTCAACTTGTCATAAGTTGAGCTGTTTGAAATATTGATTGAGCTGATTCATAACATCTGTTGAGTTGATAAATCTGTTAGTTATCATCAGTTTAGAAATGATTTTGCACAACTGATGCAACTCCAAACTGATTTGATAGAATGCGGGTCTTCACGGTTTATGGATAAAGTCGAGTTGAGTCCAGTCGAATCAATTATAAGAATTTATCATTAAATTGATCTCCATTCATAGAAATCATCACCCAAAACTTTGTTCAAAATCGAGCTCCCTAGCAATCGAATCACCATAGTTGATAACGATGTAATGAAATCATCTGCACTAATTTGTGCTACATTTAATGCTTATACACGTATCTTTATTCTACATTGATCTTTCCATTCATGCGATGAATTATATGTAAACGATGGTGGATTAATTATTGTTATCGCCGCATAAATTATAGGAGCACATACACGATATAATTTTGAAACCATATTCGATCATCATTATTTTTTCTAGAAAAATTCACC
This sequence comes from Haberlea rhodopensis, assembly GCA_907163345.1. Lineage (NCBI taxonomy): Eukaryota > Viridiplantae > Streptophyta > Magnoliopsida > Lamiales > Gesneriaceae > Haberlea > Haberlea rhodopensis. The sequence continues at coordinate 155,235 of CAJQUN010000576.1, forward strand.
CATTCTAACTATAAATATTATATATACTAGCGACCTAGCATGCAAAGCGTGCTTGTTCAGACATATTTTTATATATAATAATTTTCTATTACAGTAAATACGTATAAATAAAATAAATTATTTTAATAATATGTATTTTATTTATTGATAATAAAATAAAATATTTTGTTAGTTTTCTTACATCTATTTTGCTTTTTAAATTATTAATAAAGCTTGTGTTTTTTTATTTTAGATTGAATTGTTTTATGTCGTGAATGATAATTTTGGAATACAAATATATAGGTATTTTGTAGTGTATTTTATAGTGTGAGGGTATTTTTGAAATATCAAAAATTGGAGATAGCATTTCAAAAAATCTATTATGTAGTCGAATGAGAATTGACTGACTTAATGCTTTCTTTGTTACATGTATTCAAAAAACTGTTTTTAATGGGATCGATAATAAAACAATTATTCAATGATATCAAACTATGAGCTCTCGCTGAGATAATTGTAATTGCATTATAAGCATTTATCTAGTTATTTTTACACAGTCTTTAAACTCGGATGTTTATCACAACATTTTTACTTAATTTTTATGTCATTAACTTTTGCTCCCTCAATAAAATTGCTAGATTCGTTCCCCGCATGTGTACATACTATTGGAGGTAAATATTGATGCTACCCGAGAGGCTGTGCCCTGGGGTGAGAACAATGATGGTAAATAAAGGGTAATGATACTCCTAAAAACAATGTCCTTACGAGCATCATCAACGGTGCGATTTGATTACCTGCAAAGTACTGATTTTGATATTGTTAGGTGTCTTTATAAAAGAAACACATATCTAATCATTGGATATGTACCGAAAAATATGACAAATGCCTGATCTCTCCTTCCTCTCATTAATCTAGAAAGCTTCTTGTGAAATAATTATGAATGTTCTATTAATTAATATTTGTTTAACCGTTAGCAAATTTGTTCGCTTTCAAGATATCGCAAGAATACCAATAAAATATTCTTGATATAAAAGAGACGATGACAATTATTAGGCTAAATCGTTGTGTTTATATACACTACTTATTGAATGTGAAGCTTTTCCGAAATTTAATGTATGTTCTTAATAAAATTATCCTCATTATTCTAAAAACAATTATGACCACTACAATGACAGAATATAAATATGTGAAACACGAAACAAAAATAAAATAAATTTTATTAAAAAATTTAAAACACAAAAATCATTCAATCAAATTAAATAAAAAGATTTCAAAATTATTTAAAAACATAATTATTTAATATAAATAAAAATATTCAAAATTATTTAAAACATACTTATTTAATATAAGGGTACACTCATCTAAAATCCATAAACTTTAACTTAACTACCCTTATCTATTATTTTATATTCTAACTCCCCAACCACACTTTCATCTTCATCCTAACCCCTACCCCATAACACTTTAGCAATTTACCCTTATTTAATTAAAAGGGATTAATTGCATAATACCCCCTAGAGTTTTAAATAATTTTCAAATCTCACCCAAAGTTTTACTATTTTTTCTAATAACCTTTTCCTGTGCGACCCGTCTTCGTAAAATGGTATCAGAGCCTATGTTTATTCTAGAAATACTATAATAATATCTTGAATATTAATTTGTAACCTATACGGAGGGGATGATTCAAGAAAATTTGGACTCGAACGAATGTTCGAAGTGTCAGTCATACAGGTGGTACATCCAAAAATTGGAAGCACTAAAGCAGAAGCATATGACAGAAGCTCAACGCTTCAACTATAAGTGGAAACTATTACGAGGAACAGGTTTATGCACACAATGCATAAACCATTACAAGAAACTGCAAAGGATGGCTACAGTTCCAGTTAGCCGAACTTCAGGAAGACGACCATCCTGAACATGAGGACGTTGTTCCAGACCCCAATGATCCAACAGGGTCCGGACTAGATGATTAGGATTGGAGAACCAACCTTTCGAGAAATCGAGCCGGATTCTTCTAAGATATCCCAAGATCTTAGAGAAATCCAGAAGACAGTGCAGCGTTATGGCTACCTGCAATACCATGTCCCTGCACAGATCTATCAGATTCAAAGATGGAGATTATGATCAAACATCAAGAGAAAATTCTTGAAAACCTTCGAGATGTTCAAACCCGAGTTAAGGAGTTGGAGTCAAGATCAAGTCCGACAGGAAGAAGGAATGGAGGATGTTACCACCGTCCTTTGGAACAGAACCTTTTTTACACAAACAATGGAAAGCGGAGGAGGTCAGGATGCCTTTGACGGAGACTGAATAAATGATTGCTGTAAGGTCTCGCTACCTTAAGTGTGGATTAAAGGCATAAGGAGAACTAAGCATGCATAAATCACAGTATAATGTTCATGTTGATGCCTCGAGCTTAAGGATTATAGTGCGAAACATTAAGTTCCAAAAGATTAATTACATTCCCAGCAAAATGAATGTTAAGTCTATAGCTTTACAATACTCCTAATGTAGAGACTATACAAAATAATCATGTTCTTATATACCAATAGCACTCCTCACAAGCTCACCGCATCAACCCGGTCCTTAGTCCTTAATGCCAAAAAGCTCCTACAGGAACAACCCCAAAACCATGAGCATATGATAACTCATATCCGCAACAATATGATTATGATATAAAAATGCATAAACCGTAAATACAAATCACTTCATGTATTTAACGCATTCAAATGCTCCCTTTTGTTGTCCATGTACCACAATAATAATCAACAGATTATAATACCATTAATGAATGTCATGACATGCACCAGTTTCATCAATACCGATAACCATTTCCAAGTCTTATTATATCAGTGGCATAATACCCATCACGTTGACATGACAACGGCATTAATACCCCTAGCTTCGACATATTAGCGTCATATCCCTCGCGATAATATGACAGCGGCATTATCCTTCGCTTCGACATATTTGCGGCAAATATTCTTCATCGCTATTGTTAGGATCGATTTCGGGGGTGGGTTGTCATTCCACACCCGAGTTCAACCAACTTGAGCTTCAATAGCTCGTGTTCTTGAAATAATTGCACCGAGAGATTATATCGAGTTCGGTTACAAAACCGAGCGGAAGACACTCAACATAACCCGCTCTAAAACCGATTAATCATTTGAAAGGAATTTTAAAGATATGCAAGAAAGTATGTAAAAACAGTAAGGTAAATAAATGCAGTAAAGTAAACACAAGCATTTGTTTCTGGAAGTTCGAAGCACAACGCTTCTACGTCTCCCCTTCTTCCATCTCATGGAAGGATACACTAGAAGATTTGGTTTATACTTTACAGCATACAACCTACTTAGGCTAATACCACACAGATAGCCTAAACTCCTAGCACACACAAGTTCATGTTCTTTAACGTCTCACATGTAAAGACCTCACTCAGTTGTGATGAATCACCAACTGTTACAATGGTATTCACTCTTCTATTTTAGCTCACAAATACAATGAATAGAGTGAATACAAAGGCACAAATGATTCCATAATGAATCTGATACAGCAAGGTAAGAGGTGCCAAAGATTTGGGGAGTGCTCTTCATTTAGCAGCTTTTGTCTTTGGAGTTCCCCAATTGAATCCCAAGTGGGTTTGCTTTGGAAGGCTTGGATTGATCTTCAATCAGCTGTTATTGAGCTTCCAAATCATGTATATATAGTCCCAAGTAATGATATATATGTTAGATACAAGAATATAACCGTTGGGACAATTTTGGTAAGCTTTCAAACATTGCAACGGTCATATTCTGCTTCTGGGCTATTTTTGGAAGCCTGTTGGTCTGGTCAGCTGGTCTGCTCAGCTGGTATGTCATCTGGTATGGTCAGCTGCTCTGAGGTCTGCTAGTTCAGCATCAGCTGGCCTGAGGTCTGCTGGTACAGCATCAGCTGGCCTGAGGTCTGCTGGTACAGCAGCAGCTGCCTGAGGTCTGCTGGTACAGCATCAGCTGGCCAATGTCTGCTGGTACCAGCTGAGAGGTTTGCTGGTACAGCATCAGCTGGCCAAGGTCTGCTGGTACAGCATCAGCTGGCCTGAGGTCTGTTGGTACCAGCTGAGAGGTCTGCTGGTACAGCATCATCTGGCAAAGGTCTGCTGGTACATCATCAGCTGGCCTGAGGTCTGTTGGTACCCTGCTGCCCAACATCTCCTGTTCTGTTCTCTTGGTTCTATCTCTTGATTCGTTGATTTATGGGCAAAGTGATCTTCATGAAAGTTGTAGCCCTTTCTATTAGCTTTCCAGGAAATCAAGAATCGCTCGATTTCAAGTTTGTATGAGAGAGTTATGCTCGAAATACAAGGCAATGGTCCTGATGTATGTTTGCTGGATGAATCAGCACATGGCGTGACTTTCAAAAGCTTTTTGACCATCTTAACGTCCGGATCATTCTTTTACATCCAAATATGACTTGTAGATCTTTGTCTTAGATTTCCAACCCATACTGAATCAACTCGTTTCGATAAGTGAGCTGAGAGTTATGACCAATATACCACAACTGCTACAATCTGTCCGCTGCTGTTTCAGCTTTGTACCAGCAAGCTCTTGCATACATGTTTTAGTCATGTAAACCTTCGAATATAGTCTGCTGTCCTGAAATAAAACTTGTATAGAATTGAGTTGGCTATCCAACCCCTTTGGAATCAGGTTGTTTCGATATCCGATCTATGAGATATGATCAATTTAGTCAGCAGCGCTCGGGGTCTACTTGATGCTGAATTCTCATTTCAGCAACCAAACTCAAGGCCATTTCTTAGCAGATCATCAAGCTGTAAAATATCATTTATGAACTGCACACTTGATGAAATATGTTAACAACACAATAACAAGTTTTGTTAACATCAAAACTAAGATTATTCAGTTTTCCAAAACCCAACAGCTATCATATGACAGCGGCAGGTATTCTATCATCGCTTCGACATGAAGGCGACAAGTATTCTTCATCACTGGAATATAACCTCGACTTACAATCACATGCACCAATGCATCCAACATGTATATGAAACCATAATCATCATCCAATATGTGTATACAACCATAATGCATAATCCAATAAGTAAAAATACATTTTACCGTCTGATGCCCATACGTCTCACTACGTACCTTTCTTCCAAAATGTGGAGATGTTGTAGGACTTTATCTCCTGTGTTATGTTGCACCTGGGAAAGCTCTACACAATCACATAATCCAATATTAGAAGCCAAATAATAGTCCGATACCAAAATCCCATCAAAATAACCAAAAACTCATAATTTGGCATCTCGCGGTCGATCGTCATCAAGCCCCGATCGATCGCGAGATCCCACTGCCTTGCTCTCCAAAATTCTGTATTCAGCGGTCGATCGCCAAGTTTGGGGCGATCGATCGCGAGACTCGCCGATCGATCGCCCCAACTTGGCGATCGATCGCTAATAGCTTCTGCCCGCTAATGTCTTCGCGCGATCGATCGCCAATTTTCGGCGATCGATCTTCGCGCCCTTTAAACGCGAAAATCGCCATTTAAACACATTTCACCCTCCCCAATCCATTTTTCTTCAAATACCATCCAACCAACAACACCAAAACATCATAAACCATCAATATAAACATCACTAGCAACAAAAATTTCCAAATCTCAACCAAAAATAACATATTAGAAAATCAAACCCCTTTTTAATCCCTAGAACACAAACCCATTTTATTTTCAAACATGATTAAACAGCACAAGGAGGGATTCATACCACTTTAGGCTTCAATTCCTAGCAAGGAATCCAACAAATGCAAGCTTTTAAATTCTCATCCTTTTTCCAAAAGTGTTGATCGATTTTGGGGATTTGGGGAAAGGGTTGGGAGTGTTTTTGGATAAAGAGTGATGGGAATAATGAGGGTAAAAGGGGTGGTAGGGGGTTAATAAAACATGGTACCTAATTAATTACCATGATGTATAAAATACTCCAACATGATATTTTAAAAACATTTACCAATAAATGCACCATAACCCCAAATATACATGCTTTTCCAAAATAATTAACATACACCCCAAATAACCATGCCAAAACTCAATTTTCACAACATGCATCACATGCACCCTGAAATGTACTACCAGGTCATGCCCACCGCATAATTGTACATTTCACCACCATAATTAATTTATCACCATATTAATCACATTAACATAATTAATGGCCCAATTGCACATAATTATTTCAGGGATATCACAATACTCCCCTACTTATAAGATTTCACCCTCGAAATCAGCTCGAAATCAGCAATCACTTACCAATCCGAAACAAAACATAAATCACATACCAAATATAGTTCCGGGTAGTGCTGCACCATAAGTCGCTCCATCTCCCACGTGGCCTCCTCGACACCCCTGCAATCGCTCTAAACCTTGACCATCGGTATCACCTTGTTCCGAAGTCTGCGATCAGCTCTATCCAGAATCCTGATTGACCGTATGTAGGACACATCATAATCTAACTAAACCTCTGAAGGCTGCAACATATGTGACGGATCCGGCTCATACTTCCGCAACATAGATACATGGAATACATCATGGATACCAGACAATGGCGGTGGCTAAGCCAGACGGTAAGCCAATGTACAAATACGCTGCAAGATCTCAAACGACCCAACATACCTCGGAGATAATTTCCCGGCAATTCCAAACCGTACCACACATCTGAAAGGTGAGATCTTCAAAAAGACCTTATCCCACGACTGGAAATCCAACGGTCATCACCGTTTATTTGCATAGGATGCTTGTCTATCCTGAGCTGCCTTCATTTTCTGTCGGATCACCTTTATTTTCTTTTCCATCTCCCGTATCAACTCTGGTCCTCCAACCGATTTATTAGTCAAGTCATCCCAGTACAATGGTGACCTACAACATCGACCATAAAGATCCTCAAATGAAGCCATCTGAATGCTCGCCTGATAGCTATTGTTCTACAAGAATTCTATCAAGGCCACTGAATCCTGCCAGGAAATATCAAACTCCAATACACAAGCCCGTAACATGTCCTCAAGCGTCTGTATAGTACGCTCGGTGTGGCCGTCCTAATATGTCGTGCTCAATCTCACCTCAGTACCCAAAGCTGGCTGAAGACCTTCCCAAAAGTGATATGTAAACCGTGGATCTCGGTCAGACATGATAGAAACTGGAATCCCATGCAATCTCACCACATCCCGGACATACGACTGAGCCATCCTCAAGTATGTGAATGTCATACTGTACGGAATAAAGTGAGTCACTTTCATCAGTCGATCCACAATCACCTAAATGGCATCAAATCCCGAAGCAGTCAACGGCAAGTGGGTCACAAAGTCTATGGATATGTGTTCACACTTCCATTTAGGTATCTCTAAGCTCTTTAGCTCACAACCAGACCTCAGCCTATCTGCCTTCACCTGTTGACAGATCAAACACTTCTTAACAAAAGTGATAACATACCGTTTCATCCGCTTCCACCAAAATTTGTCACATGAGTCCTTATACATTTTCCTCCCGCCTCCGGCGTACTCGAAACTACCCAACGGTTACCAAGTCTCAAAGAACCGTCTTCAGCCACTCTGAACTTCGATGGCTGTCCAAGACGCACCAATGCTAACCACCTCTGAATCTCATTGTCTGACTTCTGAGCTCTCATGATATTCTAAAAGATATCCAGCTCTGCTAATAAAGTTGATACATATACCGGTTATGTATCCACATCGAAGCCATAACCCAGATGACAGTAGGAGGTCAACATAGCCGACAAATGCATGACGTCCTCTGCAGTACACCTCACTTTCCGACTCAGACGTCTGCTGTCAAGTTCGCCTTGCCGGGATGGTACTCTATCTCGCAATCATAGTCCTTGAGCAAGTCCATCCATCTCCGTTGCCTCATATTCAACTCCGGCTGAGTGAATAAGAACTTCAGGCTCTTGTGGTCCGTATAGATTAGGGGTGCTTACCGGTTGGAACCGGTCCGGTCCGGACCGGAACCGGCCGGTTCCGGACCCGTTATGGGCGGAACCGGTCCGGTCCGTTAAGGATCCGGTTCGAACCGGTTCCGGTTTGGTCCGGATTCTTATCGGTTTTTCGCATTTTTTTTTATGTTGTAAATGTTTCTTCAATGATGTTCATCACAAATTCAATATATTTCTTCTTCATTTCATAATATAGATGCATACAAATAATTGTAAAGACATGACAATTGAAAATCTAAATAAAAAAATATTACAATTTAGTACTTAGCAGTCTTCATAATTGATAAGTATTGTTTTGGCGTTCTCTTCTTCTTGCTCGTCATAATGATTTACGAATTCGTCAACCGCCCCATCTCTTCTATTTTTGCATTCTGCTTCAAACCAATCTTTAAGTATCGTGAGCATGCATAACGAATCAGCTGATAGACTACTTCTGTAGTCTCCAATAATACGGCCGCATGTTGAGAATGCCGATTCAGAAGCGACGCTTGAAGTTTGTACAGCATACATGTCTCTAGCCATTTTGGCTAAGATAGGGAATTGTGCTGCATTGGACTTCCACCATTGTAAGACGTCGAAGTTGTCTTCGGTTAGACATTGATAATTCAGATAAATTTGCAACTCAGTCGACGTGCTAGTAGAAGGTCCTTTTCCCTTAAGTTTTTTCCTGCCCAGCATTCTAAGCAAATTGATGCCCCCACCTTTAGATTGAGCTTGTGGTTGTTCTTCAACAGGCCTTTGTTGCGATGATTCACTTGCATGTTGATTATAATACAATTGAAACATATTTTGGAGAGATTGCATTGTAGACGTCTTTTGATCGTCAACAACCTTCCCCAAAAATTTAGCATAATATACAAAAAATATCTCAAATGGAGATAAACATTGACTAGGATCTAGCAATGTTGCGATGCAGTGCACGGGTGGGATTTGTTCCCAATACTTTATAAATTTAGTTTCCATTGCACTAACAAAAGCATGCAAGTCATAGTCATCTCTAAATTCTATAAATTTATCAAACATGTTAAATACTAAAGGAAGAAAATAAACGGAAGTTGGATAAGTAACACCAGAGAAACGTTCCGTCGCTTCTTTGAAAGTACCTAATAATTATACACAATTTTCAACAAATTCCCAATCCTCATTAGTCAAATAAATACTTTCGTCGCTATCAGGCATTTGATATGAATTATAAAATGGAGTTAAAATATCTTTGTAAGGTAACATAGCATTCAACATATTGTACAACGAATTCCACCTAGTTTCTATTGGTGATGGAAAAAGAAGATGCTTTAAACCATTAGATAAACATAATTGTTTCCAATCACGCTTAACACGGCTCGTGCGTAACCATTTAGCGCAGTATTTCATTTTGTCAATACATGCTGAGTGATTGTCCTCATAACCAACTTTAACAGCCAAATTAATCACATGACATGCACATCTAACATGAAAAAAAATACCATCAAGCATTGGTTTAAGATAGGTCTTTAAATCACGCATCGCAGCATTGTTATTCGCAGCATTGTCTAATGTGATTGAAAATACCTTATCCTGAATTCCATAATGTCTACAAGTGTTGAATACATGTTTAGCAATTACATAACTAGTATGTGCACAGTCTAACTCATCTAAAGACAAAATCCTTTTTGGCATACACCAATTATCATCAATCCAATGACAAGTGACAACAAGATATGAATCAGAATTTACATTTGTCCAAATATCAGTTGTTAAACTAACCCTACAAGGCAAACTAGAAAGATGTTGAAACAATGTATTTCTATATTCAACAAATACGTCCATACAATTTCTTTTTAGTGTGTGCCTGGAAATATGTTTAAACATGGGTTGTATAGACGAAGCAAATTCAATAAAACCAGCACGTTCAGCTTGTATAAGAGGTAGTTCACATCTGATCACATATCTAACAAGTGACCTACGATTAATTTCAGCAGTTAAAATAAAATTCGTGCCAGTAAGAACATTAATTTGTGCTTGTGTTGCTTCTCGACCTAATGGTTGTAATGTTGTCTCATCAAAATTATGTTTTTTTACTAAGTGTTTTTTAAATGTTCCGGTGCCTCCACTGGAACCACCAGCTTTATATGAATACTGGATCTTACATAATTTACATATTGCAACAGATTCATTAGTACCTTCTTTTTGAGCGAGTTCAAAGTGATCCCATATCTTACTTCTTTTGGCACGAGTAGGTTGTCTACTCGCTGCTGTACTGGCTCCGGATGACTCCACATGTTGTCTTTCTTGGGCAGCAACAGGCTCGGCAGGTTGTTGGGGTTGTTGTGGTTCGACATTCATAGAAGAACCACCAACATTGAGGTCAGCAAAAAAATCATGACTTTCATTTAACTCAGGAATTGGCACAGGCAAATTCATTGCAGAAGATGAACTCAGTGATAGACGACCCAGAACGAGACCCCGACTACGACCCCGGCTACGACCAGCACCACTGCTAGATGAAGATGCCATTATTATATAAGACTATAAGTAAATTGTAGATAGCACAATTGAGAGAAAAATATGAGAGTAAAGTATTTTTCGTTACAAGAATTGTTATAAAACAATACACAACACAACATCCCCTATTTATAGATTTTTTTATCATTAAATTTTTTTTTTTTTTTAAAAAATAAAAGTTAACGTTGGCAACGGCTAAGAGCCGTTGCCAACGTTAACAAATGTTAACGTTGAAGAGGCAACGGCTATACAGCCGTTGCCTCCTTCATTTTTTTTTATTTTTTTATTTTTTTTTAAAAAACTACCGGTTCCGGTTCCGGAACCGGAACCAAACCGGTAGCACCGAAACCAGCGGTGCTACCGGTTTGGTTCTTCGGAACCGCCCCGGACCGGTTTCTAACCGGTTCCGGGGCGAACCGGAACCGTTAAGTCCAGTTCCGATTTCGGACCGGACTTAACGGTCCGAATCCGGGCCGGGTCCGGTTTGACCCGGCCCGATAAGCACCCCTAGTATAGATGGTAAACGAAGTACTATACAAGTAGTGCCGCCAAATATTCTAGGCAAAAATGATAGCCGCCAACTCCAAGTCATGAACTGGATATCTGGTCTCATGCGGCTTCAGTTGTCTCGAGCATAAGCTATCACATGCTTGTCCTGCATCAACACACAACCCAAACCCTGTAGTGATGCATCAGTATAAAGAACGAACCTCTTGTTCTCAATGGGAATCACCAATAGAGGTGCTGTTATCAACCGGTGCTTCAACTCCTAGAAGCTCTGCTCACAAGCCTCAGACCAATAGAATGGTACTCCCTTTTAAGTCAATTGCGTCAACAGCTTAGCAATCTTCAAGAATCCCTTGACAAAATGTCGATAATATCCGGCTAAACCAAGAAAGCTCCGTATCTCGGTCACAGAAGTAGGCGCAAACCATTCCATCACTGCCTCTACTTTCCTGGGATCCACTGATATCCCATCGCTAGAGATGACATGCCCCAGAAACACCACACTGTCCAACCAGAATTAACACTTACTGAGTTTGGCAAACAAATGATTATCTCTGAGAATCTGGAGCACTGTACGCAAATGTCTCACGTGCTCCTCCACACTCCGAGAATAAATAAGTATGTCGTCGATGAACACAATGACGAACTGATCAAGATACTGTTGGAACACCCGATTCATCAGACTCATAAAGACAGCCGGTGCGTTCTTCACTCCGACCGGCATAACCAAGAACTCGTAGTACCCATACCGAGTCCGAAATGTTTTCTTCTGAACGTCCTCCTCTCTGACCAGAATCTGATGGTACCTAGACCTCAAATCAATCTTGCTATAAAGTTTCGTGCCCTGCAGATGGTCAAACAGATCGTCAATCCGTGGAAGGGGATACTTGTTCTTTACCGTCGCCTTATTCAATTGCCGGTAATCGATGCACAACGCATCAAACCATCTTTCTTCTTTACAAACAGAACCGGTGCACCCCAAGGCGATATGCTAGGGCGTATGTATTCCTTGTTGAGAAGTTCATGTAACTGAACCTTCAGTTCCCTTAACTCTGCCAGTGCCATTCTATAAGGGGCACGAGAAATAGCGTACGTTCTTGGTAACAATTCAATCCCAAACTCGACCTCTCTACTCGGCGGGAACCCAGGAATTTCCTCGGAAACACATCGGCAAACTCTGCAACTACGGGTATCTCCTCAATCCTCACTTCTTTATTCTTTTCCGTCATATCAACATCATAAATAAGATAACCTGTATGACCACGTTCCAATAACCGTGACACTTTAACATCCGATATCAACGGAATCTTCGGACGAGAACCATTCCTATAAATGTCCACTGAGTCCCCTATTCAGATCGGAAACGAACCGTCCTCTATCAGCAATCAACCACTGCCTGATATCTGTTCAGCACATCGATGCCCACAATGCAATCAAAATCTGACATTCCCAGAACAATCCAATCTGTCTCCAACTCATTGCCCTCAAAATAAATGAGGCAGTCAGAAAGTAACCGATCAGCAATCACATTCTTCCCAGTGGGTGTCGAGACCAAAAGAGGTGTGGGTAACGGAGACATGCACATAAGATGTCTCTCCACGAAATTCACAGACACAAAGGAATGCGAGGCACATGTGTCTATCAAAATAAAAGCGGGGTCCGTAAATAAAAGACACGTACCAGCAATCACTTCCTCTGGAGCCGCCGCAGCCTGCTCCCTAGTCAAAGCATAAACCTGCCCTTGAGGTGGCCCCACTGCTTGACCTTCCAATTGTCGAGGCATCACTGGTTGCCTCTGCTGAACCGTCCCACCGGTAAATCTCCCCCTGCCTTCCCTAAGGTCTATCTGTCCTTCACGGTTAGGACAATGCCGAGCAATGTGGGCCATCTTACCACATCTATACACATGCTGAGCAGTCGTGCATCAAATGCGATCCTCCACAGAAATGACACTTTACTTCTCCAACTCTACTTACTTGAGTTTGTCCACTAATGGTGGATGCATTGCCCCTCTGATCCCCCTGTTTTCGGCTATCCGTCTGCTTCCCACTAAATTGGGAAGAAAATGAAGTTCCACGAGCATTAAATGATCCTCCGCGAGGTCTCAGGTTATCAGATACTGGCCTCTGTGATGGAACTTGTGGGGGTACAACAACTGTATAAGCACTAACTCCAATCTCTGCTAGCTCTGCTAGAGCATCATCAAAGGAGCTGGGGTTTTTGGAAAGAACCCGATCAAACAGCTTCGGCCTCAAGCCTTTCAGAAAATGCCACATCTTGGCATGTCCATTAGTAGCAATGTGAGGGACATACCTCAACAGCGATGAGTACTGCATAGAATAGTCTGAAACAGTCATATTTCCATGCTTCAAGCTTGAGAACTCATCCTCCTTCAGTTGTCTTGCCGCAGCCGAGAAGTATCGATTCAGGAATCGAGTCCTGAACAAGCTTCAGTCTACCAAAATCCCTTGAGCTCTCATTTCCATCACGATCGTCTTCCACCACATGGAAGATTTCTTGGCCAACTGGAACTCTGCTAGCCTCAACCAGGCAGTTCTAGCACAGGGTGCAGACACAAAGATCTGTTCTATCCTTTCCAGCCATTCTTCTGCTTCCTCCCCAGGCTCAGTCCCCTCAAATTGAGGCGGATGGAAGGTCAAGAACTGTGTCAAACTCAGCTCTCCACGTAGTAAGAGCTGTGCAATAGGTTCTATGCCCACAACCGATGGTAGTAAGGGATTAGTCTGTGCAATACTAGCATTTACACTCCCCACATCACCCATCTCCTCATTAAGGTGCTCAAGATTTCTGGTTGCCATGCTATAATACAAGGGTTAACAACAATACCAGAAACAATTCATATGTTACACCATTAGATAACATGAACATTAATATTCTAAGCATGTCAGTATAACAAATATATACACAAATATGCACCACATGCATAAACATGCTCATAAGTGAACACCTAGCCAACATGTTTCCTAAGTCTACCCTTCACTCATTCCCGGGTTCTCTAACCACTGATCTGATACCACTAATGTAAGGCCTCGCTACCTTAACTGCGAAATAAAGGCATAAGGAGAACTAAGCATGCATAAATCAGAGTATAAGATTCATGTTGATGCCTCGAGCTTAAGGATTACAGTGCCAAAATTAAAGTTCCAAAAAGATTATTTACATTCCCATCAAAATGAATGTTAATGCTATAGCTTTACACTACTCATAGTGTAGAGACTATACAAAATAATCTTGTTCTTCTAACCAATTGCACTCCTCACAATCTCACCGCATCAACCCGGTCCTTAGTCCTTCATGCCAAAAAGCTCCTACAGGAAGAACCCCAAAACCATGAGCATATGATAAACCATATCCACAAAATATGATTATGATATAAAAATGCATAAATCGTAAATACAAATCACTTCCAGTATTTAATGCATTCAAATGCTCCCTTTTGTTGTCCCTGTACCACAATAATAATCAACAGATTATAATATCATTAATGAATGTCATGACATGCACCAGTTCCATCAATATCGATAACCATATTATATCAGTGGCATAATACCCCTCGCGTTGACATGACAGCGGCGTTAATACCCCTCGCTTCGACATATTAGCGGCATAATATCCCTCGCAATAATATGACAACGGCATTATCCTTCGCTTAGACATATTTGAGGCAAATATTCTTCATCGCTATAATATGACAGCGGCAAGTATTCTATCATCGCTTCGACATGAAGGCGGCAAGTATTCTTCATCACTGGAATATAGCCTCGACTTACAATCACATGCACCAATGCATCCAATACGTATATGCAACCATAATGCATCATCCAATATGTGTATACAACCATAATGCATAGTCCAATACGTAAAAATACATTTTACCGTCTCGTGCTCGTACGTCTCACTACGTACCTTTCTTCGAAAATGTGGAGATGTTGTAGGACTTTATCTCCTGTGTTGTGTTGCCACCCGGGAAGGCTCTATACAATCACACAATCCAATATTAGAAGCCAAATAATAGTCCAATACCAAAATCCCATCAAAATAACCAAAAACTCATAATTTGGCATCTCACGATCGAACGCCATCAAGCGCCGATCGATCGCGAGATCCCACTGCCTTGCTCTCCAAAATTCTGTATTCAGCGGTTGATCGCCAAGTTTGGGGCGATCGATCGCGAGACTTGCCGAACTATCGCCCCAACTCGGCGATCGATCGCCAATAGCTTCTTCCTGCTACTGCCTTCGCGCGATCGATCGCCAATTTTTGGCGATCGATCGTCGCACCCTTTAAGCGTGAAAATCGCAATTTAAACACATTTCACCTTCCTCAATCCATTTTTCTTCAAATACCATCTAACCAACAACACCAAAACATCATAAACCATCAATATAAACATCACTAGCAACAAATATCCAAAGCTCAACCAAAAACAACATATTAGAAAATCAAACCCCTTTTTAAATCCCAAAAACACAAACCCATTTTATTTCCAAACATGATTAAACAACACACTTAACAAGGAATCCAACAAATGCAAGCTTTTAAATTCTCCTCCTTTTTCCAAGAGTGTTGATCGACTTTGGTGTTTTGGGGAAAGGGTTGGGAGTGTTTTTGGATAAAGAGTGATGGGAATAATGAGAGTAAAAGGGCCCCCCTGTGGTTAATGAAACATGGTACCCAATTAATTACCATGATGTATAAAATACCCCAACATGATATTTTAAAAGCATTTACCAATAAATGCACCATAACCCCAAATAAACACGCTTTTCCAAAATAATTAACATACACCCCAAATAACCATGCCAAACCCAATTTTCACAACATGCATCACATGCACCCCTGAAATGTACTACCAGGTCATGTCCACCACATAATTATACATTTCACTACCATAATTAATTTAACACCATATTAATCACATAAACATAAATAATGGCCCAATTGCACATAATTATTTTAGGGATATCACAATACTCCTCTACTTATAAGATTTCACCCTCGAAATCAGCATGCACTTACCAATCCGAAACAAAACATAAAACACATACCAGAAAACAGTTCCGGGTAGTGCTGCACCATATGTCACTCCGTCTCCCACGTGGCCTCCTCGACACCCCTGCCATCCCACTGAACCTTGACCATGGGTATCACCTTGTTCCGAAGTCTGCAATCAGCTCTATCCAGAATCCTGACTAGTCGTTCCACGTATGACACATTAGAATCTAACTGAACCTCTGAAGGCTGCAACACATGTGACGGATCCAGCTCATACTTCCGCGACATAGATACATGGAACATGTCTGGATAACAGACAATGACGGTGGCAAAGCCAGACGGTAAGCCAAAGTACCAATGCGCTGCAAGATCTCAAATGGTCCAACATACCTCGAAGATAATTTCCCGCGCATTCCAAACCGTACCACACCTCTGAAAGGTGAGATCTTCAAAAAGACCTTATCCCGACTGGAATTCCAAGATCTTAGAGAAATCCAGAAGACAGTGCAGCATTATGGCTACCTGCAATACCATGTCCCTGCACAGATCTCTCAGATTCAAAGTCAGATGGAGATTATGATCAAACATCAAGAGAAAATTCTTGTAAACCTTCGAGATGTTCAAACCCGTGTAAGGAGTTGGAGTCAATACCAAGTCTGATAGGAAGAAGAAACGGAGGATGTTACCACCGTCCTATGGAACAGAACCCTTTTTACACCAAAAAGGGAAAGCGGAGGAGGTCTGAATGCCTTTGACGGAGACTGAAAAAATGATTGCAGTCCTACGAGGAGAGCCCATACTTCCCACAAAGTAATGGAAAGAATCAACCTGGAAGATCAACGTGATCTTGCTGATTTATTTGCGAGATTAATCTCGTAGAATTCAAGATGGGAGAGCTTGTAACAAGACCTCCACCACAAGAGAATTTTGGGTCACACAATCCACTCGAAGGTGATCAAAGTATGCGGCACAGGGAAGATTTCACCTCAGCAACTTTGGATCCCCCCAGTTTGAACAAGGAATCGATCCCGTAGGCCAGATGTACACAAACGCCTTACGGGAAATCTCAACTAGATCCAATCCATCCATATGGACTTATGCTCAACATGGATATCTTGGATTTAAAATTATTGATGAATGGGCTTCAGCAATGAGAATAGCAGCATGAACGCTTGATCTAGGTAAAGAAGGGTTCAGTTTATTGCTTAAAATGAGTCTGGAAGAATCTGTCAAACTTGTCTGGATATGGGAGACCCAGGTACTAAGGAAGAAATTTTGGCCGGAGAGTCCCTGAAAGAAATTGTGGACAAGATGGCAAAATTCTTTAAAATTTGTTTCATTGGAGTAAGCTATTTCAAAGGAATGGAGAAAGAGAATGCTAAAAAATATAGACAAGCTCAAATTAGCCTGGAACTACATGATATCTATTATGTAGACGAGTAAATCAAACTCTTTACAGAGTATCGATGGAAGGCAGAGATAGAAGAAAAAGATGCAGCAGAACTGTTCTTTGCCAAAATACCGAGCCCATGGAGATAAATGATTATCCAGGAATATACACCTCATGCAATCGAGAAGGTGGCCAGGAGAATGTCATTTCTTAAGGTTAAACTTGCGGAGTGGTGCTACCAAGCAAAACTCCAAAAAGATTTCTGAGAATAAAAATTGTAGTATCCAAGCTTTGTAATTCTTCAGCTTTCATAGCTTGGTAATATTTACTTTCTTTATTTTGTCATTATTCGTAATATTGTTTTGTTGGTTTTTAGTTTATGTGTTCTTGAGTCAAGCCTCATCTTTATGAGAGGTTAAACAAGTTCGTCTCCTCCCAAAAGGAGACGTTTTAATGTAATAGATATTATAAGTATTTCCAGAATAAAAAGAAGGTTGTTGCTCATCTATCTCCCAGATTTCTTTAAATCATTCTTATATCTTGAGTATACCTTACGCCCTAAGGTAGGAAACGAGTTAGGGCTGTGTTGTACGATTTCTGAAGGAGTTGGATAATTGGCAGACTAACCTCGCCTGAGAACTGAGGTTGGATGGTGAGGAGCCATTCATAAACAGTCTGGAGGCAGTAAGTTTTCGACTGGTGGCTCTGCAACCCACCTCACCCGGTGCCGTTATGATCAAAATGGTATATTTCAATTTTTTAAAATTTTATTGTAATACGGAAGCATCATGAACCTGCTATTTATTTTCACATGTTCTTAGGATAAGAAAATTTTAGGGCTACAGAACTGTGTCCTTTACAAAAGTATGCTCTTGGGTTCTCTCAAGATGATAGAAATTGAAGGATCTCACGGTCATTAAGGCCTCTGCATTTACGTACCCTTTATTAGGAGTTGTTGATTAGTAAAAATGGGATTTTTGGTGTTTTTGTAACAATCCTAAGAGTTTTAGGGAGCTTTATGCAATTAAAGTAAGGACTTTTATGACTTTTGAGGTTGGTAGGGAGTTGGAATAAAGAAAAGGAGTATAGTAGAGAGTTAGAATAAAGAATCTTTGATATAGAGAGGAATGTTAAAGTTATGTTTGAAAGTGGGGATTTTAAGTGAGTTTACTCTTATAAATATTTATTATATAATAAAAATATTTTCTAAATGTACACCATATATAGTCCATTGGGGTTTTTAATAAAATATTCGATTTTTTGAAAATGATTTAACAAGTTAATCAATTTTTTTTATTATCAAACTAACCTAAGTCGCCATGTCAGATGGCAACTTCATTTGAAGTCGACATCTGACATGGCGACTTTTATAAAAAATTATTATTTTTTTGATGTCGCTATGTCAGATGGGACTTCAAATGAAGTCGCCATCTGACATGGCGATTTTCTTAAAAATTCTTATTTTTTTGATGTCGCAATGTCAGATGGAGATTTTAGGTGAAGTCGCCATCTGACATGGCGACTTTCATAAAAATTCTTAAAAAAATATTATTTTTCTGATGTCGCCATCTGACATGGCGACATCTTTAAAAAAATATATTTTTTAATGTCGCCATGTATGATGGCGACATCATATAAAAATAATAATTTTTTCACCGGTGTCGGTATATAACGACATAAATTTCTTTTGTTTTCGTGCTCATCATGATGTCCAGGTGTTCAATCGTAGACGTCTAACCGCTTCTGTTATCACAAGAGTACAACCAGGACGTGGGGGTAATACGCATGTTGTGTATTTAAAATCGGGGGAATGCTCTTGTGGAAAATGGAAAGAGTACAGAATACCTTGCTCGCATGTGATCCAAATGTGTCGAAAGTATGGCTTAAACGCTAAAACTTTTGTGAAGCCATATTACAATATGAATGAATATTGGAGCACATATCAATGGCGATTTGAACCAATGTGGGGGGAGGAGTATTGGGACACCCCATGTTTTGAGTTGTACCACAACTCCACTATGCGAAAAAGCAGAAGAGTAGGTCGAGATCGAACAACGCGCATTCAAAATGAGATGGACTGACCAGAAGCCCGTGCAAGACGACAAATGGCTTCAACTTCTCGAAATCAATAAATTTTTTAACGTGTAATTGATTGTATGTTTATTGTGTAAATGATTTTACGTTATTGTGACGTTATTGTATGTTTACGTTACGTTATTGTGACATTATTGTACGTTTAATTACGAAATTATTGTATGTTGATTGTATGCTCAAAGAACAAACATTTTTTAAAATTTAATTTTATAACTATAAGAATCGGTTACTATTTACAACATAATGATGACTTCAACGACGACGAAGAGCTAAATTTCCTCCAGTACCACAAGAAGGAGGATTTGTCTGTCTTCTAACTCTTCGTTGTTGAACGACTTCTACGCCCCTTTCCCTTGCCACAGATGTGTTGGCAGGCTGCTGAATTGGCGTCAATTGAGGGAATGGAACTGGCGAGACATCGAAAGGTGAAGTCACAGATGCATATGTCGCAAACCCAAGACTGATATTTGTATCCATGCTGCTGAACTGGGGTTGGGTGGACATGGGGGGATATGGCGTGAAGGGAGATAAATCATATGATGGTACAGGTACAGGAATATAATAGTCTGTACACATATCTGGCTCTGTCCACGTAGATGGACCTGCAATATCTGTCTGTATATGTGCATATGGACCTGCAATATCTGTCCACGTAGATGGACCTGCAATATCTGTCTGCATATGTGCAGATGGACCTGCAATATCTGTCGGCATATGTGTAGATGGAGTGCTTGCATGGAACCGATGTGTATCAACAGGCTGGACTTCATTGTATGCCCGGAAGTTTCTGTCTCGTCGTTCACGAGCCACTCGCACCACATTGTCGAACATAGTCCTGTGTTGCCTCATCGACTTTGTAGTAATAGGCATTACATCAGCCAGATGTCGGTCATAGCTTGTAGTTAACTACTCCATCTGCTCAATCTGCAAAGTCCAAAAGTCCAATGTATCTACGTGTGACTTGTTCATACCACGCACTGTATCCGCCAACAACGTAGTAACCACCGTCAGTAAATCGTGGTCTGTCTACATGTAGATCATTTGCCCTCTCCCAGCAAAGTATGTATGCTCTATGCCTAGTGCTCCAGTTTTTGTTGACACTCCCCTTCGACCAACATTATGCAATGCCTCATCCCCCGATTGTGGATCTTCTGGGATATCTTGTAGCATCCCAAATTGTCGCAGTACTCTATCAGACCGTTGCATTTCAACTATGTCGAAGAAAATCAACGGACCCTTATATGTCCCTAACTCGGTGATTCCTCCACTGTACTCATCAGGGTACGACTGCCAATTAAACTGCAAAACAACATTGCTTTACATACTATCAAAAGAGTGTATTTTTGTACAAACTAATTTAACAGAATGTTTACTTGAGTTACTGGCTGCTCATCGAGGATGTCCCTCATGATGCGTATGGAATGACTCCCAGTTTCTATAAAGTTTAAATGACATGACCACCTGTATATATTCAAATAAATGATTAAATTCATTAACACATAAAATCAATTATAAAACAATGCATATTCGTATTACCTTACACCATATTGAGCAGAAGGTAACACATTGTCTGGGCCGACCATTATTGGCTCAATATCAGATCTTTCGCTACCCAATTGCGGAGTCAAACTTGAGATTCTTGACCAGGCCCAAATCTCATTTATTGTAGTGACATCAATAATACAAGTTAGATTGACCAGAAACATATTTTAATTATTAAAACAAACAAACATATTATTTACCTGTAAGAGTGGCAATGCACCACCTATAACTTTTTCTCTCTCTCTGATGACGTGCACAACTCATGATACAAGTAGGCCAACACAGCACTGCCCCAACTATATGTACGGGCAGAGTCGATATCCTCCAACTTCTATAAATACAATAACCTAACAAAATTGCCTGATGAATCAGGGCACATAATTCTCCCTAACATCAATAACGCACAAACCCGTGTAAACTTAGCAACATCATCTGGCGTACTATGTATCCCTAAGGGATTTTGCAGCAAATGATTTTTCAAAACAACTAATCTCAACCTCGCACCTTTAAAATCTTTGATATCTGGTATGAATCCTAAATATGTATGGCAATATTCTTGCCATTCGGGTAGAGTCCTATCATAATCTATCCCAGACACTATGTTGCCATCTACTGGCAATGCCCATATTACTGCAATGACTTGCAGTGTGATGGACGCTTCTCCCGATCTAAGATGAAATGTGTGTGTTTCACGGCGCCATCTCTCAACTAAAGCTGTGATCAGGTGCATGTCAAGTTCAATCTTACCACACCTACCATAAAATCCAATAACGTGCAACAAATTAACAAACATATATCTAGTGGACACATATCCCAAAAATAGCTATCTGGGTTTCTCACACGAAGTATGCTATCCATATCACCTCCCCATACATCCTCAGATGGATGTGAAGACTGCAACGACAAAAGATGTGTGTCAACCGGGTCTGGTTGTCTCATTTGATCAATCCTGAAATATAATACAAAAATTAACAACATTAATCTCAACATTACAAAAACTACCCGCTGACAGTCTACGACCACTGCCGTCCGATCGACGCCCACCGTCGCCAACCCATGCCGCCGCTGGCCACCCTCGGCCGCCGCCGCCGCAGGCCACCCCCGGCCACAATGCACCAGCCTTCCTCCGGAGCCAACTTGAATTTTAATCATTCACATCACCAAAATATACACCAACAAATAATATACTCCCACTAAATATATCAAAATCATAATTTATCTACAATACACAAATAACAAAAATAAAAAAGCTTACCTTAAATATTTTGGAAAGAGATGGCTTGATTTTCGCAGCTTGTTCACAGAAGAAAATGCGATTGTGAGTGCTGAGATTGGGAGTGCGGCGGGCATGTAAAAGAGAAAGGCTAGGTTATAAATTATATTGGTGTCGCCATCTGAGATGGCGACATCAATAAATTACATTGGTGTCGCCATCTCAGATTGCGACACCAATAAAAAAAAATTGGTGTCGCCATCTCAGATGGCGACATCCAAAAAAAATATTTTTTTATAAAAGTCGCTATGTCAGATGGCGACTTTAAATGAAGTCGCCATCTGACATGGCGACTTACATTAGTTTGATAATAAAAAAAAATCGGTTAAATTTTTAAATTATTTTCAAAAATCAAATATTTTATTTAAAACCCCTAGTCCATTGGTTATGACTAGACAATTACTGAAAGGACAAATAAACGAGGATCGAGTTTAATTATTTACTCATACTAAATAAATAAATAAATATATATGAATTATGTCCCATCATCAACATCACAACCTAAAAGCTTTTTATCACTAATTCAAAGCCTTGAGTGCGCAAAATTATGGTTGATCTGGTTGATTTGATCATGTCATTATGAATCATTTGATATAAATATTCACATTTTTAATATATTATCATTAACGATGACAATCAATCTATGATACACGAACATTGATATAATGGCATTGTGCACACCAATCTATGATATACGGACATTGATATAACGACATTGTGCACACCTATATATTTTATGTGTATTATACACGTACTTTATTACAAAATACTAAAATTCATATTTTTTAAAAATTCTAAAACCATGTAAAAGCAACAAAAATATTCTTACCAAATTCAAAAAGCATATAAATAAAATCATATCACTAGAATCATCATAATATCACGCATACTAACGTCAAATACATATTGCTTCAATTAACCTAAAATTTAACAAACACGTCCAAATAAAAGATAACACAAAAATATTCTTACCATATTCAAAAGCATTTAAATAAATGCATGTCATTAAGATCATCAAAGTATCACCCATACTAACACAAACTATATATTACTTCAATTAACCTAAAGTTTAACTAATACGTCCAAATTTTATTTTAGCCAAAAACTTTTTAAATTGTACAATCAACCCCAAAAATTGTCCTTTCTATATCGGACCCGTCCATCAGCCGTGTACGACACGTGTCTGATTTTGAGGGAAGTGTCCGACACAGGTGCCCGATTTTATTTTAAAAAAAAATTAAGGACACGCCATATGATGTGTCCTACACGTGTCTGAGGAGTGTCTGTATCCTAGAGAAATCTGACATTGTACCGAGTGATTTTAAGTCCGTGCATCGTAGCAACCAACCAACCGATTAAGCTCGACAACAACTTATTTGTATTTATTACATGGAAAGTAGATTACTCGTTAGCCAAAAAAATGAGGAGGCATGATGATTAATTATTGGGTTTGGCCCATTACCTATTAAACCTATTGGGCTTTTGTTTGGCCCCTCTTCTTGTCAAAATAACCGAGCCCCTTTTTTTCATTCCCTCATCACCTTTCCATCTCCCCCCACTCCAGAACCTTCCTGGCTCTATGCGTGCGCCCCTTCGGCTGGTTTGACCGATTCCTTGGGATTTGCTCCCCTCCTCTTCGTCTCCCTCGGTGCTATTAATGTTGGCATGGTTCCATGATGAGGTAACACTCTGATAACCGAAAATCCTTAGTGTATTTTCGCCTCCCCCTTCCTTTCGTGTCTCTGTTTTCAGTGGTGGTTGGCCGTGAGCTTTGTGCTCCGGTTGTGAGTGGTTCAGACGATTGGACGTGTGTTAAGCTTGGTGCTTTGTGGTCAGCTTTGTGGTGGAACTCACTGTGTGTGTCTAGGTGTAACCCTAGTGTGGTTTCCCTTGCTGTGTGCGGCCGTCTCCTACTGGGGCTCTCGGGCAGTGGTTCGGGCAGTGTCTTCGGGCAGTGTGTGTGTCTCCATCTTTTGGATACGATACCTTGGTTCCCCGGTGACGACGTTGAAGGAAACCCAGCTCGACCTGAGCCCTAATTCATTACTCTTGTTTAGAATTTCAGTTTATAGTTTAATTGTGAAATTGTATACTGTGATTGCTTCGTTTCTTGATTACAGGTGATCAATCGAGATTGAAAGTGGAACGTACACCTTACAGTGGTATCAGAGCATTCCGTGCCTGGTGGAGTGCTCGGTTGGTCTCGGGCAGTGCTCGTTTGGTCTCGGGCAGTGCTCGTTGGACGCCGGGCAGCAGCAGGAGTGCTCGGGCAGACCTCGGGCAGCGACTGGAGTGCTCGGTTGGTCTCGGCCAGTGCTTGGTAGGGCTTTGGGCAGCAGCTGGAGTGGTCGGGCAGCGGCTGGAGATCTCGGGCAGCTACTGGAATCTCGGGCAGATTCCGGGCAGAGTACTTCTGTGCTTCGGGCAGTGTGGTTTCGTCACCCCAGAGCTTTGTCTCTGGGTAGTAAGTGATTATTTTAACCTTTAATCATTTTACCATTTTGTTTCTAGGTGTTTGTGTCCCTTACCCGTAGGAAAATCTCTATCTGAAAGCCCCATGCTCGTACACCGTTGAGTGTATTGTGATCTTGTGGGTGATATCGATTTTTCCTTCCCTTAGCTTGATTAATTCTTTTATATTGTTTTGTGCCTTGTGGTCCTTGCTTCTGCTGATTGGTTGTTGAAATTGTGTGTGCCTCTCTGCTTATTTGTGATGGCTTCAATTTCTGGATATAACTTTGAACCTTTTAATGGAAAATCTGATTTTTCTATATGGCAACAAAAGATGAAAGGAATTTTAATACAGCAAAAGTATTTAAAGCTATTGACGGTAATTGGGCTGAAAACATTACAACTGCTAAGAAACTTGAAGATGACGAATATGCTTATTCTTCTATTATCTTGAACTTATCTGACTCTGTGCTCAGGAAGTGTGGTAAACTATCATCTGCTAGAGAACTTTGGGAAAAATTAGAAGAAATGTTTACAGAAAAATCTTTGCCTAGTAAACTTTTCTTGTTGGAAAATTTTTCAGATTCAAGCTCGACTTGAACAAAGACGTAGATGAGAATTTGGATGTGTTTACTAAGTTAATTCAAGATATTAAATTGACAGGAGATAAGAACATTGACGACTATTCACCTATTGTTCTCTTAAATGTTATTCCTGAAAATTATAGTGATGTAAAATCCGCCATTAAGTACGGTAGAGATTCTATTACATTGGATACTGTAATGAACGGCTTGAAAAGCAAGGAATTAGATTTAAAAGTTAACAAAGGAAATAGACAATCCTCTGGTGAAGTTATGCACGTTCGTGGTAGATCACAACATAGGCATAATAACAATAACCAATATAAAAAAGGTGATAAAAGAGGAAAGAGTAAGGCTAGATCGAAATCTAGGCCTAGTAAGAGAAAATGTTACAATTGTGGGGGCCCAAATCATTTCATAAAAGATTGCCCTTAAAAGAAGAATCAGAATAAAAATGGAAATCAGACAAATGAACAAGCGAACATTGCTTCTACCTCTGGGGAAAACATGGGGGATATTTTTATGGTGACTGAGTTATGTGATTCTGTGAACTCTGTGCTTTCATTACCTGTGTGTGAAAATGAATGGCTTGTTGATTCAGGTTGCACTTATCACATGACACCTACAGAGAAATTGAGCATGCTTCTGTTTCTATGGCCAATGAGAAATTGTGTAAAGTTTCTGGTATTTGTGATATTTGTCTGAAATTTGAATCTGGTTATTCTGTGACTTTGAAAGATGTTAGACATGTTCCTGCTTTGTGCAATAACTTGATGTCTTGTGCAGCTTTAGAGTCTGATGGTTATGAGGGTAAATGGGGAAATGGTTGCATGAAAATTATGCGGGGGTCTTTGGTAGCTTTTAAAGCTGAGAATAGGAGGAATTTGTATGTTTGCAAAACAGTCTGTGATAAAATCTGTGCTAATTCTGTGTCAGATGATTTAACTGATTTATGACATAAAAGGTTAGGTCATATGAGTTCTAAAGGATTAGAGATTTTACACAAAGATGGTTGTTTTGGTAGGGATAAATTGTCTTGCATGACTTTTTGTGATTCCTGTGTGTTAGGCAAACAACAAAGAGTTAAATTCCATATCTCCCCTTCCCCTAATGTGACTAAGTGTTCTGATATACTTGAATACCTGCATGCTGATGTTTGGGGACCTTCACCTGTCCCAACTCAAGGTGGTAATAGGTATTTTTTGTCTATCATTGATGATTACTCTAGAAAAGTGTGGATTTTTCTAATGAAGAATAAATCTGATGTTTTTGATAAATTTAAAAACTGGAAGATTTTAATTGAAAACCAAACTGGAAAAAAGATTAAACGGCTTAGGACAGATAATGGAATGGAATTCTGCAATATCTTGTTTGATGACTTGTGCTGTGAATCTGGGATTCTGAGACACAAGACTGTGCCCTATACTCCCCAGCAAAATGGTGTTGCTGAGAGGATGAACAGAACTTTACTCGAGAGAGTTAGAAGTATGCTTGCATCTTCTGGACTCTCAAAGAAGTTCTGGGGCGAAGCTGTCGTGACAGCTTCTTATTTGATAAATAGATCCCCTTCCGTGCCTTTGAATGGTAAGTGTCCCGAAAGTGTTTTTTCTGGTAAGCAATTAGATTTTTCAAATCTTAAAGTGTTTGGTTGTTCTGCTTTTGTGCATAGGAAAGGAGACAAACTTGAACCTAGGTCAGTTAAGTGCGTCTTCCTTGGTTATCAT
Source organism: Haberlea rhodopensis (assembly GCA_907163345.1). NCBI lineage: Eukaryota > Viridiplantae > Streptophyta > Magnoliopsida > Lamiales > Gesneriaceae > Haberlea > Haberlea rhodopensis. Next base: position 182,266 of record CAJQUN010000576.1, read on the forward strand.
GAGGGTGTAAAAGGATATAGGCTTTGGTTAAGATGTGAACCTGGTTTTAAAACTATTATAAGTAGGGATGTCATTTTTAATGAATATGAAATGCCTTGCTTGCTTCCATCTTTGCCTGAATCTGACTGTGAGTCTGAGACTACACCGAGCAAGGTGGAGTCTTTGCCTATTGTTACCCCTGTTATTGAAAACGATGTGCTCCCTAGTATGAATCATGAGAACTTGCCTGTTAATGAACCTGATTTGCATGAAAATATTGACGAACATGTGCATAATGAATTGGTTGCTGATGAACATGAAGATCTGCATGATTATATGTTGACTAGGGATAGAGTTAAAAGAAATGTGAAACAACCTGCTAGGTTTAATGATTTTCACCTCACATCACATGTTTTTAATATGTTTGAGTCTATTGATAATTGTGAGCCTAAGACCTATAATGAAGCTTTGAAATCTAAAAATGCTGAGCATTGGCTTAGTGCCATGAAAGATGAAATGCATTCTTTAGTTGTGAATCATACATGGACTCTTGTATCTAAACCTGTTAATTGCTCTTTGGTAGATTGCAAATGGTTATTTAAGGTAAAGAATGAAGTTGATTCTGTTAGATATAAAGCTAGGCTAGTTGCAAAAGGTTTTACTCAAAGAGAGGGTATTGACTATACTGAAATTTTTGCTCCTGTTGTTAAGTTTACTACTGTGAGAATTTTATTATCACTTGTTGCTCACTTTAATTGGGAACTTAAACAGATGGATGTTAAAACCGCTTTTTTGCATGGTGACTTAGATGAAAAGATTTAGATGAAACAACCTGATGGTTTTGTTGACTCAAAGAACCCTAATCACGTTTGTTTGCTTAATAAATCTTTGTATGGCCTAAAGCAGTCACCTAGGCAATGGAATAAGAAGTTTGATGAATGCATGCTTACCTTAAAATTTAAAAGAAGCTCTTTTGATAATTGCTTGTATTTTAAGGATAAAATGTCAGTGCCTGTTTTCTTGTTGATTTATGTGGATGACATGTTGATTGCTAGTCCTTGTCTGAAATCCATTGAGCATATTAAGAACTGTCTAAGTGATAAATTTGATATGAAGTTCTTAGGAGATGCTAGTAGAATCCTAGACATGGACATTGTTAGAGATAGAAATGAATCTACTCTCTGGTTAAAGCAAACTTCTTATGTAGAGAAAATTTTAAAGAAATTTTCCATGTTTGATGCAAAACCTGTTAACGTGCCCTTAGCTGCTCATTTTGTGCTAAGTAAAGATCAAAGTTCCAAAACTGATGCTGACTTTGATGCCATGAAAAATGTACCGTATTCAAATGCAATTGGTTCTATAATGTATTTGATGGTTAGCACTAGACCTGACATTGCTTATGCTGTTAGCTGCTTAAGTAGATACATGTCTAATCCTGGTGTGGTACATTGGAATGCCGTTAAGTGGTTGTTGCGATATTTGAAAAACACTATGCATTATGGCTTATGTTTTTCTAAATATGCTGATGGTGTTAAGTTGAATGGCTTATGCTAATGATAAAGACAATAGAAAATCTACTACTTCTTATGTTTTTACTTTGTGTGGAGCATGTATAAGTTGGAAATCGCAGCTGCAGCATATCGTTGCCTTGTCGACAACGGAGTCTGAATATGTTGCTGTAACAGAAGCTTTGAAAGAAGCTGTCTGGCTGAAAGGTTTGATCTCTGAACTTAGCTTGCTCGAAGGTAAGGTAGAGGTATTTTCTGATTCTCAGTCTGGTATTCAATTGTGTAAGAATCCTGTTTTTCATGATCGCACTAAGCATATTGATGTTAGATTTCATTACATTAGGGATGTAGTGGCTAAAGGATTAGTTAATCTTGAAAAGATTCCTTCTGAATATAATCCTGCTGATATGGGAACTAAGTGTTTACCTATTTCTAAACTTCAATCATGTCTTAAAATTTTGAATTTTGATACCGGTGATTGATTAGTGTTGCTAAATATTTTGATAGTATATAACTGCTGTGTGCGTGTTATAGAATTGTTACCCCGGTTATTGACTTTAACCTCTTTGTGTTGGTTATTGTCTGTATTCTTTGTCTGTGCTGTGTGCTATGACAAGAATCTGGTCCACACAATGCTTTATGTGTTGTGGGGACCCTTTGGGCGATGATGAGTCATCTATAGGGTTTTCCTTACGTCGAGGTGGAGCCGGTATTGTGCCAAGGTGGAGATTTGTTGGGTTTGGCCCATTACCTATTAAACCTATTGGGCTTTTGTTTGGCCCCTCTTCTTGTCAAAATAACCGAGCCCCTTTTTTCATTCCCTCATCACCTTTCCATCTCCCCCCACTCCAGAACCTTCTTGGCTCTATGCGTGCGCCCCTTCGGCTGGTTTGACTGATTTCTTGGGATTTGCTCCCCTCCTCTTCGTCTCCCTCGGTGCTATTAATGTTGGCATGGTTCCATGATGAGGTAACACTCTGATAACCGAAAATCCTTAGTGTATTTTCGCCTCCCCCCTTCCTTTCGTGTCTCTGTTTTCAGTGGTGGTTGGCCGTGAGCTTTGTGCTCCGGTTGTGAGTGGTTCAGACGATTGACCGTGTGTTAAGCTTGGTGCTTTGTGGTGGAACTCACTGTGTGTGTCTAGGTGTAACCCTAATGTGGTTTCCCTTGCTGTGTGCGGCCGTCTCCTACTGGAGCTCTCGGGCAGTGACCTCGGGCAGTGGTTCGGGCACTGTCTTCGGGCAGTGTCTTCGGGCAGTGTGTGTGTCTCCATCTTTTGGATACGATACCTTGGTTCCCCGGTGACGACGTTGAAAGGAAACCCAGCTCGACCTGAGCCCTAATTCATTACTCTTGTTTAGAATTTCAGTTTATAGTTTAATTGTGATATTGTATACTATGATTGCTTCGTTTCTTGATTGCAGGTGATCAATCGAGATTGAAAGCGGAACGTACACCTTACATTAATGTATTTTAATATATATATATATATATATATATATATATATATATATATATATATATATAGTACGAAAATAAATAGCATCCACATGCACATAGAATGATAATTGGGATGCCACCATGACTTTATAGAATGACGGTGGTTCTAAAACCGGAGTGGATCGGTCTGTGAACCAGAAAAAAACGCATGAATCAGATGAAAATTTGTCCGAATCTTTTATTAGTTTAATCATAAAAATCCAAATAAATTTGTGGGTTTTTGTTAAAACTCATAACTCAATTGTAAAAATCTAGTGGATTTTTTTCGACTATATAAATAATAGGGTAAATTAAAAATTCGATCTCAATAAATAATATAATTTACAATAGTAGTATTTAAAATTTTAGAACTACTTAAATATAATTACATATAAAACATGTTTTTTTTTTTTATAAATATGATCCGAGATCAATTTTTCATTAACAAAAATGAAATAGCAGGTGTCCGTTAAATGAAAGCCAAGAAACCACTTTGTTGGACACGTGTAAATGAAGGGCATGGACTATTATTTGTTTCACACCTAAAAGTTTGGATGTATTATTATAAATGACATTATTTAATATGACTATTTTTGTAATTTAATGTAAAATAATATTAACAAATAATTAATATATGTTATTATAAATCAGACATATAATTATAAACAAACTTTTAGTCCATGGGGTTTTTAATAAATTAATGAAAAAAATATTATGTTAACAAATAATCGACTTTTAAACATATTTTTAAACTAATCTCATATGTCATTTGAAGTGGCCACTTGAAATGTCGTCTTCCAGTCTAAAAAAATTTAATTTATTGAAGACACTAACTCTGATGGCGCCTTCAGTAATGCATTAATTCGCCCGCCCTTATCTTCTTTCTTCTTCTTCTTCTTCTTCTTTCTTCTTTTCCTTTTTACGACGACATTTCTTCCCACAAAATTTGAAAATCCTTCCACTTTTGTTTGCATAATTTTCAAAGTTGTTGTAGTTTGCAGTTTGTGGAGCTTAGTTGTTTATCATTCTTGAAGCTGAGATAATATTTTTTTCCGTAAAAAGTTGTAGAATTTATATTATTTTGTTGTTTGTGTTTGATTTTTGTTGTTTGTTAGTTGTTATTTGAAAAGATAGTTGAGTGGCTGATAAGTGTGATTTTTACACTTAATTTGATATATGATTAGGGGTGTTGTTGTAGTGATTCCTGGAAAATATTACAGATTTTGGTATATATTTGTATATTTCAAGAATCCAGGTCCAAATGCATAAAAGTGGAGGAAATAAGCTATAATTGATGAAAAATGACCAAACCGACCTAGATATGGAAAAAGGAGGGACCAAATCACAAGATTTGAGATTTTGATATCTGCGATCGATCGGCAACTTACGAAGATCGATCGTCAGATTTCTGCGATCGATCGCAGATATAAAAATTTTGGTTATTTTGTCCAGAATGTTTTCGCGATCGATCGGCAACTTACGAAGATCGATCGTCAACCCCAAAATTTCGAGATTTTGTCTTCTTTTTGGTTAATTTGTGTCCACACTTTACCAAACTCCTTCACCACTATATATATCATGCCTTAGACGAAAAGAGGGGACTTTTATCAGATTTTACACCCTAGGAATAGCCTCCATCCATCCTCTCATCCTCCATATCACCATCATTCACATCCATCCATCAATCATCCTAGGATGTTGGAACACCTTCAACAAGGCGATTGGAGAACACAATCGAGAAAGAAGCAAGAGAAGGAAGCAATGATCTACGAACGGAGTCGACATCGGGAGTTTATTCTTGTCTTTTAATAGTTGTTTTGATTTGTTTTGATTTACTATGAGGAACTAATTTTATTTATCGTGGCTAGGCGAATCCTTTGTCAAGAACCTATGATTTGATAATTTATTTGATTGAATTCCTTTTAATTCTTTGTGTATAATTGATTGATCTTCATGCTTTTGAGGGATTGATCACCCTTGAATGATTGTTATATTGTGATTGATTGACCATACGATATTGCAATACGATATGGTAAATTATACCGTGGGTTTTAGGTTGAGACGGACCAAGCAAAATCTAGTACACGTGTGATAGCAATAGATTTACCAAGTCGAAGGCTAGAAGTTTTCACAAAGCTTATGCAATATTAAGTTATGAAATAAATGCATGACCATTGCCTTGTTACATCTCAATATTATGTTCAATATAGCTTGACCATAGTATATTGGATAAATTAGGAAAACTCGTCACCTTAGAAATATTTGGATATTCAATCGAGAATTGTAGGGTATTGCATTGGTGAGCCAAAATATCGATAATCTTCTCTAGTAGATTTTTCTCGTTTACTTTTATTGACTTGGTTGGAGTAGTAGTTAAATTAATTAATTAGTAGTTAATTGTTTAATTAAATTTCGTAGTTTACATATTGTTAAAAACTTCTTATTTGATACTTGCTTGTTAGTCCCTGTGGGTTCGACAATCCTTATTATTCCTATCTATACTAAAACTTGACACCGTGCACTTGCGGTATAATCGCTACACTGAAAATAATTATTTAAAATAAAAGTGATCAGTTCAGTGGTGGAGACGCCGGACGATTTACGGCCAAGCTGGGTTAAGGCCGACGTTCGGTGGCAGTTGGGTTTGTCAGGAGGTGGCCACCATTTTACGGCGCGGTGCGGCGCGACGACGGCCGACGTCCGACAGTGGTGGCGGGTGGTGGTGGCCATGTTTATATATTTGTTATGTTGATATTTGTTGTGTAATATTTCAGGATGGATTTACCGATTTTCTGAGACCGCTCTCCAACATACGTCTTTCAAATGAACGGATTTGAAGCGACTATTAAAGTTTGAACAAACATGCCTCAAACAAGACCGATGTACTCAACGGGGTGATTTGAAGTCTGGAATACAATCGGTTGCTGCAATGAGGCACGGATGACGGCCATAAATCAAATATACACCCTCAGATCTTCTCACAATATGCTTGCTAATCATCTCCAAAAATCATATCCATGACACAAAGTTTTCTTCGTCAACATTGCAAATGCCAAAGGTAAGACTTGATTATTAGCGTCCATTGCCACGACATTCAGCATCTTATGTTGATATTTCGTATACAGATGTGTTCCATCCACATTTATTACCCGCGCGGCAATGTTGAAGGTGAATCCACTCAATGACTGTGCCAGGATTCCATTTTTGCAAAGCTCCCATATAGCAAGGCAACTTCGTCACGGAGCCTTCTCATGTTCCATACACATTCTTAACAACACGTCGCAAACTAAACCATTCTTTTGCATAGGAGATCTCAAATCCATATTTACCTTTAACTGTTTGAATTACATACTTTATTTCGTAAGTTGGATCACGCCGAACAATTCCCACTAACAAGCTAGCAATCATGTTTTTGTCCAAATTTGCATGATCGATCGATAGTTCACTCAAAATGCAAGTGTGAGAACCTCAATACTTGCTTATTTTAAATACTCCAACTTTTTTATTCAAAGAAGCGTGCAGGTACCATCTACAAGGTATATATTATGTACTGTGTTTGCACACCACTTTTCACAATGTTTTTTTAATCTTGATGACGCGGTACTCCTGTTTTGCAACACGTACAAAGTAATCATTTATAGTTGTCTGCAGATTAGCTTTATTTTTGAAGACCATATCTATACGGATATCCCTTTGGAGTAGTCGTAATAACTCCCCCATCTACCTGTTGAAATATCTACCGAGTCTCCAAATACTTCGGGATGTGTCATTGAGAAGAATGAAATTGTTGGATAAAGGGTAGGAGTATTTGTCGTGGTTTTTTCCGGTACAGTAACTGACACTTCTTGTGTGATTGGTATCTCCTCATCTTGATCTGCAATTGTTACAGACATGACTCAAATGTCAACCTCATCGTCATCAGTCTCATCCTCAGACAAAATCCCCTCTGGTTCTGACAGAATATCATCTCCAAACTCAGCAAAACTGACCGCAAAAGGCTCAAAAGCAATAATATCAGCATCTATGGGATCATCATCTAGTTCTTTACTAGAGGTAGTTACCTCTTCTGCAACTACATGCAAAAAATCTAAATAATCATACTTTATTGGTTCTTCTTCTATATAAATTTCCAAACAACTAATGACCATGTCCTGAATCCAATAGACATGCTAAATTATAATCATTATCTATTGGAAAAATTGTTCGTCGTATCCCAAAAAATCTCTGAACATGTGTCTTGCATATATTTTCAGAAGGAACTGGTTGCAGTCGATGCCAGTGATATTATATATTTCATTCAACAACTGCATAAAATTAATTGTGCGAGATATTGTTGTATCTCTTAATGGACCATAATCATTTCTAATGGTATCCGAGTCTTGTAATATATTACCTCTCCAATACAATAAAATTTGAATCAATATCTCTGAAAAAATTTAAAAAATTATAAGCAATTAATAAATTCAGTTTAACAAATTTATATAATCTGGAAGATGATAAAATCAATAATATAACAAGATTTTTACCTGAAAACTAATTGAAGGGCAGTAAATCAAGATTGGAGATTCGACAATTTCAACGTTAAAACCAGAGGAAAAAATTATAAATGTTATGTGATTTCGTTTCGGTGTATAAATGAAAGGTTTCGGCCGGAGTTTTATACTTAAGAAGACGTCATTTGTAACTTCTTATTAAAAAAATAATATTCTTCTTGAAGGCGCCTTCAACAAAAAAAATATTTTTTTTACTGAATGCGTCATCTTAGATGTCACCTTCAATAAAAAAATTTTCTAAGATGCCATCTTAAGTAGCGACCTTAAATGAAGTCGTCAACTGAAATGTCGTCTTAAGTTAGTTTAAAAATACGTTTAAAAAAATTTATTATTTTGTTAACATAATATTTTTTTTCGATTGATTTATTAAAAAACCCTTTAGTTCATACTACAATTTTAACTTAGGCTTTTGTACGACCCATAGTTTAAGTATTCTTAAAACTTCAATATCAGTCGTTTACATCATAAAAAAATTATCGGATATTCCTGCATGGCTATTGATGTGACTAGAAATATATACATATAGTGTGTTTAATTGTTAGCTATTACGTATATTTTGATAGATAATTTGATATAATTGCTACCTAATAGTATATTTGTGTGAATGTAGGTGGAATCAAAGAATCGAGCTAACAATGACGAATAAGGATCAAGAAATGTATTGAATATAATAAGGGATCAAAGTAGATAACGAAAATGCATAAAAGTGGACAAAGGACGACGATCAATCACCGAGAAAGCACCGATTGATCGCCGAAGAGCATAGCGGAACCAACAAAATTGAAGAATGGTGATCGATCGGCAGATTGGCCCCGATCGATCATCGAAAGACGAAGGTTGAAAAAAAATATAGAGGCTTGTTAGGTTTTGGAAACCCGAATAATCTTGGTTTTGATGTTAACAAAACTTGTTTTTTGATCACGACTTATTTTAAACAATTATTTTCCATAGTAACACGATTAAATACCGCAAGTGCACGGTGTCAAGTTTTAGTATAATGATTTAAAAGTAGGGATGTCGTACCCACATGGACTAACGTATAAGTACCAAATAAAATTAGAAAAATTATATTTAGCCTAGGAAATAAATGAATAATTAACTAATCAAAATAAATATTTAAAAACTAAAAATTAAATCAACTACTTTGAAGATGCAAAGGAATTCCACTCGAGAAATTTATCAAGACGTCGGGTCACTTGTGTTATTGTCAATGATTCGTTTGTGAAAACAATTACTATCCAATTAATTCTTAAGGTGACGGGTTCCCGTAAATTATTCAATACACTTTCTCAAGCTATATTGAAACTAATATCAAATTGAAACAAAGAACTTTCGTTCACTTAATCACCAATTTAATATTGCATAGATCTCTATGAAAACCTCTAACATTAGATCATACAATCTAAAGTTATCATATATGTGATTTAATCTCTCGATCTAAAAACAAAACAAAAGTTTAGAAGTACGATAAACGAAGGAGTCGATTCCGTGCGTTGCAACGTAGTTTCTTCTCTTGTCTCTTTCCTTGCACTTCAAGGGATTTTTTCTCTTAAACTTGGTGGATGATGGAAGATGATAAGAGGCTGCTATGTAGGGTAAAATATGATGTTGAACAACCTATTTTCGTGCCCTAGGTTAGATATATATAGGAGAGGAGGTGGATGGAAGTGTTCTCAATGGACCAAACTCAAAAGGTAATTTTTTTCACCAAACTCTGTCGCTCGATCGATCGAGAAAATTTCTCAATCGATCGAGCACTCAAACATTCTCGTCCATGAAATTCCCTGCCACGCTCGATCGATCGAGCATATCTTCCGATCGATCGAGCAACATTCCTTCTCGTTGATGAAATTGCCTGCCTCGCTCGATCGATCGAGCATTTCTGCCAATCGATCGAGCATGTGAATGTCCATAATCTTCACTTCTGGCCTCGATTTGGTACGTTTTCATCATTCTAGCTTACTTCTTCCAATTCCGACCTAGATTCCTGAAACAAAACAAATAAATACCCAAAAGCATAACATCATCCAGGAATCAACACGAAAATCAGTAAAAATCATTGCAAAATAAGCGTAAAATTCACCTTTATAAACTCCCTCAAACTTAGACTTGATCGTCCTCGAGCAAGCAATAAGATCAATATGTAGAATTCATCCTCAATACTTTAAATGAATTAACTTAACAACTCAAATATAAAAAGCTCAAAAATCCCACTAACACATCAACAAGAGTCAATCAAAAATCAACAAGAAGTGGTTTCTCCTAAGCCAAGCAATACATCACAAAATCGGAACTTGCGTGTGTGCTATTGTCAATCTTGAGTTTCATACATATCTTTAAGATCAAATAGTGCTAGTAAACTCAAAGTCAAGATTACTATCGAGCACTCCACAAGCCTACGTTTCGAGCACTTCTCCACTAATGTAATTATTCCCTAGACTTTGATCATAAGTCTTTTTAAGCTTATAATGTCAGGCATTTGGTGTCGGTTTCAAAGAAAATGTAAGATAAGCGCAAAGAAGAGAGTATAATCATATACAGTTCAAATTTTCGCACATTTCAAGCTCCTCTTCTTTTTCTTTTCTAGCCTTGGCCACTTTAGATCTTATCTACATGCTTTTTCCAAGGCTTTTTCTTCTCTTTTCTTTTTGCTCTTTTTCTCATTCATCAATCTTTTTCAATAAGCTCATTAAGACATGACAATTCATATGTATCAAACGAGATTCATTATACTCCCCTCCGGTAGGGAAATAATTTTTTTTTTCATTTAGGCTCATATAAGGGTAGGTATAATGAGTTTGCCACGAATGTCGAATGAGGTCTTAATTATATGCACTGCATAAACCATTCTTTTTTCAGTAAAGCTCAAAATGGGACACTAGGGATTGATATAGACTATGTAAGCTTGAAAGGCTCAAACGTTCCAAAGATCGCCTAAATCATGTCCAACTCCAGTTCATAATTATAAAATTTTGCCTCGAAGTGCCTTCAAATAGTTCTAGAGTGCTCTAAGATACTCAAGGCAAATCATGATTAACAAAATTTTCACTTTTCAATATATACTTAACTCAATCATGACTCAAAGTGCTCAAAGTTATTCCTCATTTTTGACATATCAACTCAACAAAGGATATTCACAAACCAGTCAAAACTTTTCACGACTCGAATTGAGATGGGGATTAATTTCATCATGCAATACTGTTGCAAGTCTAGTTCATTATTTCTTAACGATGAACTCATTTTTCACAAAAAAAATTGTTTATGTGCTCAAGAACAATTTAGTTCCAATAGAATAAGCATGCAAGACAAGTAGCAAGAGAAACAACAGTAATCAATAAACACCCCCAAACTTAGTATGTGCATTGCCCTCAATGTACAGTAAACAATAAGCGCAAAAGCAAAACACATGCTTCGACGATGATCGTCAGTGATCGTCGTCCTCATCATGCTCTGACGGGGGTAATGGGTAGTATGGCTCCTCCGGCTGATACAACTGATATGGTGGATATGGTGGAAACTCAGGCGGTGGTGGTTGATATGGCTGAAAATGTGGCTCTGGTGGGAATTGTATAGCCGGAAAACCTTGGGCCAAGGCAGTGTTTCATGCACATTGATATTGCATGAACTCCACATGGCGCTGACTCACCCGATCTTAGTCCAAACGGATTTCCCTTTGCAAGTTTTGAATGTCCCGCTGCTCCAGGCGTATGTCTTTGAGATCTCTGTGGAGGGAATCCAAGGTGATAGATGTATGTGCTGCAGCGGAAGATGATGACGAGGCAGTAGGTCTGCTGCTCGAATGTCTTGGCTCTGCCTTACGTCGGCCTGTAGGAGGTGGTGGTCCATCAACCACTATTGGGCCTTTGGGCGGTAGGAGTTCTTTATCGGCGTCCCATTTCACTCCATATTTCTTGCATAGAGCAATGATGGTAGAAGGAAATGGTAATACGGAGGTGGGCGGACTCGTTCCGATGTCGCTGATATGATCATTTATAATATACCCCAAGTCCACCGTTTGCCCAGTGAGTATGTCATATACCAGGGCAACTCTCTCTTTGGTAACTTCAGAAGTGTGGGCCGATGGCATGAACCATGAGGCTATGAATGAGAACCACGCCTGTGCCTCCGGTTTCAAATATTTCTTAAGGACCAAATGGGGCTCTCCATTGTTGGTCCTTTGCCAATCTGTCCCCTGAACACTGATAACAGAGAGTATCTCATCATAGTTGATTTGACTTTCCTGAAGGCTTTGTACTCAATATCCTTTATTGAAGGCATCCGATAAATTTCATTGATTTTGAATTGATTGAACTCCACATCTTTCCCCCATACAAACACACCACCTCTTGAATCTCGGTGGATAGTCCTTAAATTGTTATAGAATTCCCGCACAACAGGGACTACTTCTTCAATTGGCTGCTGAATAAATTCAAACCAGCCTCTTCGCCGTGCTTCTTGAATCACAGGGCATTCTATTCTATCAATGTTCATCCTCTTTCGCGACTGAGGGGTTTTCGATGGTAGCTGGGGTATAATTCCGCCGTTACGGAGTTCACAAATCTTAGTTCATCATAATCTTGAGAAGAAGTGGCGGCTTCGACTTGCTTCTGTTTTTTCTTGGGAGCCATTATTTTTTTTTCTCAAGTTCACAATCCACCCCGCTTCAATCCCAACAACCAAAAGTAATTCACAACAAATCACCAACAATCAACAACTAAGCTCCAATTCCCCCAAACTTATCTATTCACTTAACTCAACTCCACCAAATACACCAAAAATCTCATCTTTGTATACTCAAACAAAATTATGCACCGGTCTATTGATATGTAAAAAGATTGAAGCCAAATACCATAGAATTTCGAAAATCTGATGAATTTGTAGACTTGGTTTGAGTTCCTCCTTATGATGTAGTTGCCCCCAATTCAGCCTTGAATCTTCGGATCTGTAACCAAAAATGCAATTAGAAGAATCTATGCGTCATAAATTGTGAGATTTTTGAGTTATTGGAAAGATTAGAAGTGTAATTTTGTGATTATGGCAAAAATGGTGATTTTTTTTTTTCGTTTGAGGAGAATGAAAATTTTGTTTGTGTTTTGCTCTTCTGCAGCGTCCGACGTCTCTTTTAAAAAACAATTTTTTTTGTCTCTCGATCGATTGAGAGAGACATGTTATTTTTCCTTTTTTTTTTGTAACCTCTCTCAATCGATCGAGATACAATCTCGATCGATCGAGAGAGAGAGATTTTTTTTCTTTGTTGACCCCGAGTGATCGGTTGAGAATTATTCTCGATCGATCCCCAACCTCAGAAAATTTTACGCTTAATTTATTTCAATGCTCGATCCTCCCTACCAAACTTTAATCTATTCCATTTTCTGCATCTGAAAATTAACAAACGGAGTTAGGCTCATGAAAAATAAACAAATGCAACTAAAATTGAAAAACAAACAAGAGATAGAGAGAAGAAAAAGTTCTTAATTTATAGTCCCAAGATGGACTGTCACCTCCTTTCCTAGTTGTCCAAGTTTGCTTGCTCCTTCGGGTTCTTCACTCTATCACTTGGTAGTGTCCCTTGAGTTCGTCCATGAATCAATTTGCAAGTTTCCCCACTTGTACTTCCAAGTTCTTTATAGATGCATCCTGATTTTACATCATAGTTTTTTGTCGATGATAAATTGGTCAAAAGCTCCTCCATACTCGGCTTAGGTGCATATTCCGTTGGTGGCTGTGAGTTCAACACGTTATTTTGGTTGGACCCTTGCAGATTTGGATGATTCCTCCATCCCGGGTTGTAAGTGTTCGAGTACGGATTATTGGGCTGCCCGTTTCCTACATAATTAGCAGATTCATTAGGCTGAGTAGATAGATTACCTGCCTGGCATTCGACGCTTGGATGATTGCTTGCACATAAATCACAAATGATAACTTGAGCTTGCATCACTGTCATGCTCATGCTCAATGCTTCTATCTGAGCCGAAATTGCAGTGATACCGTCAATTTGATGAACTCCACTTGGTTTCTTTGACACATTCCTCTCTGATTACCAATCGTTAGCTATTAGAAGCCATTTCTTACAAGAGTTCATAAGCTGCTTCCGTTGTATTTCGCATGAGAGGCTACATCAATCATAGAACGGTTAGCTGAAAATAAACTGATAAGTGTATTTTATACACTTATATTTCTTCTTATTTTACATGGTTTAGTGCTAGTTTTCGATCAGAATTACGTTTTTTGGTATTGTTCTGTCTTGTCTTGCAGGAATCCAGGTAACTACGTGATTTGTGGACTAAAAGGGTGCAAAGAGCGGATTGAAATGATGAATTGAAGTCAAGATTCCAAGGTTTCCATAAAAAAGGTTGGCTTAGCTACGCCATTATCAGGCGTATTACGCCAAGGCTACGATAATTCCATTAGTTTGAAGAGTTACAGTAGGCGTACTTACGCCATTATCAGGCGTAATTACACAAAGGCTACGGCATTTGAGATTTTAGTTAGGCGTAGTTACGCTACTTTGAGGCGTACTTACGCCAATACCGTGGCGTAAATACGCCTGTCACGCGTGAAACCAAGTTTTTAACACATCACCAGGCGTAGCTACGTCAACCGAGTTTTGGAAATTTCTGTCACTTTCCTTATCTGATGCAAGAGAATTAAAAGGGGTAAAAGAGAGGAATGAAGGAGGATATTCATTGAGACTTAGAAGAGAAGAGACTAGAGTTGGAGAAGGAAAAAAGAGACGACGACGGCTCGCAGCAAAAAGTAGAGATTTTATCACGAGACAGAGGCGTTCATCGGAGAAAGAAGAATATCTTCTAAATCGTTTTGTATTTATAAACTTTTTTTTTAGTTTTTATGGATTATTTAAACATGTATATGTGTTTAATTCATTCTAGCATGAGCTAATTCTATTTTTCTAGGAGAACGATGTAGCTTGTTTTGAAACTACGCTTATTATGAATTGATTGAAGTATTTGGATTTCCATATGGTTTATTTGTGTTTCCTTGTTCTTAATGCTTTTGATCTACTGACCATGGATTGAATGATGTTATATTTGTGATCTATCACTCAAGAGCAGGGGTTGTGAATAGGAAAGAAGGGATTCATATCGTGGAAGTTATAATGTTCGAGAGGCCTATAATTCCATAGAAGTCGTTAAAGGAATTACTGTGCAATTACAATTGTTTGATATTTGATCTTAGATAGAGATATCAAGATTAACGTTAGATGATTACTTCTGTTTAACACTCGAGGGAAGGAGTAGAAAATAAATAAGAATTTTCGGCTAATAAACTAGGAAAATCCATAATATTGAATCAAAGAATGATAAGTGTAGTGGATGAACAAGTGAAATCGAACTCTTAGAACCGTCTCTAATTGATTTCTTCCCAATTCAAGATTTGATCATTGGTAGTTTAATTATTTTTATTATTTGCATAAAACACTCAACCATTCGATTCTCTAGATAAAAACAAGGATTATTTTAATTCAGTACATTAGATTTAACTTTATATTCAATCCATGTGGGTTCGACATCTTTTATACTAAAACTTGACCTCCGTGCGCTTGCGGTAGGGAATTTTCATCAACAAATTTTTGGCGCCGTTGCCGGGGATTGATTTATTTAGTACAATCTGATGCTGTACCAATTAATCTTGGTTTTAATTTAGAGCTTTTAGTTCTTTTACTTTGAATTGATTGTTGTCTTTTCTGAGATTTTGCAGTGTATGCGAAAGTATACAACTCCTGAATCGTTGTTGTTTGATCCTGAGATCGAGAGAACTGCAAGAAGACTGAGAATTTAATCTCTCAATCTAAATCTTGAACGTACAACATAATTTACTCAAGCGTATTATAATTTAATCTCTCAATCTAAATTATAATTCTCACAAATCAATCAAAGTTAGCAAAGCCTTGATAGTATTAAAGTTATAAATCATGCACAAAAGAAGAAATCACTAAAGAAACATTCAAATCATCAACTCAAACACAAGCTTCCCTAATCTTGATAAAATAAACTTAGTTCATATTCAAATCAAAAAAACAAGATGAATAAGTGTTTCTCAACCAAATAAACATCATGAATCCGAAAATAAAAACAAAACAAAAGTTTAGAAGTACGATAAACGAAGGAGTCGATTACGTGCGTTGCAATAGCTTCTTCTCTTGTTTCATTCCTTGCACTTCAAAGGATTTTTTCTCTTAGACTTGGTGGATGATGGAGGATGATAAGAGGCTACTATGTAGGGTAAAATATGATGTTGAACAACCTATTTTCATGCCCTAGGTCAGATATATATAGGAGAGGAGGTGGATGAAAGTGTTCTCAATGGACCAAACTCAAAAGGTAATTTTTTTCACTAAACTCTGTCGCTCGATCGATCGAGCACTCAACATTCTCGTCCATGAAATTCCCTGCCACGCTCGATCATATCTTCCGATCGATCGAGCAACGTTCCTTCTCGTTGATGAAATTGCCTGCCTCGCTCGATCGATCGAGATCGAGCATGTGAAGGACCAAAATCTTCACTTCTGGCCTCGATTTGGTACGTTTTCATCATTCTAGCTTACTTTTTCCAATTCGGACCTAGATTCCTGAAACAAAACAAATAAATACCAAAAAGCATAACATCCACACGAAAATCAGTAAAAATTATTGCAAATAAGCGTAAAATTCACCCTTATCATTATTGTGTTGCTAACATATTTCATCAAGTGTGCAGTTCATAGATGATATCTTACAGGTTGATGATTAGAAAATAAATGGTTTGAAGTAAAATGGACCAGTAGCCAAAAGCAAAGGTCTACTGGACCACTAGATACATCCAGCAGACCTTGAGCGCTGCTGACTAAACTGATCATGTACCGGATCATCTACCAAACTACCAGTAGACCCTGAGCGCTGGTGACTAAATGCCCGGACTACCAGCAGGGGACCAGTAGACCTCAAAGCTTCGACCAGTAGATGTTGACCAGTTGACATTGGACAAGCAGACCTCGAAGCTCCAAGTAGTAGATGTCGACCAGTAGACCTTGGGCCAGTAGACCTCGAAGCTCCAACCAGTAGACGTCGACCAGTAAACCTTGAGCATTAGACTTCGACAAGCGGACTTCGAGCAGTAGAGTTCGACCAACCAGTAGACCTTGAGCAGTAGACGTCGACAAGCAGACTTCGCACCAGTAGAGTCCAGCGGACTTCGAAGTAGTAGATGCCAGCGGACTTCGAACTAGTAGAGGCCAGCGGACTTCAAACAGTAGAGGCCAGCGGACTTCAAAATAGTAGAGGTCAACAACTCGACCAGTAGACTTGCAAGTAGACCTGTTCTACTGGAACAAATCAGCAGTCTTCCAACAATAGCCCAGAAAGCAGAATATGACCGTTGCAATGTTTGAAAGATTACCAAAACTGTCCCAACGGTTATATTCTTGTATCTAACGTATATATCATTACTTGAGACTATATATACATGATTTGGAAGCTCAATAACAGCTGATTGAAGATCAATCCAAGCCTTCCAAAACAAATCCACTTGTGATTCAATTGGGGAACTTCAAAGACAAAGCTGCTAAATTAAGAGCACTCCCCAAACCTTTGGCACCTCTTACCTTGCTGTATCAGATTCATTATGGAATCATTTTTGCCTTCGTATTTGTTAGGAATCCATCATACAATATGCAGCGGAATTTAAAATTGGATTCCTACCAAAGGACCTATACAAAGTGATCATATCGAGATTGATTAAGAATCGTACCCTTGTAGCGTGTTTGTACCAGAATCCTCGTTGCAAGTCCACGAGTCACGAACAAAGATTTGCACCTTCGTCTCTACGGTATCCACACGATCAAATCGAAAGGGTGTTCAAGAACAAGTTGCTAGACTCGTTCTTAAACCAAAACCAAACTCACGGTTCATAACCGATCAACGGCGGCCGATCAAACCACCAAGCAACACGGCGGCGGCCGTGAGGTTCTCGAATGGAGGTGAGGCGGCCGAGAGCTAGTGTGTGGCTATTAGGTTTTGTGATAATAGATTAATTCTTAATTAACCTTGTTATCAAATTATAATATATATGTTAGATTTGATTAAAGGCTTTCTCAAAGGCTCATTGGCCCATACCCAATCTATTAATTAAATCCATACATCTAATATTTATAATTAAGATTCTTCTTAATTAATTAATTCATCCAATGAATTATATCTCCCTTTATCGATTTAATCTTTTGTGTGACCCGATAGGATCTTGCAATGTTGGCAGCGACATAAAATCTAATTTTATGTCACAAGCAATGAGCGGTATCTAGCAACACATCAAGGCTACCCAAATTACAAGAATGTCATTGACTCGACATAACCTACGAACTGCGATAATATTAACCATGTAACTTAATCCCTTTGTCCAATGTGTTTAGATTGAACATGAGTCATGGAATAGTCATACTCATATATTCAATCTTTTATTTCTTGATCCCCAAGTAGAACTAGAATAAACGAATAAGCTCGATATCACATATCGACTCATTCGAGCACGGCCATGCATTTTAGTCTTACTTGATCAACGGCCCAAACACTTCTCCTGTCATATAGGAGGGACAAATCCTTTCTTGATCACTCAACATCCCTCTACATAATTCGTGGTGTATCCAATGATTGTCTTTATAGTTTACCCTGTTACAGGTAACATTTGTCAATATCAAGATACATGACTCCTTATGTTGGGATCTCTGGTGATCTCAAGTCGTAAGGATTACATACATTATTATCACTATGAGAATTGCTTATGACTTTCATATAACTATCCATGTAGCATTCTCATGGTCGGTCTGTCCAGTACATCGTTCTCTAACATGTACCCATGTGTTGATTTGATATCTCATATCTACGAACAATTCATCAATCAAAACATACTAGTCTCAATGCATTATCATTATCCCGATTCATGATAATACTTGACTAGGGACAATCTCTAAGAACAATACAATATTATTCTAAGGATATTAACTTATATATTAATTCATATTACACAGATACACGAATAATATATAATAATGAATCGCCATTAACAAAATCATAATACATTGTATGTCATAAACAATCATCTTGTCTTAGGGCATATCCCAACAAATCTCCCACTTGCACTAAGACCAATCAGACATATACTTAATGCCTAGAGATCTAGTATGACGATCATGCTTCTGCTGTGATAGTGGCTTCGTCAGGGGGTCAGATACATTATCATCAGTTGGTACTTTGCATATTTTTACATCTCCTCTGTCAACGATTTCTTGAATGAAATGAAAGCGCCAAGTATGTGCTTGGATCTTTGGTGAGATCTAGGTTCCTTAGCCAATGCGATGGCTCCATTATTGTCACAATAGAGTTCAATCGGATCTAGTATGCTAGGCATCACCCTAAGTTCAGAAATGAACTTCTTGATCCAAACAGCTTCCTTTGCTGCATCTGAGGCAGCAATGTATTCAGTTTCAGTTGTAGAATCGGCTACTGTCTCTTGCTTTGAACTCTTCCAGCTTATAGCACCTCCATTTAGGCAAAACACATATCCTGACTGTGATCAGAAATCATCTTTGTCGGATTGGAAGCTTGCATCAGTGTAACCTATTACATTGAGCTCTTCCCCACCTCCATAAATCAAGAATGTATCCTTAGTTCTTCTCAAGTACTTCAGGATATTCTTGACTGCAATCCAATGACATTCACCTGGATCAACCTGATATATGCTCGTCATGCTCAAAGCATACGAGACATCGGGACGAGTACATATCATGGCATACATGATAGATCCAATAGCTGACGCATATGGAATCTTACTCATGCGTTGTCTCTCATCTGGTGTTGAAGGACACTGATCCTTCGAGAGATGTATTCCATGTGTCATAGGCACGAATCATTTCTTTGATTCTTGCATGCTAAACCGTTTTAGCACTTTGTCTATTTATGTACTTTGACTTAGGCCAATCAATCTTCTTGATCTATCTCTATAGATCTTGATACCTAATACATAGGTGGCTTCACCCAAGTCTTTCATAGAAAAGCAATTCCCTAGCCAAATCTTTTTGTAAGGCAGGGATATCATTCCCAATTAGAAGTATGTCATCTAAATACAATATTAGGAAGATAATTATGCTCTCACTGACCTTCTTGTAGACACAAGGTTCATCTACGTTTTTGATGAAACCAAACTCTTTGACTGCATTATCAAAACGAAGATTCCAAATTCGATGTGATGCCCCGAAATTAATTATATGCAATTTGGGCATTAATGCTGTTTATATGATGAATTAGGTGGTAATTGATTCATGTGTTGGGTAATGAAGTGTTAACATGATTTAATTATATTGATTACCAATTATGAGGAAAGCATGATTTTAGAGGAAGTTTGTAGCATTTTTGTAAAATGCTTTTAAAATACCATGTTGGAGTATTTTATAGATCATGTTAAGTTTGGGGTACAAATTTTAATTAAATTACACAACCCCTTTTAACCCCCATTATACCCACCTTTTTCCTACACTTTATCTCACTTTACCCTTTTACACTCTAAATCCCCAAACCACTCCCAAAACCCTACCATTTACCCATTTTTTCGAAATCCTCCAAGGAAGGAGAAGGAAAGTTCCACAAAACTTGTGTTTGTGTGATTTTTGTCAAGATTTGGAGTCTTCAAGAGGTATGGAACCCTTCCTAAAGTTTTGATGATGTTTGGATTTGAAATGGGGTGTTTTTGAAGTGATTTATGTGGGTTTGTTTTGGGTATATGTTATATATATTTGGGGTATGATTTTTTTGAAGTGTTTTATGTGGGTTTTAGTAGGTTATGATGATGTTAGTATTGTAGGAAAGTTTGGGTTCGAATGGCTTGAGGAAGAGCTTGAAAAATGCTCATTAATGGCGATTTTTCGATGTACAGGGACTGGCGATCGATCGCCCATTTTTGGCGATCGATCGCGAGCCAGCAGTGTGCGCCAGTAGCATTTGGCGATCGATCGCCACCTTTGGGCGATCGATCGGCGAGGCTGGCGATCGATCGCCAAGATGTGAATTTTTGAGCCTCGTCCAGTATGATCTCGCGATCGATCGGGCCTGGGCGGCGATCGATCGCGAGGTATAAAAATGTGTATTTTTTATGTCTTTGTGGGATTTTTGGATATTGGACTATGATTAGCTTCTAATATCGATTTATATGGTTATGTAGAACCATCCCAGGTACCCACAATTTCAAGGAGATAAAGTTCTACAACTTCTCCATTTTTGGAATTAAGGTACATAAGAGACGTACGGGCATCGGACGGTAACACATTCCTAAACTATGACTATGCATTGATTGCATAAGTATTTATGATGTTTATGATGATGATTATGATAAGTAAATTATGAAATTGATGTTATGATAAATGAAGATAATATGACGTTTACGATGACGATTATGATGAGATGATGATGCTTATAAGATGATGATGTTTATAAGATGATGATGCTTATAAGATGATGATGTTTATAAGATGATGATGCTTATAAGATGATGATGTTTACACGATGATGATGTTTATAAGATGACGATGTTTATGATATGATGATGATGATATATGTTTAACAATGTTATTAAGAATGGTTGAATGTCCGGTGGTTGTTATGGGCAAGCGAGGAAGGTACTTGCGCTCACATAACTAGCGAGGGGATACATCCGCTATCAAGGCGTAGCGAGGGGTATCATAATTCGGCTTTATGTCGAGCGAGGGGGGCCGATTGTGCCGCTGTCATAATAGAACCAGGACAGTCCCATTTCTAATTAACATTGTTGATTATGAGCATATGAATGAAGTACGATTTCAATCATTATGTGAAGAACTAATGATTATATGCATGACTATGAAACAGGGACAACCAATGAGGGTTAATGCGATTAACCAGGAAGTATATGTTACCAAATACTTTCATGCATTTATTTATATGCCATTACCTTATGATGTTAAGTAACGATGTACATGCTCATGATGGGTTGTTCCTGTAGGTACACTTTTGGACAGAAGATTAAGGGCCGGGTTGAGGCAGTGAGCTATGAGGAGCATGAAAGAAGATATGATACATGATTTTTGGATAGTCTCTACTCTAGGAGTAGTATAATTCTATCGCTTTAACATTCATTGAAAGGAATGTAATTAATTAAGTTTTGAAATTTTATGTTGGCCTGTAATCTTATTAGCTCAAACCTACAACCGGAACCCTTAAGAGGTTATGAATGCATGTTTAGTCCATAATACGTGTATAATATATGATGTTAAGGTAGGAAGACCCTACATTAGTGGTATCAGAGCAGTGGTTAGATAACCCGGGAATGAGTGAAGGGTAGCCTTAGCAATAAGTTAGCTAGGTGCTCATTTTTAAACATGTTTTGTGCATAAGTTGCATATGAAGGATATGATGTTACACTAACATGGTTGATTATCTAACGATGTATTATATGAACTGCTTTTGGGTATTGTTGTTAACCCTTGTCTTGCAGTATGGCAGCGAATGTAGAAGTGGGAGATGCAGTTAGTGTTAATGCAAGTGCTGGGCGTACAAATCCCCTACCACCGCCAGCTTTGGGCGAAGAACCATCTGAACAACAATTATTACCTGGAGAACTAAGCTTGGCTCAATTTCTGACATACCGACCCCCGATGTTCGAGGGAACTGAGACAGGGGAAATGGCTGAGGAATGGTTGGAGAGGATATAACAAATATTCGTGGCAGCTCCTTGTGCTAAGACAGCCTGGATAAGACTAGCGGAGTTCCAGTTAGCCAAGAAGGCGCTGATGTGGTGGAAGACCACAGCAATAGAGCAAGAGGCTCACGGTCAAGAAATCAATTGGAAACTGTTCAGAACTCGGTTTCTGACCCGCTATTTCTCAGCTGCTGCACGACAGGCCAAGGAAGATGAGTTTACTAACCTTAAGCAAGGTAACATGCCTGTATCAGATTATGCTCTTCAGTATTGTTCTTTGCTCATATATGTACCTCACATCGCCGCAAGTACTCAAGCAAAGATGATGAACTTCATGAAAGGCTTGAGGCCTGAACTGTATGACAGGGTGGTCACTTATGGCCCTGCTTGTTTTGATGATGCACTTGCAAGGGCTGAGTTAGCCGAGCTGGGAGTTGGTGCATATCCTGATGCCGTGCCACCTCCAGCACCCCCTCAGAGATACACTTCTGACAATTTGAAACCAAGGGGTGATCAATTCAAGCCAAGGGGGAATACTTCGGCTTCGAGATTCAGTGGTAAGAGGCTCGAGAATCGTTGGATAGGAAACCGTAAGAATAACGCCCCATCAGGAAGAGGCCAGTCTCAGGGAGGCAGGTTTGGGGAGGTCTAGTGCTCTCTTTGTGGGCAATCACATATGACCAAAGACTGTGTAGGTTGCTATGTTTGTGGCATTAAGGGCCACTTTGCTCGGCAGTGTCCCAATCGGGAGGGACAACAGAACCCTGTGGGGAGGCCTGCGGACAGAGCAGCGTAGCACAGGCCACCGTTTGTACCAAGGCAGCATGGAGGTCAGCCTATGGGGCCACCTCAAGGGCAGGTTTATGCATTGACGAGGGAGCAGGCTACAGCGGCTCCGGAAGAAGTGATAGCGGGTACGTGTCTTTTATTTATGCACCCTGTTTTTATATTGATAGACACAGGTGCGTCACACTCTTTTGTGTCGACAAGTTTTGTGGAAAGGCAACACATATGCACTTCTCCGTCGCCCACGCCTCTTGTAGTCTCGACACCCGCTGGAAGAAGTTTGATTGCTGATCAGATTGTCTATGATGGCCTCATTTATTTTGAGGATAACGAGCTAAGGTCAGATTTGATTGATCTGGGAATGTCAGATTTTGACTGCTTTGTGAGTGTTGATGTTCACAAGACAGCTTTCAAGACTAGATTTGGGCACTATGAATTCTTAGTCATGCCTTTTGGGGTGACGAATGACACAGCTGTGTTTATGAGTCTGATGTTCAGGGGGTTCCAGCCGTATTTGGATCAGTTCGTCATTGTTTTCATTGACGATATACTTATTTACTCCCGAACTGAAGGGACACGTAAAGCACTTGAGGACAGTACTCCAGATCCTTAGGGATCATCAGTTATATGCAAATCTTAGTAAGTGCGAGTTTTGGTTGAGCAGTGTGGTGTTCTTGGGTCATGTTATATCTAGCAGAGGGATATCTGTAGATCCCAAGAAGGTTGTGGCTGTGTGTTGATGCAAGATAAGCACGTGGTGGCTTATGCTTCGAGGCAATTGAAGCCTCATGAGATAAGATACCCAGTTCATGATCTGGAACTGGCGGCCATCATTTTCGCCTTGAAGATTTGGCAGCATTATCTATATGGTACTTCATTACCATTTTTATGGACCATAAGAGCCTGAACTTCTATTCACTCAGGCTGAACTGAATATGAGGCAAAGAAGATGGATGGATTTACTCAAGGATTATGATTGTGAAATTGAGTACCATCCTGGTAAAGTAAATTTGATAGCAGACGCCTTAAGTCGGAAGGTGAAGAGTACTACTGAGGATGCTATGTGTTTATCAGCGATGATGATTTCTTATTACCATCTGGGCTATGATTTTTGATGTGGACACGTCGCCGGTGCGAGTGTCGGCCTTGTTGGCTGAGCCGGACATATTTGAGGCTATCAGGAAAGCCCAGAGGTCGGATGATGAGGTTCAGAGATGGTCATTGATAGTACTTCAAGGAAAACCATCAAAGTGTAAAGTGGCTGAGGATGGTTCTCTGAGACTCGGTGACCGATGGGTAGTTCCATGCACGCCGGAGTTGCGTAGAGGAATCTTGGAGCGAGCTCATAGTAGCTGATTTAGTATCCATCCAGGAGGAAGAAAGATGTATAAGGACCTAAGTGGCCAGTTTTGGTGGAAACGGATGAAGCGTGACGTGATCGCTTTTGTTAAAGGATGTTTGATCTGCCAGCAAGTAAAGGCAGAAAAGACAGAGGCCTGGTGGCGAGCTGAGAGGTTGGAGGTACCCCAATGGAAGTGAGAACACATATCTATGGACTTCGTGACCCACTTGCCAAGGACGGCCTCTGGATTTGATGCGATCTGGGTGATCGTGGATAGGCTGGCGAAAGTAGCTCATTTCATCCCTACGGTATGACTTTCACGTATCTAAAGATGGCCCAATTATATGTGCGGGATGTGGTGAAGTTACATGGCATTCCAGTCTCGATTGTGTCTGACAGAGACCCAAGGTTTACTTCGCATTTCTGGGAGGGCCTCCAGACAGCTTTGGGCACAGAGGTGAGACTGAGTACATCGTATCACCCTCAGACTGACGGCCAAACAGAGCGTACCATTCAGACGCTCGAGGACATGTTGAGGGCATGTGTATTGGAGTTTGATACTCCGTGGCAAGATTCTATACCACTGGTAGAGTTATCCTATAATAACAGCTATCAGGCGAGCATTCAAATGACCCATTTTGAAGCTCTTTACGGACGACGATGTAGGTCACCGCTGTATTGGGAGGACTTGACTAGGAAAGCGGTCGGAGGACCGGATATGATTAAGAAAATGGAAGAAAATATTAAGATGATACGCCAAAAGATGAAAGCAGCTCAGGATAGGCAAGCAGCCTATGCCAATAAGCGACGGCGACCGCTAGAATTTCAAGTGGGAGACAAGGTCTTCTTGAAGATCTCACCCTTCAGGGGTGTAGTTCGTTTTGGTATGCGGGGGAAGTTATCCCCGAGGTATGTTGGGTCGTACGAGGTATTGCAGTGTATCGGTACATTGGCCTACCGTTTGGCTCTACCGCCGTCTTTATCTGGTATACATGATGTTTTTCACGTTTCTATGCTACAGAAGTATGAGTCAGACCCGTCTCATGTATTACAACCTACTGAAGTGCAGTTGGATTCAGATGTATCCTACGTAGAACGACCGGTTAGAATTCTGGATCGAGAGGATCGCAGACTAGGAAGTAAAGTTATACCAATGATCAAAGTTCAGTGGGATCGTCGGGGTGTCGAGGAGGCTACGTGGGAGACGGAACGGCATATGGTGCAGCATTACCCGGAACTATTTTCTGGTATGATTTATGTTTAGTTTCTTTATGGGTAAGTGCATGCGATTTCGAGGACGAAATCTTGTAAGTAGGGGAGTACTGTGATGCCCCGAAATTAATTATATGCAATTTGGGCATTAATGCTGTTTATATGATGAATTAGGTGGTAATTGATTCATGTGTTGGGTAATGAAGTGTTAACATGATTTAATTATATTGATTACCAATTATGAGGAAAGCATGATTTTAGAGGAAGTTTGTAGCATTTTTGTAAAATGCTTTTAAAATACCATGTTGGAGTATTTTATAGATCATGTTAAGTTTGGGGTACAAATTTTAATTAAATTACACAACCCCTTTTAACCCCCATTATACCCACCTTTTTCCTACACTTTATCTGACTTTACCCTTTTACACTCTAAATCCCCAAACCACTCCCAAAACCCTACCATTTACCCATTTTTCGAAATCCTCCAAGGAAGGAGAAGGAAAGTTCCACAAAACTTGTGTTTGTGTGATTTTTGTCAAGATTTGGAGTCTTAAGAGGTATGGAACCCTTCCTAAAGTTTTGATGATGTTTGGATTTGAAATGGGGTGATTTTGAAGTGATTTATGTGGGTTTGTTTTGGGTATATGTTATATATGTTTGGGGTATGATTTTTGAAGTGTTTTATGTGGGTTTTAGTAGGTTATGATGATGTTAGTATTGTAGGAAAGTTTGGGTTCGAATGGCTTGAGGAAGAGCTTGAAAAATGCTCATTAATGGCGATTTTTCGATGTACAGGGACTGGCGATCGATCGCCCATTTTTCACGATCGATCGCGAGCCAGCAGTGGGCGCCAGTAGCATTTGGCGATCGATCGCCACCTTTGGGCGATCGATCGGCGAGGCTGGCGATCGATCGCGCCAAAAGTGGCGATCGATCGCCAAGATGTGAATTTTTGAGGCTCGTCCAGTATGATCTCGCGATCGATCGGGCCTGGGCGGCGATCGATCGCGAGGTATAAAAATGTGTATTTTTTATGTCTTTGTGGGATTTTTGGATATTGGACTATGATTAGCTTCTAATATCGATTTATATGGTTATGTAGAACCATCCCAGGTACCCACAACTTCAAGGAGATAAAGTTCTACACTTCTCCATTTTTGGAATTAAAACGTAAGAGACGTACGGGCATCGGACGGTAACACATTCCTAAACTATGACTATGCATTGATTGCATAAGTATTTATGATGTTTATGATGATGATTATGATAAGTAAATTATGATGATGATGTTATGATAAATGAAGATAATATGACATTTACGATGACGATTATGATGAGATGATGATGCTTATAAGATGCTGATGTTTATAAGATGATGATGCTTATGATGATGTTTATAAGATGATGATGCTTATAGGATGATGATGTTTATAAGATGATGATGCTTATAAGATGATGATGTTTACACGATGATGATGTTTATAAGATGACGATGTTTATGATATGATGATGATGATATATGTTTAACAATGTTATTAAGAATGGTTGAATGTCCGGTGGTTGTTATGGGCAAGCGATGAAGGTACTTTCCGCTCACATAACTAGCGAGGGGATACATCCGCTATCAAGGCGTAGCGAGGGGTATCATAATTCCGCTAAGCGATGAGATACATCCGCTATCAAAGTGTAGCGAGGGGTATCAAAATTCCGCTTTATGTCGAGCGAGGGGGCCGATTGTGCCGCTGTCATAATAGAACCAGGACAGTCTCATTTCTAATTAACATTGTTGATTATGAGCATATGAATGAAGTACGAATTCAATCATTATGTCAAGAACTAATGATTATATGCATGACTATGAAACAGGGACAACCAAGGAGGGTTAATGCGATTAACCAGGAAGTATATGTTACCAAATACTTTCATGCATTTATTTATATGCCATTACCTTATGATGTTAAGTAACGATGTACATGCTCATGATGTGTTGTTCCTGTAGGTACACTTTTGGACAGAAGATTAAGGGTCGGGTTGAGGCAGTGAGCTATGAGGAGCATGAAAGAAGATAGGATACAGGATTTTTGGATAGTCTCTACTCTAGGAGTAGTATAATTCTATCGCTTTAACATTCATTGAAAGGAATGTAATTAATTAAGTTTTGAAATTTTATGTTGGCCTGTAATCTTATTAGCTCAAAGCTACAACCGGAACCCTTAAGAGATTATGAATGCATGTTTAGTCCATAATACGTGTATAATATATGATGTTAAGGTAGGAAGACCCTACATCCGAGAAGCTTGCTTCAATCCATAAATGGATCGTTGTAGCTTGCATATCTTTCCAGCATCCTTTGGATCGACAAAACCCTCAGGTTGTGTCATGTACACACCCTCAAGTAAATTTCCATTAAGGAAAGCTGTTTTGACATCCATCTGCCAGATTTCATAGTCATGAAATGCAGCTATTGCAAGTAAGATCCTAATGGACTTAACCATGGCAACTGGCGAAAAAGTTTCATCATAGTCAATACCATGAATTTGTTTGAAACCTATTGCAACCAGTCGACCTGTAAAGGTTTGTACATTACCATCCATGTCGGTCTTCTTTTTGAAAATCCATTTGCACCCTATGGGTCTTACCCCTTCAGGCGGGTCAACCAAAGTCCATACTTGGTTTGCATACATGGATTCCATCTCAGATTTCATGGCTTCTTGCCATTTCTCAGAATCAGTGCCCATTATAGCTTCTTGATAAGATGACGGTTCATCCTCATCAATAAGTAGTAAGTCACCTTGTTGAGTCACAAGAAATCCATATCTCTGTGGCTCAAGGTGTTCTCTTACAGACTTACGCTGGGCTTGTGTCTCTTGAGCAGGCAATTCATCCACAACAGCTTGTGGTGTCTGCTCTGTTTCCATCTCAATCTCATGTTCATTGTTTTCTTGTGGTTGAACTTCACCAAGTTCTATTTGTCTCCCACTGGTTCTTCTCGAAATAAATTCTCTTTCAAGAAAGACACCAGTCCGAGCAACAACTACTTTGTTCTCGGTGGGATAATAGAAATAGTATCCTTTCGTTTCCTTAGGATACCCCACAAATAAACACTTATCACAACCCCAAATCTTCATAAAAGACATACTAGGACGCTTCTTAGTCCATATCTCATATGGTATCTTTTCTACTGATTTAGATGGAACACGGTTCAGTATAAATATTGTTGTTTCTAAAGCATGTCCCCAAAAGGAAGTCGGAAGATCTGCATGACTCATCATTGATCGAACCATGTCCAACAAAGTTCGATTCCTTCTTTCGGATACACCATTCCATTGTGGAGTATATGGATGAGTGAGTTGTGGGACTATCCCACACTCCTTTAGATAGTCATGAAACTCTTGGCTTAGGTATTCGTCTCCTCGATCTGATCGGAGGGTTTTGATACTTTTGCCAAGCTGGTTTTGTACTTCATTCTTGAAATCCTTGAACTTTTCAAAGGTTTCATGTTTATGTTTCATTAGGTACACATACCCATATCTACTGAAGTCATCAGTAAATGTAACGAAGTATTGAAAACCACCTCTAGCTTGTGTGCTTATTGGTCCACATACATCACTATGTATGAGACTCAATAAATCATTTGTCCTTTCAACATGTCCCTTGAAAGGAGCTTTAGTCATCTTGCCCATTAAACAAGATTCACATATTTCATATGATTCAAAATCAAATGAATCCAATACTCCATCCTTATGAAGTTTTGATATGTGATTCTCGTTTATATGGCCCAATCGGCAATGCCAGAGATAAGTTGGATTTAAATCATTATTCTTAATCCTTTTAGTATTTATGTTATAGACAGGCATATCTAGATTTAAAACATAAAGACCATTAATCAATTGTGCACTAGCATAAAACATATCATTCAAATAAATGGAGCAACACTTGTCCTTTATAATAAATGAAAAACCAATCTTGTCCAAACAAGAAATTGAAATAATGTTTCTAGTAATAGATGGCACAAAATAACAGTCTTGTAAATCTAATAATAAACCAGAAGGTAAAGTTAATGAATAATCTCCAATAGCTAATGCAGCAACTCTTGCTCCATTTCCCACTCGGAGATCAACCTCGCCTTTCGCCAACAACCTACTCTTTTGAGATCCTGCACATTAACACAAATGTGAGAACCACATCCAGTATCTAATACCCATGATGAAGAAGTAGATAAATTGACTTCTATAACAAAAATACCTGAAGCGGAAGTCACACTTCCTTTTGTCTTCTTAAGATCTTACAGATATAATTTGTAGTTCCTCTTCCAATGACCCGTCTCACCGCAATGGAAGCAGTTTCCTTCCTTAGCCACTCCTCCCTTTGGCTTGAGTGCAGAAGCATGAGGCTTAGACTTAACAAAGACTTTCTTGTTCTTCTTGTAGCCTTTTACTTTAGTCTTTCCTTTGCTCTTATTCACAATAAGAACATTAATAGGCTTTGACTTCTTTGAATTTGCTTCATATGTTCTCAACATACCAAGCAATTGTGGTAGAGTCTTTGGATTTCAATCATATTGTAATTCAAGACAAATTGACTGTAGCTGTCAGGCAACGATTGCAAGATCACGTCTGTGGCCAACTCTTGGTCCAATGGAAAACCCAGATTTTCAAGATTCTCAATGTACCCTATCATCTTTAGTACATGAGTTCCAACAAGGCTTCCTTCTACCATTCTGCACTGGAATAACGCTCTAGAGACGTCATACCTCTCTTGTCTAGCTTGTTATTGGTAGAGTTGCTTTAAGTGTTCGATCATATCGAACGCCTCCATTTCCTCATGTTGCTTCTGAAGCTCAGAGTTCATGGTGGCAAGCATAAGGCAACCAACATCAAGCGCGTCATTCTGATGCTTCTTGTAAGCATCCTTAGCGGTTTTAGCACCCGTTACGGGAGGTTACTCAGCAGGTAAGGGCTCCTCTAGGACATATTGTATTTTCTCTTGTTTGAGGACAATCCTTGTGATATCCCCGAAATGGTTAATTGCATTTGGGCATTAATTACGATTATTATGATTAATTATGTGGTAATTAATTATGTGTTGGAATTTATTTACCTTATGGAAATGCATGGTCATGTGGATAGGGTGACCCGGGGTTGCATTTCGGGGTGCATGTGGTGCATGTCGGGTAAATATTATTGGAAGCATGATTTATTTGCCATTGGTAGCAATTGATTAGAAATCATGTGTTTAATTGGTATTATGGTGCATTTTGAGTTAATGCTTTGAAAATATCATGTGGGGGTGTTTTATACACCATGGAATTCTTTTGGTATATATTTTAATTAACCCAACTTTATATCCCCTTTTATAACCCCACACCTTACCACCCATCACTTTTAACTTTACCAAAAATCAAATCCACAAACCCTTTCCCTTCCAATTTTCGAGCTCAAGCTTAAGGGTGAAGAAAAGTCCTTGCAAAATCTTGATTTGTGGAGATTGTTGGGTGATTTGAGGTCCCCAAGAGGTATGGATACCTCATGGTTAATTTTGTAAGGTTTTGTTTAAGTTTGATATGGTTTGAGGGATTTTAAAATGTGTTTGTGTTGGGTTGTTGTGGTTTTGGTATTATTTTGGTTGGATGTTAAATATTTGGGTTTATATAGATGTTTATTGTTGGTTTTGAGTTGTTGGGTTTGGTTGATGTTGGTGTATGTGGGTATGTATGAGTTGGGGTTGAAGATGGGTGAATAGTGCCCAAACCCCGCATGCCCAGAGCTCGGCGATCGATCGGCGCCTTCTCGCGATCGATCGCGAGCAACAGAGCTGAGGCAGTGAGCGTCAGCGATCGATCGCGAGTTTGGCGCGATCGATCGGCGAGGCCGCGATCGATCGGCGCAAGCTCCGCGATCGATCGCGGATTGTTTATTTTTGTTGCTCGAGACAATGAGGTCTCGCGATCGATCGGGGCTTTATGGCGATCGATCGCGAGACACCAAAAATGGTGTTTTTGGTTATTTTTGTGGGATTTTTGGTATTGGACTATTATTGGGTTCTAATATTGGTATTTGTGAATATGTAGAACCAACCCAGGTGGCAACGCAGCCAAGGAATTGAAGTCCTACCATATTACACTTTTGGAAAGGTACGTAGTGGACGTACGGGCACCCCAACGGTACATGTATCTTATATACTTATTGTTATGCATTGTGGATGCAAGTATATATGTGGTATTGCATTGTGGATGCAAATACATGTTATGCATGATGTTTATAGATGCAGATGATTATTGGTGCATATTCCATGAGTCGTGGTCATCCCTTGATGATTTTAATGCTTGCCGCTATTTGGTTTGGTTCCGCTAAATGTGAAGCGAGGGGTGGGAACATTTGAGCGTGGTTATCATATAGGGCGAGGAAAGGGTATTTGCCGCTCAATGAGAGGCGAGGGGTGGGAGTCCCGCAGTCCATTGAAGCGAGGTTATCCTATGCCGCCTATATGTAAATAAGCGAGGGGCATTAAAATACATTGTGATGGACAGACTAGGGATTGGTGATCAGTATTTGGTATTGATGAGTTGGTATATGTCATGACATGTTTTGACCATTAAAAATAATCTGTTGATTATACTAATGAGTTATGGTACAGGGACAACCAAACGGGAAGCGTTTGAAATGCATGGGAAAACAGGAAGTGTTTTATTATGATTATGCATTTACGCTTTATCTTCATATTGTGTTGAATATGAATGATTATTATTGCTCATGTTTGGGGGTTGTCCTTGTAGGTACACGTTTGGCATGATAGAAGGGCTAGACGGGTTGAGATGGTGAGCTTTTTGAGGATGCTTTTGGGACTTGGAGGACGGGACTCCTATAGTGTCTACTCTAGGAGTAGCTTGAACTATAGTTAAACACATTCTTTTGATTGGAATGTAATTGATCCTTTTTGGTAGTCCTTATTTTGGCATGTAATGCTTAAGCTCATAAACTCAACACGTTATTTCTCACTCTGATCATTTATATTAGCTCTATTATGCCTTGATTCCGCACTTAAGGATTAGGGTCCTTACATTAGTGGTATCAGAGCAGTGGTTAGAGAACCCGGGAACGAGTGAAGGGTAGCCTTAGCATGTTTGGCTAGGTGCTTACATTTGAAGCATGTTTATGCATGTGGTGCATATTAATGTATATCCTGTTATACTAACATGCGTATTCTCATTCCTGTTATCTAACGGCATAACATATATACTGCTTTGGAATTGTTGTTAACATTTGTATTACAGCATGACTGCTAATGAGGAAGTTGGAGATGTGGGTAGTGTGAATGCAAGTATCGGACAGGCGAACCCTCTACCTCCACCGGCCGTAGGCATGGAACCAGTGGTTCAGTTATTGCTACCGGGTGAGATTAGCTTGACTCGGTTTCTGTCTTACCATCCGCCCCGGTTTGAGGGGACAGAGTCCGGAGAAGAGGCTGAAGAGTGGTTGGAAAGACTTGAGCAGATCTTTGTATCGGCTCCTTGTGCTGTGACAGCTTGGCTGAGGCTGGCGGAGTTTCAATTAGCCAAGAAACCTCTGATGTGGTGGAGGAGCACAGTAATGGAAATGAGAGCACTGGGTGCTGTGATTGATTGGACGCTCTTCAGGACTAGGTTTCTGAACCGATATTTCTCCGCTGCGGCGAGACAGACAAAGGAGGATGAATTTACAAGTCTGAAGCAGGGGAACATGACAGTGGCAGACTATGCCACACGGTACTCTTCGTTGCTGAGGTACGTTCCCCACATTGCCACCAATGGGCACGCTAAGATGAGGAATTTTATGAAAGGGTTGCGACCGGAGCTCTATGACCGGGTTATCACCAATAACCCAACTTCTTTTGATGATGCTCTCACAAGGGCGGAGCTTGCCGAGCTTGGGGTGGGAGCTTATTCTAATGCTATGCCACCACCGGTACCGCAACAGAGGCAGACTGGTGACAGCTTGAGGCCCCGGGGTGAGCCATTGAAACCCCGTGGTGCCTCTTCATCTTCACGGTATGGTGGAAAGAAACACTTTGGTCAGAAACAGGATAACAAGAAGGGCAATTGGTCGGCCAACCGAGGATCTTCACAAGGGGATAGGCCGGGAGAGCCGAGGTGCAACAATTGTGGAGGGCCACATTCTTCAAAGAAGTGTCCTGCATGTTATATCTGTGGCAAGATGGGCCACATCGCTCGGTATTGCCCCACTCGGGGAGGACAGTCTGAGTTTCATGGCAACAGGCCGAGGTTTGAGGATAGGACATTGCAGCAGAGGCAGCAGTTTGGGCCTCGACCATCGGGAGGTCAGACAGTAGGACCACCCCAGGGGCAGGTGTATGCACTGACCAGGGAGCAGGCCCAGGCAGCCCCAGAGGAGGTGATCGCCGGTACGTGTCATTTATTTACGTACCCTGCTTTTATTTTGATCGATACAGGTGCCTCCCATTCTTTTGTATCGGTGGGTTTTGTGGAAAGACACAATATGCACACGTCTTCTTTACCCACGCCTCTCCTTGTCTCGACACCCACTGGAAGAAATGTCGTTGCTGATCAGTTTATGGCAGACTGCCTCATTTACTTTGAGGGCAACGAGTTGAAGGCAGACTTGATCGTATTGGACATGTCAGACTTCGACTGCATCTTGGGTATTGATGTTCTGAACAGATATCAGGCAGTGGTAGATTGCCGGCAGAGGACAGTGAAGTTCAGACCTGAGTTGGGCAGTCAGTGGACTTTCTATGGCAACGGTTCTCGTGCGAAGATTCCGTTGATTTCAGCGATCAAGATGACTCAGTTGTTGGAACGTGGCCACACGGGCTATCTCATTTATGCCGTGGACACGTCTGGGAAGAGTAAAGAATTGAGAGTTGATGATGTGCCAGTGGTAGCAGAGTTTGCTGATGTATTCCCAGAAGAGATCCCAGGATTCCCACCGGCTAGGGAAGTCGAGTTTGGGATCGAGCTGTTGCCAGGGACATCAGCTATCTCTCGTGCACCTTATAGGATGGCACCGGCTGAGTTGAGAGAGTTGAAGGAACAGTTGCAGGATCTCCTGGACAAGGGATATATACGCCCGAGCGTGTCGCCATGGGGCGCACCAGTTCTCTTTGTGAAGAAGAAGGACGGCTCGATGCGGTTGTGCATCGATTACCGGCAACTGAATAAGGCTACAGTGAAGAACAAGTATCCTCTCCCAAGGATAGATGACTTGTTTGATCAGTTGCAAGGTACCAAGGTGTATAGCAAGATTGATTTGAGATCCGGGTATCATCAGATTCGAGTCAGAGAGGAAGATGTGCAGAAGACAGCATTCCGGACCCGATATGGACATTATGAGTTCCTAGTGATGCCGTTCGGCGTGACGAATGCTCCAGCAGTCTTTATGAGTCTGATGAACAGAGTGTTTCAGCCGTATCTTGATCAGTTCGTCATTGTGTTTATTGACGATATTCTTATCTACTCCCGGAGCGAGGAGGAGCATGTGAAACACTTGAGGACAGTGCTTCAGATTCTAAGAGAGCATCAGTTATATGCTAAGCTCAGTAAGTGTGAATTTTGGCTGAGCAGTGTAGTGTTTCTGGGGCATGTCATATCGAGCAGCGGGATATCTGTAGATCCCAAGAAGATTGAGGGTGTGATGGAGTGGGCTGCCCCCACTTCTGTGCCTGAGATCCGGAGTTTTCTTGGCTTGGCCGGATATTATCGACGCTTTGTCGAGGGCTTTTCGAAGATTGCCAAGCCGCTGACACAGTTGACCCAGAAGGGAGTGCCCTTCTTTTGGTCAGAAGCTTGTGAGGAGAGCTTCCAGGAATTAAAGCACCGGTTGACGACGGCGCCAGTACTAGTGATCCCTACGGAGAACTCCAGATTTTTTCTATATACTGATGCATCGCTGCAGGGCCTTGGATGTGTTCTAATGCAAGATAAGCATGTGGTAGCTTATGCATCGAGGCAGTTGAAGCCGCATGAGACCAGATATCCGATTCGTGACTTGGAATTGGCGGCTATCATCTTCGCCCTGAAGATCTGGAGGCATTACTTATATGGTACTTCATTCACCATATACACGGATCACAAGAGCCTCAAGTTTTTATTCACTCAGGCAGAGCTGAACATGAGGCAGAGGAGGTGGATGGACCTACTCAAGGACTATGGTTGCGAGATAGAGTACCATCCCGGGAAGGCCAATTTGACAGCAGACGCTTTGAGCCGAAAAGTGAGGAGTTCTGCAGAGGACGTCATTCATTTGTCAGCTATGATGACCTCCTATTGTCATCTGGGCTATGATTTTAACATAGATGCATCGCCTGTGTATGTATCGACTCTGTTAGCTGAGCCAGACATCTATGAGAACATCAGGAAAGCTCAGAGGTCAGATGATGAGGTTCAGAGGTGGTTATCTTTAGTACATCTTGGTCAGCCAACGAAGTTCAGAGTGGCCGATGACGGATCTTTGAGATTGGGTGACCGTTGGGTG
The DNA here is from genome assembly GCA_907163345.1 of Haberlea rhodopensis. NCBI lineage: Eukaryota > Viridiplantae > Streptophyta > Magnoliopsida > Lamiales > Gesneriaceae > Haberlea > Haberlea rhodopensis. The sequence continues at coordinate 218,333 of CAJQUN010000576.1, forward strand.
GTTCCGAGTACGCCGGAGTTGCGTAAAGGAATCTTGGAGCGAGCTCACAGTAGCAGACTTAGCATCCACCCAGGCGGGAAGAAGATGTACAGAGATTTGCGTGGTCAGTTTTGGTGGAAAAGGATGAAGTCTGATGTCGTCGCTTACGTAAAGAGGTGTTTGATCTGCCAGCAGGTTAAGGCAGAGAGACAGAGACCTGGCGGCGAGTTGAGAAGCTTGGAGATACCGAAGTGGAAGTGGGAGCACATTTCCATGGACTTCGTGACTCATTTGCCGAGGAGTGCTTCAGGCTTTGATGCTATTTGGGTGATTGTGGACAGATTAACTAAGGTAGCCCACTTTATCCCCTATAGCATGACTTTCACATTTTTGAGGATGGCACAGTTGTATGTTAGAGATGTGGTGAGATTGCATGGGATCCCCGTTTCCATAGTGTCAGATCGAGATCCGCGATTCACATCTCATTTCTGGGAAGGTCTTCAGTCAGCTTTGGGAACTGAAGTCAGATTGAGCACTGCTTATCATCCTCAGACGGATGGCCAGACCGAGCGCACTATCCAGACGCTCGAGGACATGCTGAGAGCTTGTGTTTTGGAGTTCGATGCCTCTTGGCAGGATTCAGTGCCTTTGGTAGAGTTTTCTTATAACAATAGCTACCAGGCGAGTATTCAGATGGCTCCGTTTGAAGCTCTTTATGGCAGACGGTGTAGATCACCCTTGTGTTGGGATGATTTGGACCGCAAATCGGTCGGAGGACCGGAATTGATTCGGGAGATGGAAGAGAAGATAAAGACGATAAGGCAGAAAATGAAAGCGGCCCAGGACAGACAGGCAGCTTATGCAAATAAACGGCGAAGACCGTTGGAATTTCAGTTGGGAGATAAGGTCTTTTTGAAGATCTCGCCTTTCAGAGGCGTTGTGCGATTTGGGATGCGCGGGAAACTGTCTCCGAGGTATGTTGGACCGTACGAGATTTTGCAGCGCATTGGCACCTTAGCTTACCGACTGGCCTTGCCGCCTTCTTTATCTGGTATACATGATGTGTTTCATGTATCTATGCTGCGGAAGTATGAGCCGGATCCGTCGCATGTATTACAGCCTTCCGAAGTTCAGTTAGAGTCCGATGTGTCTTATGTGGAACGGCCTGTCAGAATTCTGGATCGAGCAGACCGCAGACTTCGGAACAAAGTGATACCTATGATCAAGGTTCAGTGGGATCGCAGGGGTGTCGAGGAGGCTACGTGGGAGACGGAGCGGCATATGGTGCAGCACTACCCGGAACTATTCTCTGGTATGTGTTTATGTTTAGTTTCTTTTGGGGTAAGTGCATGTGATTTCGAGGACGAAATCTTATAAGTAGGGGAGTATTGTGATATCCCCGAAATGGTTAATTGCATTTGGGCATTAATTACGATTATTATGATTAATTATGTGGTAATTAATTATGTGTTGGAATTTATTTACCTTATGGAAATGCATGGTCATGTGGATAGGGTGACCCGGGGTTGCATTTCGGGGTGCATGTGGTGCATGTCGGGTAAATATTATTGGAAGCATGATTTATTTGCCATTGGTAGCAATTGATTAGAAATCATGTGTTTAATTGGTATTATGGTGCATTTTGAGTTAATGCTTTGAAAATATCATGTTGGGGTGTTTTATACACCATGGAATTCTTTTGGTATATATTTTAATTAACCCAACTTTATATCCCCTTTTATAACCCCACACCTTACCACCCATCACTTTTAACTTTACCAAAAATCAAATCCACAAACCCTTTCCCTTCCAATTTTCGAGCTCAAGCTTAAGGGTGAAGAAAAGTCCTTGCAAAATCTTGATTTGTGGAGATTGTTGGGTGATTTGAGGTCCCCAAGAGGTATGGATACCTCATGGTTAATTTTGTAAGGTTTTGTTTAAGTTTGATATGGTTTGAGGGATTTTAAAATGGGTTTGTGTTGGGTTGTTGTGGTTTTGGTATTATTTTGGTTGGATGTTAAATATTTGGGTTTATATAGATGTTTATTGTTGGTTTTGAGTTGTTGGGTTTGGTTGATGTTGGTGTATGTGGGTATGTATGAGTTGGGGTTGAAGATGGGTGAATAGTGCCCAAACCCCGCATGCCCAGAGCTCGGCGATCGATCGGCGCCTTCTCGCGATCGATCGCGAGCAACAGAGCTGAGGCAGTGAGCGTCAGCGATCGATCGCGAGTTTGGCGCGATCGATCGGCGAGGCCGCGATCGATCGGCGCAAGCTCCGCGATCGATCGCGGATTGTTTATTTTTGTTGCTCGAGACAGTGAGGTCTCGCGATCGATCGGGGCTTTATGGCGATCGATCGCGAGACACCAAAAATGGTGTTTTTGGTTATTTTTGTGGGATTTTTGGTATTGGACTATTATTGGGTTCTAATATTGGTATTTGTGAATATGTAGAACCAACCCAGGTGGCAACGCAGCCAAGGAATTGAAGTCCTACCATATTACACTTTTGGAAAGGTACGTAGTGGACGTACGGGCACCCCAACGGTACATGTATCTTATATACTTATTGTTATGCATTGTGGATGCAAGTATATATGTGGTATTGCATTGTGGATGCAAATACATGTTATGCATGATGTTTATAGATGCAGATGATTATTGGTGCATATTCCATGAGTCGTGGTCATCCCTTGATGATTTTAATGCTTGCCGCTATTTGGTTTGGTTCCGCTAAATGTGAAGCGAGGGGTGGGAACATTTGAGCGTGGTTATCATATAGGGCGAGGAAAGGGTATTTGCCGCTCAATGAGAGGCGAGGGGTGGGAGTCCCGCAGTCCATTGAAGCGAGGTTATCCTATGCCGCCTATATGTAAATAAGCGAGGGGCATTAAAATACATTGTGATGGACAGACTAGGGATTGGTGATCAGTATTTGGTATTGATGAGTTGGTATATGTCATGACATGTTTTGACCATTAAAAATAATCTGTTGATTATACTCATGAGTTATGGTACAGGGACAACCAAACGGGAAGCGTTTGAAATGCATGGGAAAACAGGAAGTGTTTTATTATGATTATGCATTTACGCTTTATCTTCATATTGTGTTGAATATGAATGATTATTATTGCTCATGTTTGGGGGTTGTCCTTGTAGGTACACGTTTGGCATGATAGAAGGGCTAGACGGGTTGAGATGGTGAGCTTTTTGAGGATGCTTTTGGGACTTGGAGGACGGGACTCCTATAGTGTCTACTCTAGGATTAGCTTGAACTATAGTTAAACACATTCTTTTGATTGGAATGTAATTGATCCTTTTTGGCAGTCCTTATTTTGGCATGTAATGCTTAAGCTCATAAACTCAACACGTTATTTCTCACTCTGATCATTTATATTAGCTCTATTATGCCTTGATTCCGCACTTAAGGATTAGGGTCCTTACAATCCTCAAATTCCTATACCAGTCTAGGAAATTAGTCCCATTCAGTTTGTCCTTCTCAAGGACCAATCGCAATGATAGTGTGCTAGTTACGTTGTTTGATGCCATGTATATCTACAATATAAATATGCAAAATAAGTTTATGATTTTAATCATTTAATAAGGTCTTATATTAAATGATACTCCCACTATTTTGTTTAAAATATCAACCCTCGTAAACTTAGTGGGCCAAGATCCATATTTCACCTAATCCTGAGTTAGCTTTGGCTAATCACCCAAGACTCGGTTATTTAGGTAGACAACACTTTGTCAATTACATCACATGTAATTCTTGGATGGTTGGACGAACAACACTTTGTTCAAATTCATCTAATGAATTATTATCCAACCCCATGCCTCTAGGTTCCCAATCCTATTGAGATAACGCTAGTTAAGTCGAACTCAATTTTAAAATAACACGGATATCACTTTTATCATTTCGCGCCTTACTAAGATTGTCACGGTGCTTTGCTTTGGCAAACCCACAAATGTTCAATCAAAGTCTTGACGAGTATTTTTAATTGGAAGGCATCTTGATTTGACTTAATATTATAAGAGGGATTTATTGATCTCATGATTTTATTAATATTGAAAATATGTCTGGTACATATATGAATATATACATATCTACATATATGTATATCAAGCATCAATATTAAATAAAACGATAAACATGCATCTCATACATCAACATAAAATAAACGTGACATGGTTATAGCCCCAACTAATGATTTTCTCAAGCCAATGAGAAAATACTAGAAGGTCAACCTAAGGTAACTTCTCCAAGCACCTCTTTGGCTCCCTTTTGTGAATGGCCTCCTTATCCCGACACCTTGGTCCATCTTCATTGATCTCCATCAACAAAATAAACTATACTATATAACAATTACATGATATAGAGAATTCCTCGATTTACATTCGAGGGGAACGTAAGGGAGGGATAACGTTTAGAAAAATAGAGAAGGCACGACTCACAGGCCGTATTAAATTACAAACATTCACAAAATCCTATCTAATAGGTCATAGGGCTATAACAATGCACCATGCTCAAACAAACATATAAAACATGCTATAACAATTTACGAATTAAATTCTAAACATTTTAAAATTTAATTCCAATAAAACTGTAAAATAAATTTTATGAAATTATCGTACGCTCGGGACATCACATGTCACGGATCCTTAGCCCAAACTATGGCCAACCAACCACTCATGTGACTAGGGTTCGAAACCCTAGCCATCCACGTGCGGCGGCGGCTTGGCCCATGATCGAGCCAAGGGTCCGAGACCCTTGTTCCAACCGGCGGCCGTGAGCTTCCTTGTGAGCCAATGGCTCGGTTTTAATTACGAATTATCATATACTTCGATCCGTCAATTATATCACATATAATTATTGCGATAATTCCCTCAAAATCCATTAATACATATCATATATGAATTAAACAATTTTAAAGCATGCAAAAGATTCAAAACATGATTAAACAATTAATCACATAAATCCGATATGAGCTTTGTACACGGCTCTAATACCAGTATCCACTCTATTCATTGTATTTGTGAGCTAAAATAGAAGAGTGAATACCATTGTAACAGTTTGTGATTCATGACAACTGGATGAGAGGTTTTTGCATGTGAGACGTAAAGAACATATATAGTTGACTTGTTAGGAGTTCTAGTTGGATGGGGAATGCCCAACTGGATCGGGTTTGTACAAAGAGTTGTATAAATCAAAGTCTTCTAGTGTATACTTCCATGAGATGGAAGAAGGGGAGACGTAGAAGCGTTGTGCTTCGAACTTCCAAAAACAAATGCTTGTGTTTTTTTACTTTACTGCATTTATTTACCTAACTGTTTTTACATACTTTGTTGCATATCTTTAAAATGCTTTTCAAATGGTTAATCGATTTTAGAGCAGGCTATGTCGAGTGTCTTCCGTTCGGTTTTGTAACCGAACTCGATATAATCTCTCGGTGCAATTATTTCAGAACACGAGCTATTGAAGCTCAAGTTGGTTGAACTCGGGTGTGGAATGCAGCCTACCCCCGGAATCAATCCTACCAAGGCTGTCGATCGATTGAGCCATCCGCGATCGATCGCCAGAGGAGCCCGGACACAACCTAAAAACTCGATTTTCTCTCATTTTTTGGAGATTCTTACCTGTAATATCAACTCTCCTACCCTATAACTCGAAAAAGAGGCCTCCAAAGATGAGAATTCATCATATTTTAGACTAGAATAATTTATTTTCACTCAACTATTGAAGAACAACTTGAAGAATTAAAAAACGGAGACGGAATTGAGGAGCCAGAATCGTACTATCTTCTAGTAATTCTTTCTTTAGCTTTAGTTTAATATTTTCTAGATTAGATTTTGTTGTTGTTTTGATTTAGTCATGAGTGACTAGACAAATTTGATACTTGGTTGAAGGAATACAAAACCTTTGAATTTATGTTTTTCATGAGAGTGATGTCCTTTTTTTTATTTTTATTGAGTATCAAGTGTTTTTCTATGATCTATTGTCATGATTGTTGTGTTTTAATTATAAGATTGGCCATCTAATGATTTTTACATACAATTTAATGCTTGCCCTTCGAAGCAATTAAGATTAATGATTGCTTGTTGCTGGTGTTGCTAAATTCTTAGGGAAAATGCTTGACTAGAATAAACATAGACGCTTGGATTATGTTGTCTAAGTTTCATCATTCTTCCTAGTTTTGAAAGCTATTGTTAATATCAATCGTAACAGATGATACTAGTTAATTTAGAATGCTTGAGCTATTTTAACTAGGCATAAAGTAAAGTAGGAATTGAATCTCTAATGATGAATATTCAAGTAAATGTTAAATTTTTGTGATAATCAATTATTGAATGCATAATTCCAAGACAGAGTCGATTGAAAACCAAGAATTGTTTTTCTCATTATTCATCCTAGTTTAATTTTGCATATTAGCTTAATTCATATAATTCATAGATTTTTCATAGTAGTAGTTTAATTAATTCCAAAACCTCCCCTTTCACTATTTGCTTGCATAATTAACACAAAAATACATCTTCTCACGTGGATCGATCCATACTCACACTACTACATTGATTATTGTTGTTAACTCGATAGAGTTAATTTGGGCGTACGCGATAAATGCTACCAACTATATTCTAATTTATTATTCTTTTATAATAATACCAGTTTAAAATTATCGAATAAAAATAATTATCTGTTCAAAGTTTTTATAGTTTCTTTCTTCAATGCATGATTTGTTAATAAATATTTATGATTGAAAATGCTGTAATAATTATTTTAGAGTATCTAATCTATTTCTTGTTGAATTTTACCTGGTAAATATACAATAAAATATTTAATTTTATATTTGATAAATCATTATCCATCAATCAGTAGTTGTTCTTCCTCTCTCTGGTATGGGGCAACGACTCTTTATTAAAAACACATGAATCTGCTAAGTGGCAACATATTAGGATTACTCGTTAAAAGTTATGGACTTCTAGGGTTCAACCACCGGTTAACTGGTTGAACAAATAACCTGATTAGTTGGTTGAACAAATAACCTGGTGACTGATTACTTAGAACATGTAAATATCAGGTAATTAACCGGTTGAACAAATAACCCACCCGGTGACTCATTAATTAGAACTGGTAAATATCAGGTAAATATCTGGATCGAGTTTTAAAACTATGGTACGGTGTTCGATATCCTGGAATCATGAATAAAAAAGGTGAGAGGAAGTTAGAAATTTTCTGTGTGAGCTCCCTGCAATGGATAAGTCAGAGATCTTGCATATAAGGGAAAATAAGTAGGATATAATATAAGTGAAAATCTAATAAATCATCTAATACCTTGACAAACTTGGAATTTATTGGCGTGAAAGATCCATAACTTTAGTATGGAATCAATACGGAGTCGACCCCTTAGAAGATATAAGGAACCCACACGATCCTATGATTTTGAGACCGTCAACCGGGTCGAGGGTAGCAAACAATAGAAATAATCAATTGAAACATCAACTGAAACAATCCGAAGTGCACATAAAACAACACAGAGTGTCAAACCACACAAGTTTAGGAGACAATCAATAACGTCCAGTGCGATTAAGAATTCGTCAAGACGTATAATACTCGAAGCAACTCTAAGTAATGAGAGCATATCGTACACAACCAAGAAAAACAATGTCGAAGTCACCGTCCAAGCAAATAAGACCTTTTAGGTAAGATCATCTTCCTCTAGTTCTTTAGCCTTCAAGGCTTCCTTCACTCTAAGAAGAAGTGTTGTTTTCCATGCATCCTATATGAACAAAGTATGTCAAAGTTATAGTCCCACAACCCAGAAATAAGAAGGCCTCTGGACATATGACATTAGAGAACAAGATTTGTGGATGAGATGAGAAAACATGAAATTGGTAATCACATAGACCGATTAATACCTTCACAACCAAATAACGTTACATAAATTGATCCAAAAAATGTCACCAGGAATCGACCTCGATGCAATAAGGTTTTTGGATACTGAGTTATCATTTACATTCTTAAGCTTCATGCACATATAACCAAGTGTAGCTCTATATACAAGCACAGTCACAAAAGTGATTCAGAGTTCAATCTATATAATCGTGTTAAGCAGGAATATATACTGGACAGATAGATTCCTGTAGACCGATGGTGTCAGACAGACCAAGAACTGCAGCTTCCCATAACGCAACAAAAACAACAAAAGCAAGTCCTTGCTTTCACGTTAAAGAGCACTTTTAACAGCATCATGCATGTTCTCTAGAAAATAGAAATAATATGAAATATAAAATCAGAAACAATTAGCCAGTCATTGTCAACACAAGGATCACATCAGAAAACTGAATCGATTTAACAATATTATGAGATGCGATGTATTCTGTTAGTAGCACTAGTTTATCTACCAGTTACAACTGCGCCAAAGTCCAACACTGCAAATTTGAGTAAATTCCCAGATGATAACAGGAAAAACATGATGTACATCCACAAATTTGAAGTCGTTGACCCTCGATGCCTTCACCTTAATGATACTACATGAAACACATTTTTCACATGCATTTCAAGCTTAAGAACTCATATATTAGGTCGAAAAAATATTCAACATAGTGACATAGGTTCAAAAAGACAGCAACTGAAGAAAAAGAACCTCACTGAACTAATGTTTCTGAGCAAAGAGGTCAGAAGTCAAATCCCAAACATTTATTTAACTTTATATTGCATTAAGTTGATCAGGAGTGTTTATTTCAAAACATCTATCATTCAATACCCAACCAACATGCACATGTTCGTATTGGATATTACTACCAGTCATATGTAGAATTTTTTGGCTCACACGTGAAGGGCATATTAAAATGTAAAATTATTGTTGGCCAAAGTCTATGCAATTGAGTTTTTAAACAAGTAATACCTAACATTTTCCTCTTTCATATCTTTTTGTCTTTCCAAAACCTTCACCGCAAAAGACAGTGGCTTCTAAAGCCGACGATTAATGTCAAATAAAATAAAAATCTGATTTCTTGTTAAACAAACAACCTTGACATTCTTACTAATACCAGGCCGGTACATGAAAGCCAAAGTGCCTTCTGTTAAAAAATTAAATATAATGTAGGGGGTGGGTAATTAAAGACAATCTAATTTCAATATATACAATTAGCTAGAAGTTAACAATGCATCAAAATACTAAGCCAAGCCTCATGAAGAGCTAATTGGAATCAGATTGTTGATAAAGTTAGGCTACAAGAGTCCAATTCATTAAGAATCCAAATCGAGTTAAAAAACCACAACTGGAACATTTCACTTACCAAACGGGTCATGCTATCAAATTCCTTAATAGCACCAGTGAACTTCTCAACATCTTCTTCATCAAGCGCAGCAGCTAAATCCTGTGATCAGCAAGTATAGAATGTATACAACATCAGAATGTCAGATAGCAAGAGTAAAACATGATGTTTTTGTTAAAGAACGCATACATGCTGAAAAACGAAGCATAGATTATAGGCCTGAAGCAATAACGGAACAGAATACATAATGCTTTGCAAAGTTTTTTTAACACAAGAAAAAATCATTTAAATAGCAAGATAGAGTACAGCCACCCAAAGATGGAGAGATAAAGTTAAAAACAAATAAACGAAATCAATGCTTGAGGAAAATGACATACTGCCAGCAATCTGTACTCGCGTGATCCAGAAAACGTTGGATCCAGATCCTACAAATAAAGAACATATTCATATCATTAATACATATATAAAAAACATGTATTATATAAAAAACAGAGAGTAGGGTTGTGTACCCTGAAAAAAAAGTACCTGGTAACGCTCTAACGCATTGTTGATTGCAACAACGTCACCCTTGCAGAGCTGGCAAATACCAGCATTAAGAAGGTGCCCTTTAACTCCATACTTCAACAAATTATTATTCAGTGATCGTCGCCCTATGTCTTCATAAATCTCAATAGCCTTCTGATATCTGTGAAAAATGTTGCCGATTATCAATTCATCATAGTATCAAAACTTCACCCAATATAACAACCATAAATTACTTCCAACTGACCAAACTTTCGGACTCAAAGGACATGATCAATGGTGCCTGGGGTTCTTTTTCGTTTTGCTCGTCTTACAGTTGTTAATTGTTTATGCAAAATGGAGAGACAAACAGCAGAAGCGAAACCAGGAATACAGTGATTAGAGGTGAAAATAGCAACGGATTTTGCCCACATCTATGTAACTACAACTAATTGTAATTAAGTACTAAATGGAGGGGTATTAAATTAACCATCAGTTGAACCTATGCATTAGCACCAGTTAGTAGGCTAACAAGAATATTTTAGTGTTGCTACTATGATTCGAATTTGGAGATGGGAAGGACAAGACTGAGAATAGGAAAAAGGGTCTGTTAAATAAGAAGGGTGCCATTTGTGAAAATGCAAAATTTGGTCACTCCAAATTTCTTTGGTATTGATAGATGCCAATAAGGATGGATGTCCATAAAAGTTACATTAATGCTGCAGACTAAGAGAGATATTATTGACGACAAGAATCAGTAAGTATACATGCATTTATAGGTCAAGGATACTATAGACAAATATGCATGCATAGAATAATAATCAACACCTTTATGCCATTCATGGAAAATCATTCTCAATCAATATGGAAAATGTACAAAATTATCCAAGACCTAAAGTAGTGAATGTTCATGAAGCACGGTTAAGAAAAGAAAAGGTGAACCGTAGCCAATGATTCTAATATATGCATATCAAACTCCTCCCAGTCAAACAACATGGGATCATACTGAGAGAACAAGCAAACTCAACTGTTCCAGCTGAGCAGCAAATTGTGCAATTTTCTGCCTGCACTGGTTTGCAGATGTGGACACCTCTTCACTTTGGAAGAGATCAGCGGCTCTCTCATAGTAAACAATAGCTTGTTCATAGTTCTCTTCTTGCTCATACAACTCCGCTATTTCCTGGCAAAGTAAAGAAATATCAGTCATGTTTGTCCAGTCACTTCTAGAAGTATTACAATATTATTAATTCGATTGTGATGGTTAATCTTTATGATATCAATCCAATGTTGAGATATGTTGCGTAAGCAGACAAATCATTTTCTAGTGTTAGAACATAACTTGATTGATAAAAATGAGAGATTCATTACAAGACCTTAGTAAAGTAAAAAACAACTTTGGATGTCATTAGATGGCTGCTGTAATTTTACCTTGTAATATCTGGCGGACATGTTAAGCCTCCCAATATCCAGAAATAAATTAACAGATTGCTGCAGGCATGATATCGACTCTAGAAAGCGCCCGAGGTGAATTAGTCACAGAATATAAATCACTCTATAACATTGCAAGCAAGAAATAAGAGAAAAATGAAGCAGAGGCAACAACAAAACAAATTGTGAACACCGACCAGATTCACAGTTGTAAGCAAATCAATTTCCCTAATAAATGTATAACAGGTCCATTGAATCGGAAAATAAAATGGCACCAAGAAGTGGAGGAAAATATCACGTGAAGAGTTTCTACACAAAAGTATAGTTTACAAAATTTCAGAAATGTGTCAAGAAAAAATAACTATAAACCACATAAATGGATTCAGATATGCGACAACAAAACCTGACGAGATTGAAGAAAAAAGAAGCAAACCTTTTGTATTAGTCTTTTTGTAGCAATGAGCAGCATCAGCATACGCATTAGCAGCCTCATGCTTGCTGTCCAACTACAAGTATAAAAAAACAAGTATGAGACATTAAGTAACAAATGGGGCCTTGCAGCCACACATAAAGCTTACCTTCAAGTAGCAATTAGCCAACTTTACATACACTGCACCAGCCTGATCCCCTGACAAAAGAAAAAAAAACACGTTCCAACATTAACAACACTGACCACGCAAAACTAAAGTTAATGGAAATATTTTGCTAAGAATCCGATACTCGTACGTTTCTATCTTCACAAGAAGAGATCTCTTTAATTTATTCAATAAATGAAGTTAATAAATTCAACTCCCACCTAATGACGTCCGCTATCCATTAAAATTTTAAAAAAAAAACACTAAATGAAACAATCGGGTATTCATACGTCATGAATTCTGGAATCACCGACAAAAAAACAGGTAATATAGGAAAATCCTAAAACTGAGCAGCAGCAAATCCAAGTAATAACCAAGAGACCGACTATTTTATCAAATTAGCGATGTTACAACCAATTAAGAAGGAAAATAGGAGGAAACCAAGATCGGCACCAAAAAACTAATTAGAAACACGATCGGTTAATACAGTAAAAGATGAATTTTCATCATAAATTCCTAAAAAATTACATGATTTCCCGAGCTTGTAGGCATTAGCGGCTTTATCGAATAAATCCGAGGCGTCTTCGAATTTCGATCCAAAAACGCCCCAGCCGCCGAGCTTCTTCTCGGCTTTCTTCTCAAATTCTTCGCCTCTTGCAATTTGATCCCCCATAATTTTCACCTTTTTGTGTTTTTCACGCAAACGGTGGTCGGGTTTTGAAGGAAAGTGGGTTGGAAATGAACGAAAAGTGGTCTGGCGATAGCAAAATGTTGATTAATCCTCTTTGTTGACCTTTTGACCACAAAAAGTTGGTCGACTTCCGATTTCCGAAATTTTTTCATGCCAAGTAGTTTGGGTTAGTGGGTCAAGATCTTGAATGGGAAGCCCAATAAAATTTGGGCTTACTTTTGGCATATTCAATCCATTATGGTTAACAAGTTTATGGGCTTAGGAGTCATTCATAAATTCGGGTAAATTACATTTATTTATTACATATGTGAATATTACAAGTGCATTGTTTCAAAAAAAAAATATATATATTATAAATGCATAAATTCAATATGTAAAATTAAAGTTATTTTAAAACCTCTATTTTTAAAATTCAGGTACATTTGCCATTTCAGGGGGTTTTATCTTTGATTTTTAAAACACTACATTTTAAAGATTATTAATTTTATATATGTGATTATATGTTTTGGATTTTTACGGACGTGCTTACTTGGCCTAACATACTAGTTTGAACAATAACGATATATATTTTTGAGAATTTTAAAAATATGAAATAATGATTCCATAACTCTAATCCAATCCTTTTGATTCTAAGTAACGGCGGACATGCCCCATCTCCTCACCCCCTTGTAGCATCACCGTCCCTTATTGTGGCGACGTCGCTCTCTCTTAAACAAATATCCTCCTTCACTTTGGCGGCGTCATGCCCCACTTGCCCATGGTACCACCGCCTAACCCTAACAGCTCAACTCATCCGGCCGACCACATACAACGACATCCTCCCCACCATCAACATTTCCATAAATTCAAACCACTAAAATTCAATTCCCTAGCAAATATTAGTAATGCAGAGCTTATCCAATTCTACCTCCCACTATAATTGATGGAGACCCGGTGATTTGCTTTTTCAAAAGACGAGGTTGAAAAGCTATCTCAACCTTCCACTCATACATTAATCGGGAAGTTTTTCATCGGCGCCCAAAGATTGAAGAAGTTCGAAGGGATTTTGAGGCAAACAAATTTTTTTTGGTGATTGTAAGGAATTCGTTCCGCTTTCCAATCCCGATTGATGCCTGCAATCAAGAAACAAAAACAGATCACAGTATACAATTTCAACGAATAAAACTATAAACTGAAATGCAAAGCAAGAGTAAAGAATTAGGGCTCAGGTCGAGCTGGGTATCCTTCCAACGTCGTCACCGGGGAACCAAGGTATCGTATCCTAAAGGGGAGACACACACACAGCCCTAAGACACTACCCGAAGACCCTGCCCGAACCCCACTGCACTGCCCGATACACACGGCCCAAGCACACAACCACAACCAGTGCACACAGCAACTCTGCCAGTGCACACAGCACACACACGGCCACAATCAGCACACACAGCACCACACTCACAGCACAACCAGTGCACAAAGCACCACTGTCACAGCCACACAGAGCACCACACTCACAAGGCTCGAGGCGCACACACAGCACCTCACCACGGCCACACCAGCGCACACAGCACCAAGGCACGAGGCGCACACACAGCACCAAGCCAAGCTCACGGCCACACACACCACAGCGCACACAGCACCTCACCAAGCACAAGGCGCACACAGCACCACACAGCACAAACCAGCGCACAAAGCACCACAACTCACAGCCACCCACCGCACACACAGTAACGAAAAAAGGGGGACGAAAATTGCACTCTGGTAAGTAGGGTTTCAGAGGTGTTAGCCTCATCATGAACCAAGGCCAACATAAAGGTAAGAGGGAGACGAAAAGGATGGTGCGAGTTCCGAAGAAATCCAGCCGAAGAGACACCCAGCTGAAGAGGCGCAAGGGCTGGAACATTCTGGAGCTAGGGCACAAGGAGGTGATGGCTGCAAGGAGAAGGAAGGGGGCTGAAGATGGGGCTCGGTTATGGGGTGTGGGAGAAGGGCCAAAGCCCAGCTACAACTATTGGGCCAAAAAACCCAACAAATCTCCACCTTGGCACAATACCGGCTCCACCTCGACGTAAGGATAACCCAATAGATGACTCATCATCGCCCAAAGGGTCCCCACAACACACACAGTATTGTGTGGACCAAATTCCTGTCATAGCACACAGCACAGACAAAGGAATAACAATAACAAGCACACAGCAAGTTAAAGTGGGAAAGTAACCAGGGTAACAGTTTTATAACGAGCACACAGCAGGTTATAAAACACTAACCAAGGGACAAAAAACCTGCATCAATCATCAGTATCAAATTTAAAAAATTTAAAACATGATTGAAATTTACTAATGGACAAACACTTAGTACACAATCAGCAGGATAAAACACATAATCACTTAGATAATCACCTACCGATAACAACCATTGAACAACATTCCAAAGCACAAAGCTAGGATTAGACATAAACCTACTAAAGCAACTAATAGCATAAGCTATATCATGCCAAGTACTAATCAACAAATACATTAAGCAACTAATAGCATAAGCTATATCATGCCAATCTTCATGTTCAATCGAAACCAATTCATCATGCACAACATGTTCATGTTCAACAACACTACCATGATTTACAGGCATTCCATGAATTTCAGGTTCATTAACACACGAGTCATGTACACCAGTTAAATGCTCCACCTCGCAGGGAGTAGCACTGGACTCAGACTCGTCAACATGCACAGGACACATAGTCACATTAGGGGAAGGGAAATCCGGGAATTTCACTCTTTGTTGTTTGCCAAAAACACACGAATCACAGAAAGGCATGCAAGACAACACGTCTTTACCAACGCAACCTTTTTCATGCAAATTCTCTAGACCTTTAGAACTTAAATGACCTAATCTCCTAAGCCTCAGATTAGTCAAGTCATCAGTCACAGAATTCACATTATCATATACAGATTCAGTTTTGCAAACATAAAGATGTCTTTTCTTTTTACCTTTAAAAACAACCAAAGAACCCTTTATGATTTTCATAACACCATTTCCCCATCTACCCTCTAGACCACATGATTCTAAACCAGAACAAGACAACAAATTATTGCACAAAGCAGGAACATGTCTTACATCTTTTAGAATCATAGAATAACCAGAATCAAATTTTAAATAAACATCACCAATGCCAGCAACTTTACAAAGTTTTTCATTAGCAATAGAAACAGAACCATTCTCAACTTCTTTATAATTAGAAAACAAATTTCTAAGAGGTGACATGTGATAAGAGCAACCAGAATCAATTAGCCATTCATTTTCACACACAGTAGATGAATGCACATAATTCACAGAATCACATAAGTCAGTCACCATAAAGACATCACCAGAGTCTTCACCAGATAAAGAAGCATGATTCACATGTTCATTAGATTGGTTATTATTATTTTGATTCTTGTTTTTCTTTTCAGGACAGTCTTTAATAAAATGATCAGGATCACCACAATTAAAGCACCTCCTATTCTTAGGCCTAGACTTAGATCTTTTCCACTTGTTCTTATCATTATTCTGATTTTGGTTATAATCAGATCTATGATTGTTGTTATACCTATGTTGAGATCTACCTCTAACATGCATAACTTCTCCTGAATCGTGCTTACCGCCGTTGTTCACTTTTAAATCTAGTTCCTTGCTTTTTAGGCCGTTAATTACAGTATCCAATGTAACAGAATCCCTACCGTACTTAATAGCGGATTTTACATCACTATAATTCTCAGGAATAGCATTCAAAAGAACAATTGGTGAATAGTCGTCAATGTTCTTATCTCCTGTCAATTTAATATCTTGAATTAATTTAGTAAACACATCCAAATTCTCATCTACATCTTTGTTCAAGTCTAGCTTGAATCTGAAAAATTTTTCTAACAAGAAAAGTTTACTAGGCAAAGATCGCTCAGTAAACATCTCTTCTAATTTTTCCCAAAGTTCCTTAGCAGATGAAAGTTTACCACACTTCCTGAGCACAGAGTCAGACAAGTTCAAGATAATAGAAGAATAAGCATATTCGTCATCTTCCAGTTTCTTAGCATTCGTAATGTTCTCAGCCCAATTACCATCAATAGCTTTAAATACCTTTTGTTGTATTAAAATTCCTTTCATCTTTTGTTGCCAAATAGAAAAATCAGATTTTCCATTAAACGGTTCAAGGTTATATCCAGAAATTGAAGCCATCGCACATAAGCAAGTAGGCACACACAATTTCAACAACCAAACAGCAGAAGCAAGGACCACAAGGCACAAAACACAATGAAAGAATTTGAACAAGCTATGGGAAGGAAAAAATCACTATCACCCACAAGATCACAATACACTCAACGGTGTACGAGCATGGGGCTTCAGATAGGATTTTTCCTACGGGTAAGGGACACAATTACACCTAGAAACACGATAGTAAATGATTAAGGGTTGAGAAATCACTTACAACCCAGAGACAAAGCTCTGGGGTGACGAAAACCACACTGACCGAAGCACCGAAGCGCCTGCCCGGAATCTGCCCGAGATTCCAGTAGCTGCCCGAGCTCTCCTGCCCGCTGCCCGAGGCCAACAGCTGCTGCCCGAAGCCTTCTGCCTGCTGCCCGAAGCCCAACAAGCACTGCCCGAGCCCAGCCACGCTCTCCAGCCGCTGCCCGAGGCCTGTCCGAGCACTCTTGCTGCTGCCCGAAGTCCACCGAGCACTCCACCAGGCACGGAACGCTCTGATACCACTGTAAGGAATTCGTTCCGCTTTCCAATCCCGATTGATGCCTGCAATCAAGAAACAAAAACAGATCACAGTATACAATTTCAACGAATAAAACTATAAACTGAAATGCAAAGCAAGAGTAAAGAATTAGGGCTCAGGTCGAGCTGGGTATCCTTCCAACGTCGTCACCGGGGAACCAAGGTATCGTATCCTAAAGGGGAGACACACACACAGCCCTAAGACACTACCCGAAGACCCTGCCCGAACCCCACTGCACTGCCCGATACACACGGCCCAAGCACACAACCACAACCAGTGCACACAGCAACTCTGCCAGTGCACACAGCACACACACGGCCACAATCAGCACACACAGCACCACACTCACAGCACAACCAGTGCACAAAGCACCACTGTCACAGCCACACAGAGCACCACACTCACAAGGCTCGAGGCGCACACACAGCACCTCACCACGGCCACACCAGCGCACACAGCACCAAGGCACGAGGCGCACACACAGCACCAAGCCAAGCTCACGGCCACACACACCACAGCGCACACAGCACCTCACCAAGCACAAGGCGCACACAGCACCACACAGCACAAACCAGCGCACAAAGCACCACAACTCACAGCCACCCACCGCACACACAGTAACGAAAAAAGGGGGACGAAAATTGCACTCTGGTAAGTAGGGTTTCAGAGGTGTTAGCCTCATCATGAACCAAGGCCAACATAAAGGTAAGAGGGAGACGAAAAGGATGGTGCGAGTTCCGAAGAAATCCAGCCGAAGAGACACCCAGCTGAAGAGGCGCAAGGGCTGGAACATTCTGGAGCTAGGGCACAAGGAGGTGATGGCTGCAAGGAGAAGGAAGGGGGCTGAAGATGGGGCTCGGTTATGGGGTGTGGGAGAAGGGCCAAAGCCCAGCTACAACTATTGGGCCAAAAAACCCAACAGTGATATATCCATCGGCTTGTTAAAACTGGCTTTGTTCTCATCCGGCTTCGTAACAAGGATGATTATAACCATATTTGGTGAAACTCTCTTTGGAATGTCGCCGGTGTCGGTCTTCAAGTGGACTCCCAATTTCAATTTCCATGAGGAGCTTTCCGTCACACCAGTATGGGTCAATTTCCCTTACCTTCCTATCCACCTCTTCAAACATAATGCCCTTTGGTCCATTTCTCAATTAATTGGGAGGTCGATTTTGTTTTGATAATGCCACGTTTCTTCACCATACACATGTGCTTGGTTATTGAAAGTGTGCTCAAATACAGAATGTGTCTGGAATATTCTGTGGAATGATCTACACAACATGTGGAACGTGAGCATGCAGCATCCGTTGCATCATGTGCAACTGCGTAACAAACTCGGTATGATTGATAGTGATTTATTTAAACAATTTTGCGATTATACCATAAGTGTATGGTGTCATGTTTTAGTATAGTAGATAAAAGTCGGGATGTCGTACCCATAGGGACTAAAAAATAAGTACCAAATTCATTTAGCTTAACTATATTTAGCCTACGATTATTGAGTGATTATTAAACTAATTAACCAAAAACAAAAGTCAAAGCGATAAAGAGTGTATAAATTCAGTAGAGACAATTATCAAGACTTCGGTTCACCCATGTAATCCCCAATAATTCTTTTATTAGTTATCATTTAAAATCCTACGTTGACGAGTTTTCCTAATGCATTTGTTATACTATGGTCAAGCTATAAAAAGTCTAATATTAATGTTACAACAAACCACTATTGTGTCCTTATTGCACAAACCGAAAAATGATTTATGAAACTACTAGCCTTCGATTTTGGTAAATCTATTGTTAACACACTTGTGCTGGATTTTACTTGGTCCGTCTCAATCTAAAACCCACGGCCTAATTTATTATATCGTATTGCAATATTGTACGGTCAATTCAATCGCAATATAATAATCATTCAAAGGTGATCAATCCTTCAAAAGCATGTAGAACAATAAATTATTAGCAAAGCATTGTAAGAATTAATCAAAAACCATTATCCAAATCATGGGTTCAAACATGAGATCCCCTAGTATTGATAAACAAACTAGCCAACTATCATAGTCAAATAATAATGCAAAAACATGTTTTGAAATAATTTAAACATCCAAAATCTGAATATAATATAGAACTAAGTTTAGAAATACGAAAAGATGCTAGACGTTGACTCATTGCTTCGTCTCATCTCTCCCGAAGTATCTTGCTCTTCAATTACTTAGAGTTACGGTTGATGAGACATGCTAGGGTAAATTATGAGCCAAAGGAACCAAATTTCGTCCAACAATTTGTATTTATAGTGGATGAGGAAATAAGTTTCCTTGTAGACTTCAAACTCTTCAAAAAGGTATTTTTTTCAGAATTTCTCGGGTACCGATCGATCGGTAGGAGCTATCAATTGATCGGTAGCCTTCAGCTTTTAGTTTTCAACTTTGGTACATCGACGATCGATCGTCGTTCAGTCGGCGATCAATCTTCAATTCAGGATTTTTGTTCCTCCAGTTGCTGACAGGCGCCTGATATTTTGGTCATAGCTTTCTTATACAATCTAGGAATTAAGCGAATTAGCTGTCCACACGAAGATAACAGAAAGTTCTACAACTTTTATGTTGATCACATTTCCAAAATATGGCTCGAACATGAAGAAATTTGAGGAGAAAGAAGTGACATGTGTCTTGGATTCCGATTTCTTGTCTTTTCTTTAACTTTCCTTCTCATTTCATCGTTTTTAGCTCTTTTCCTTCATTTCCTCGTATTTTCACCTAAATTCATTAAACATGCAAATTAATACTCAAAAACGTAATATCCTTCAAGAATCGTAGTAAAATAATACGAGAAAACATATAAATATAAGTGCGAAAATGGCTATTATCAATTCCCACAAACTTAACTTGATCGTCCTCGAACAAGTATTAAGATCAAAATTTAGAGTTCATCCTTGATACTTTAAAAGAATTAACTTAACTCAAATGTAAAGCTCAGAAATCTCACATAACACACAAACAAGCGTCAATCCAAAAATCAACAAGACATGTTTTTCCTAAGCCAAGCAATACATCACAAATCGGAATGTGCGAGTGTGCTATTGTCAATCTCAAGTTGCATACGCATCCTCAAGATCAAATTATGTTAATCAACTCAAAATCAAGATTATCGTTGAGCACCCCATAGGCATATTTTCAAACATTTCTCCACTAATGTAGCCACTCCTTAGACTTGGATTAAGATGTCTTTCTAAGCTTGTAATGTTAGGCATTTGGTATCGGTTCAAAGTAAAGGTAGGATACACACAAATAAGAGAGTATAATCATATAAAGTTCATATTTTATCACATATTGGGTTGCTCTTCTTTTTTCTAACATTGACCACATTAGGTCTTATTATTCTTTTCTCAAGGATCTTTCTTTACATCTTTTCTTTTTCTCTTTTTCTCACTCATCAATCTTTTTCATTAAGTTCATCAAGATATAACAGTTCACGTGCATCGAATGAGATTCATTATACTCCCTTAGGGTAAGGATAAAAATTCTTTTCAAGCTAATATAAGGGTAGGTATAATGAGTTTATCAACAAAAGTCGAATGGTGGCTAATTTCCATTCTTTTTCAATTAAGGTCAAAGGTGGACACTACGGAATGATAAAGACAAGGTAGGCTTGAAAGGCTCAAACGTTTCAAAATCGCCTACATCATTTCCAAGTCAAGTTCATAACTATAAAATTTCACCTCAAAGTGCCATCAAATAAGTTCTAGAGTACTCTAAGATGCTTAAGACAAATCATAGTTTACAATTCACTATCCAACGTGTAATCCAAAAAAAAAAATGACTCAATGTGTTCAAAATATTCCCTAATTTTGAAGTAGTAACTCGACAAAAGATATTCACATACATGTCAAAAGTTTCAAGACTCAAGGTGTGATGTAAAGCGAGACTAGTTTCTTCATTTACTACAACCACAATTCTAATTCAATTATTTCTTAAGGTTGAACTCATTTTCAAAAAAATAATAATTCGTTGGTGCTCAAGAAACAACAATAAATTCTAGCATAATTAGCTCGCGGAACAAGAGACGGTAGCAACATGCAACAGTGATAACCTACTCCCCCAAACTTAAATTATGCATTGTCCTCAATGTACTAGGCATGAAAAATAAGACAAGCACTTACCATTGACAACGACCATCAGTGATTGTCGTCCCCCTCCTCGTCAGCTAGTGGGGAAGATGGTTGGGAAAAATATATGAACAACGCGCATGGAGTCACTCAACAAAAATCAATAACAAGATGAAAAGAACTACGGAATTCAAAAACAAAGATAAGGGAAAAGAGAAAATTCTTGATTTATAGTCTCAAGCTGGACTTTTTACCAATTTTGCCTTCAAGTATCAAAAGGGACAGTGGTGTACGAAGTTATGTCATCCACTTGGTAGTGCTTCAAGCTCTTCCCTTTACTGTGAATAAGGCCAATTTCTCATCTCACCTTTATAGTAACAAATGGTAACACATTGATCACTTTGAATGGTCCAATCCATTATGAGTTTGACTTCCTTAGAAACAGTTGTAGTTTGAAGAGACCACGCCCCACTCACATAATTTACTTTCTTTTAGATGGTTTGATGTGATCATCACCTTCTTCTTCTTTCCATGGTCTTTGTCCACTTTGCTCCACATCTACAGACAATAGATCAATAGTATTTACTTTAAAGCACATGTGTTCATTGTGTGGGTGTGTCAAAGTTTGAAATATATTAAAAGTAATTTGATCATCTCCTACACGGAGGATCAACTTCATTTTTTAAACATCGATTAATGCTCTTCCTGTTACTAGGAATGGTCTTTCTAAGATCAATGGCATGTCCATGTCTTCCTTCATGTCCACGACAAAAAAAAGCCACCGGGATGATGAATTTTTCAAACTTGAGTGGTACGTCCTCGATGATCCCTTGTGGATATGTGACGGACTTATCCGCCATTTGCAAGGTAACCCTTGTAGGCGTAAGTTCCCCTAATCTAAGCTTCCTATAAACAGACAAAGACATTAGATTCACACTTGTACCCAAATCACACAAAGATTTATTAAATGACATAGAGCCTATAGTGCAAGGTATCGTAAAACTCCATAGATCCTTTAACTTCGGAGGTGAATTTTTCAGAAGGACAACAGAATACTCTTCAGTTAAGTTTATCATCTCATGCTCTTTCCGCTTGTTTGACAGTATCTCCTTCTTAGCATAAGTCTGCATTTGTCGTATAGTATCAATATGGAGATTCTTAATCAAATCAAGAAACATTGCAGATTTAGCATCTAATTTTGCACTTTTATATACAACGAGAAATGGGAGGGGGATATGTACCTTAGCAGGTGGTGTGATGGGTGTAGTGGTATCAGTAGACTTACCTTTGTTGCGTGCTTGATCTCTTTTCTTCTCAGCCAGCTCATCCTTGTGCTCATCATTCTTACTAGCAATCTCCTCAGCAACTTCCTTTCAACTCCTCAGTGTTATGACATTGACTTTTCTCTTGGATTCTTCTCAGTGTCACTGTGCAATGTTCCTTGAGATCGTCTAGCTATGATGATTGCTAACTGCCCCACTTGTACTTCCAAATTCTTTATCGATGCCTCTTGATTTTCGAATTTAGTCTCAGTCGATGTGATGAATTTTGTCATCAACTCCTCCATACTCAATTTTGGTGCATACCCGGTGGTGGTTGTGAGTTCAACACATTGTGCTGATCGGCATATGAGAAGTTCGGATGGATATTTGTCCCCGGATTTTATGTGTTCGAGTATAAGTTGTACTGCTATGACTTATTTCTACATAATTAACAGCTTCATTAGTTTGAACAAACGGGTTACCTGCTTGGCATTCAATGCTCAGATGTGATCCTTGACACAGTTCACAGGTAATGGATTGTACTTTCATCATTGGTGTTGTCAAGCTGTCAATTTTCTTTGTCTTCCAACTGAGCCGACATCGTCATCACTTCATCAACTTGATGCACCCCTATCGGTCTCTTTGGCACGTTCCTCACGGACTGCTATTGATAGCTATTAGCAGCCATCTCCTACAACAATGTATAAGCCTCCTCAGGTGTCTTCGTCATAAAAGTACCTCCTGATGCTGCATCAATCAGAGAACAGTTATCAAAAAATAAATCGTTACAAAAAGTTTGTACCTGAAGCCATATAGGAAGTCCGTGGTGTGGGCATCTCCTCAATAAGTCCTTGAAGCGGTCCCATGCCTCGTACATTGTCTCCGGATTGTGTTGAGTGAAGGTAGTGATGTGATTGCGCATCTTTGCAGTCTTTGATGCTGTGAAGTAATTTAACAAGAAAGCTTGCACCATCACATCCCAAGTAGTAATAAATCATGCAGGAAGTGAATGCAACCAACTTTTATCTTTATTATTAAGAGAAAAATGGAAGAGTCATAACCTATTGTCGTCATCAGTAACGCCATTATATTTGAAGGTGTCACACATTTCCAAGAAGTTGGGTATATGAGCATTGAGATCATCAGTTGTCGCTCCCCCAAACTGGACTGAGTGTTGGATCATTTGAATGATAGCAGGCTTGATTTCGAAGTTATTCGTTTGAATGATGGGATGAGTGATACTAGACAATGATCCATGGAACGCGGGATGAGCATAATCCATGAGTGATTGTCTAATAAGTACCTCCTCGTTCCGTCTTTCATCCTCTCCGTCCCTTTCTTGGTTGTTTTCCTCCATTGATCGAGCTTCTTGTAGTCTCCTCAGAAATGTTCTCTCAATTTTCAGATCAAAACGCTCAAGACTAGTCTTGCTACATCTTGCATGCACTAAGAAACAACAACCTGCAAAAAATCAACCAAATAACAGTAGCAGTTGAAAATGAGAAAAAAATGAAAATAAATAATAAAAAAATTGGTTAAACTATAGTCAACTAATCTCGTCTGATTTTACTTTAAACTAGTCTTGGGTAACGGCGCCAAAAACTTGATCGCGATTTATTTAAACAATAAAATTTCAGTGTAGCACGATTATACCGCAAGTGCACGGTGTCAAATTTTTGTATAGTAGATAAAAGTCCGGATGTCGTACCAACCGGGACTAGAAAATAAGTACCAAATTCCTTTAGCTTAACTATATTTAGCCTATGATTATTGAGTGATGATTAAACTAATTAACCAAGAACAAAAGCCAAACCAAACAAGCAAGCGATAAAAAGTGTATAAAATCAGTAGATACAGTTATCAAGACTTCGATTTACCCATGTAATCCCCAATAATTCTTTTATTAGTTATCATTTAAAATCCTACGTTCTCATGTGACGAGTTTCCTAATGCATTTGTTATAATATGGTCAAGTTATAACAAGTCTAATAATAATGTTACAACAAACCACTCTCGTGTCCTTATTGCACAACCAATACCGAAAAACGATTTATGAAAACTATTAGCCTTCGATTTTGGTAAATCTATTGATATCACACGTGTGCTAGATTTTACTTGGTCCGTCTCAATCTAAAACCCACGGCCTAATTTACTATATCGTATTGCAATATCGTATGGTCAAGTCAATCGCAATTTAATAGTCATTCAAAGGTGATCAATCCTTCAAAAGTATGTAGAATAACAAATTATGCGTAAAGAATGGTAAGAATTAATCAAAAATCGTTATCTAAATCATGGGTTCAAACATGGGATGCCCTAGTCTTGATAAACAAACGTAGCTAACTATCATAGTCAAATAATAATGCAAAAACATGTTTTGAAACAATTTAACTTCCAAAATCTAAATATAATAAAGAACTAATTTTAGAAATACGAAAAGATGCTAGGCGTTGACCCCTTGCTTCGTTGCGTCATCCCGTCTCTCCCGAAGTATCTTGCTATTCAATTGCTTTGAGTTGTTTGATGAAATATAGGTGGATGCTGATATTCTAGGGTAAATTATGAGCCAAAAGTCCCCAATTTCATCCAAGAAGTTGTATTTATAGTGGGGGAGGAAATAAGTTTCCTTGTGGACTTCAAACTCTTCAAAAATGTATTTTTTTTTCCAGAATTTCTCGTTTGCCAATCGATCGGTAGAAGCTACCAATCGATCGGTAGCCTTCAACTTTTATTTTTCAACTTTCGTACATCGGCGATCCATTGCCGTTCTGACGGCGATCAATCTTTAATTCAAGAGTTTTGTTGATTCAGCTGCTAATAGGCGCCAATTATTTTGATCATAACTTTCTCATACAATCTTGGATTCCAGTTTCTTATCTTTTCTTCAGCTTTCCTTCTCCTTTCATCGTTTTTAGCTCTTTTTCTTCATTTCCTCGTACTTTCACCTAAATTCCTTAAACATGCAAATTAATACCAAAAAGCTTAATATCGGTCAAGAATCGTAGTAAAATAACACGAGAAAACAAATAAATATAAGTGCAAAAATGGCCATTATCAATGATTGGTTGTAATACTTCATTTTCTTCTTTTGTAATTTACTTCTTTGTAAATTGTATAAGTACATGTATCAAACCATCACTTGGTTAATGTGATTTTACATAATTTTGTGATGTTCTTTGTTCTTTCATATTCTAAGTTGGTACTAGAGCCATGGCAGAAGCCACCTCGCACACGGAATCTAGTATGTAATCAATCATGATTTCCTACTCGTAAACCAATCAAACCAGATTAACTCGGTAAAATTGAGTGACATCAACTTCCTTCTCTGGTAGCTTCAAATCTTAGCAGGCATTAGAGGCTTGGGCATTGAATCTTTCACCTCTGAAGTCCCATCAAGGATGGTACATATAGAGGGAACATACGTGTGTCTCACACTTCAAGAAACACACGATTTCAACAAGTGAATGCGATGAGTGGATTCCCGGTACAACCACAGAGAAATTATGACCCCTACTCGAACACCTACAACCCAGACTGGAGATATCATCCCAATTTGAGCTATGGAAGTCCACTGATGCATCAACCTCACCGTCATATAGACCGCCACATGCTCCTAAGCCACAACAACCTAAAATCCATACTTCTGGTGAGAGGCTCGAAAATATTGTAAGTGATCATGCTAATAATACCCCGATATTTGCAATAGGAGACAATGGCGAGTATCCAAAGTTTGAATACCCAAGTGGGTCAACTAGCAACTGGAGTCAATAAGCTAGAATCACAAGTGACAAATGGTCTAGCATCCCAATAAGTAGTGAATCCAAGGGAACATGAATATCATCACATTGAGGAGTGATGAAGATGTAGAAACTACGGAGAAGGTGGTACTGATGCCACCCAAGCAAGAAGAAGAGAAAGATGTAGCACTATAAGAAAATGAGCTTGCACATACTACAACTCCAAAAGGCAAGTTTCCAACAGCTCGTTATGTTAAATATTTACAGGAATTGTGTGATGAGGAAGAGGGATCAATAATCGAATACTATGATGAATTGGAACTATGGAGTATTCTTTGAGGACACCCAAAAGAAAATCCCAACTAATGCAAGTATCAAGGTATGTTTACTATCCATTGCAAAATTGGCAACATTAGAACTGATAAGGCCATGCTAGACTTGGGAGCATCGATCAATGTCATGTCTTATTCAATTTATACATCTTTAGAACTATGGCATTTGAAAAAAAGCTGAAATTGCTATTCAATTAGCTAATGGTCTACTGTGGGTCCTATGGGAGTACTTGAGAATATTCTTGTAAAAGCTTACAATTTGGTTTTTCCTGCTGACTTCTACATACTTGACATGAAGAATAATGATAAAATCGGCATATTCTATTAGGAAGATCATTTTTGAAAACTTCTCAATGAATAATATATGTGAATAATGGTGCTTTTACAATAGAATTTGATGGTTAGGTAGCTAAGTTTTATGTGTATTATCCCATTCACTCTCCTATACTGATTACACTTGTGGCATCATACATCACTTATCACAAGAACACTCACATTCTGTCACTAAGCATGAGTTATGTGTAACTGCTGATCGACTTGTTGACAAATGAGTTACGAAAGCAATTCTAACTCATACTTCATGTACACCTACTACTTTACAAACTTCTCATACTAAACCTCTAAATTCTGATTTGCAGGTAGCCGATAATGGGCTGATACTCCCTCTGGATCCACCTCAACGTATTCCAATAGAAAATGGGGAAATGAGTCAAGGTTTGGAAACTTCAAAGAAATACAAGACAAATAGGTCGCCTTCGAGTTGTCAAGAAGATACTAAGGTGAGAAAAGGTAGAAAAGGAGACCCTGCATGAACCACCATGAGCACAAGAAAGCAATGAGTCGGACCACCGACGATAAACAGAGGTGCTGCTTGGGAGGCAACCCAAGGAGAGCTAATTTTCTCTTTCATTTTATAGCAGTCTTCGTTTAATTTTTATCATTTCTTGTATTTTTGCCTTAAATTGGGGACAATATAAGATGTAATTATGAGGGAGTTAGTAGTTAGTTTTTATTATTATTACAAAATAAAAAAATCAAAAAAGTAGAATTTTTTTAGAGCGCATAGTTAGTGATGGACATAAAATTTTGATTCACTAACCCATGATGATACATAACTGATAGCATGCATGTCTTGAAAATAGATGATTTGCTAACTTTGGAAACTTTGAGCTCTAATGCAAATTCTACTTTGACATAACAGTTGAATATTTTGAGCACGAAATTGGCATGGCTTGCGAAGTGTGCATAACGTAGTAAAATTCGCTGATACATGCTAGAACTTAACGACATTTTTTTGAGGCATAAATCTAGACTACTTACAAGCATGAAAATGATATAGACAATTTTTGAGGCGTTTGAGCCTCTAAAGCCTACCATATAAACAAAATCAACCTTAGTATCCCCTTTAAGCTTTAATGCCAAAAAAAAGAAAAAAAAGAATGGTTGTATGATAAGCATACAAACAACCCCCATTTGACATTCTTTGACTATCTTATCATCTTCCCTAATGAGCCTCAATATGATTTTTAATCCATACCTTTGAAGAGAGCATGATGTTCACTTTTACTATCAGGATTCATATGTTTTGAACTTTGTCAAAAGAATGAGATGCATGAAAGAAAAAGAGATGCCTTGAGAAAAGAAAAAAAAATGACTCCAAGACTAGCTAATGCACAAGAAGAAAAATTAAATTAAGCCATGAAAAATATCAAGATTTGAAAAAATCATGCAAGAGGAGAAGCTTATATCCTGCATATCATTATACTATCTTGTTTGATATATAATTTCCTTTCTTTTATAAGCCAATATCTTGGCTAAGCTACAAGCTAATAAAAACCTCCTTGATTTAGGCTTACAAGTGTCTAAGATAGTGGATAAATTTGTGCAAATGAACTTATACTTGTGTTAGTATGCAACTTGAACTATTGTGAGATTACACTAATTTGATCTATAATATGTGTGCCACACTTGTTTATGACCACACACGCACGTTCTTTGCCTTATTAAAATGACATGTCTAGTGATTGAACTTGTTCCATTGCTAGCTTTCCAACGTCTTTCTTGATTGTGCATGTTTAAAATTGTTGAGGCACCATTACTTGTGAAACCATGAGCCACAAAAAGATTAAATAGTTTTGTTTTATTTTACTTGAGGATGAGCAAATTTCACGTATGAAGGGGTTTGATGTGTATAGAAATAGACAAATTTAGTGAGTTTAATTGCTTATGATTAGGTATGTTTTGATAGATATTTGATACATATGTTACATAATCATTATGTACTTGAATTTAGGTAAAAATGAAGAAAACGAGCTAATAATGATGAATAAAGATCAATGAATGTCTTAGAGATTAATAGGAATCGAAGATGGACAAAAATAATTTTTTCTAGAATAATTTTTTGTTGTTATTGATTCAATTA
The DNA here is from genome assembly GCA_907163345.1 of Haberlea rhodopensis. NCBI lineage: Eukaryota > Viridiplantae > Streptophyta > Magnoliopsida > Lamiales > Gesneriaceae > Haberlea > Haberlea rhodopensis. The sequence goes on from CAJQUN010000576.1 coordinate 247,374, forward strand.
TGCATAGCTAAATCAAAGTTCGTTTCTTTAAATAAAAAGAGAGGAAATTGTATATAAGTACCACTTTTCAAAAAAATTATTCAATTATATCTACAAAAAATTATTCTCTCCAAGTAAATCCACATTCCATAAAATTTTATTCACATAAGTTCAATTTTTAATTTCCTTTACGTAAAGTCTTTTTCCATTCCTTAATTACCCTTATCATATCGTTTATATCATTTACATAAAAAAATTGCCTAACAGTTTATTTTCCAAGGAACGTTAGGTTTTGTTATAACAATAGACTCGTAATTATATAATTATGAAGGATCCACAGATTCAACGTTTATTTTTTCTTCATTCAACGTTTTGATGTTTGTTTTGCTGTTTTATGGGATTTTTGTGCTTCAGTTAGCATTGAATTGTTGTTTTAATTCTGTTGCACATTAACGGTTTGTCAAAATGTCTCATTAGTTATAGAGATACTGATGCTTCTGTCAAATGAGCATTTTTTGTATGCTAATTTTCTTGAATCTTTGTATCCATTTATTCAACACTTGATGTTAGACAAGTGTCTGCATATACGTAATATTGTAAGTTGAAATAACGAATAAGGGATCATACTCACCAACAACATGAAAGTTATCACCTATATTTGTTTTATAAGTGTATCACTTGTTTTCTAGCGGTGCATGTGGGATAAGTGCACCACTAGACTCAAGCGGTGCATTTGTTAAAATTAAGTACACCAACTTTCTGGGAGGTATATTTCAACATCCAGATTATTAGTTTGTCATTTTTGTAGATGAAGTGCAGTTTTCGTCCCTTATATCTAGCCTGTTATAATTAATTCTTGATTGTGAAATTGCTCATCTTATGTGGCTTTGAAATGTGATGGACTCAAATAAAGGTCATTGCAGAGTGCTGCTTTTGGTATTCATATCTAATTTTAATTAGAAACAAATCCAACAAAGAAAATAGTGTGATCTCCTTCACTGAAATGATAAGTATTCAAAAAATTTAAACATATATAAAAGTGTGTGGTTTGATAAGTATACCGCTTGAGTCTAGCGGTACAAGCAGGATAATTGCTCCGCTCGACTCAACGGCTGTATTTACTAAAATTAAGCACAACATTAGTATAAGCAAGTGCACAACAACATTAACATAAAATTGTGTGTTTTGATAAGTGGATCGCCTGACTCTAGAGGTGCACGCGGGATAAGTGCACCGCTAGACTCAAGAGGTGCAGTTGTTAAACTTAAGTATTTAATTAAGTACACTACCTTTTTAAAATTTAGTGCATCCCTTAATATAATCAAGTGCACCACCACCTTAATATAAAAAGTTTGTGTTTTGATAAGTATACTGCTTGAGTCTAGCGGTGCACGCGGGATAAGTGCATCCCTAGACTCAAACGTGCACTTGTTAAAATTAAAGTACACCACTAATCAACATCTTAATAAAATTAAGTGCACCACTGGTTAAATTAAGTGAATAACCTTAATATAAATAAGTGCACAACCACCTTAATATAAAAAAAATGTCTGTTTTGATAAGTGCACTGCTTGAGTCTAGTGGTGCATGCGGGCAAGTGCTCCGCTAGACACAAGTCGTGCACTTGTTAAATTAAGTATACCACCTTGTTAACATTAAGTATACTTCCCACCTATATATTTTCCTGTAAGATTAAGTGTACTTCTACCTATTTGTTTTCCAGTAAGATTCTGATTCTCATATAATGGCCTAATTTCATTAGAAAATATATACGTACATGGCTATATGAGTCTTTCTGGCAACTACAGCTCAACATCCAGAATACCAGTTTGTCATTTTGTAAATGAAGTGCAGTTTTCGTCCCTTATATCTAGCTTGTTATAATTACTTACTGATTGTGAAATTGTTTTATCTTAAGTGGATTTAATAAGTGCAGTGTTAGATTCAAGTAAGAGCACCAACAACTTAATATAAGCAAATGTACCACCATCTTGATATAAAAAAAGTGTGTTTTGATAAGTGCACCGCTAGATTTAAGCGACGCACTTGTTAAAATTAAGTGCACTACCTTATTAAAATTAAAAACTTTAAAGTTTTCATTCAAACAATTTATCGAATATTTTCAAATGCAATGTAATTTTGGGTTTCAATTCAAAATCTACAAACATAATCATTACAACAAAATTGAAATTCATAAGAAAGATAAAATCATATCAACACAATCGAGAGTTAGAAGAATAAAATGAATTTTGCAACAACAACAGCTCCATAACTTAACCTCATGTACTAATCAAAACACCATTTTTTTCAAGCCTAGAAAACTCATCACCATGTCCACTGCTTGGACCAAATCCATCGACTTCTCCAACAAAAAACAAATATGACCCATCTTAGAAGAAGAGCATAAAATTGCTTGAATACGAGACCAATATCATTGGAGAATTTTTCTCATCAGTCGATGTCGATCTTCATATTCCAAATCTATTTTGTTCATTTTCCCAAAAATGGACTTAAACAATTTGAAGTATTTTCGATAGACTAAGTCGAAATTTTTTTTTAAAATGGTACCAACCTGAAATTTGCCCTAAAAAAATGGCACAAATAAATAATGAAACTAAAGCTAGTTTACCAAACCTGAAGAAAATTATGATCCCTTTTTCGATGCTTTTATAAAGTAAGCTGCTTTCTTAATGTTTCTTTTGAGTAAACCAAAGTCCATGGGTTGAAATGGTCTCACCGGGAAGAAGATTCAAATGTACGTAGAATTTAATTGCCCATATAACATAAAAATTTACAATTTTTTTTTAAAAAACGTAAGATTATTGAAAATTTTAAATAAATCAAATATAAAATTGAAGCATTTTATAATTTTATATATACGTGACTGATGTTATATTTGCAATTATTCGATAGTCGGGCTCGGACAACGCAAAGGTACGCCATCAAAAGTAGACTGGAACCCAATTTTTGGGTGAATTTGATACTACCTCTAAGGAATTTTCATATAAACCCCGTGAGGATGGTGTACACTAAATTTATTTCCAATGTGAATGGAATTATATTTAATATTTGAAAAATAATAAGTAGAAGTATGACATGTTCGAAGTTATTTCCCCACTCTTATGACTTCAACTCACAATTTTAGTAAATTAATAAATAATTTTGATAGATTCGTACAATTAGTGTTCTTCAGAGTAACTTACATCAATATAATATTCTTAATTTTAGGGCTAAATTATGTATAGTTAGTTATGCATCTCGAAGACTACATGTAATTAAATTTGAAAAATAAAATCGACCCCTAATATCCATACATACACATTAGAATCATTAATATAATTGATCACGGGAAAATTACCAAAATCATCGTAAAAGTTGTCATATATTGGTTTTAGTTCTCCAATGAGATAAATTTGGTCCAAGCGCAATAAGTTTGTTTTATTGAACTTATAGTAATTTTATCGTCGAAGTGCTGGCATGACGTTAGACATATCATCTATGTTCGTTGTCATATCAACAATATATAGAACTATACCAGCACCGTGACAAAAAGAGACTAAAAGTTTTTTAAAAAAAATTAACTAATTGCACTAATATTAAATTTTGGCTAACTAGAGGACCAAAACCTAGAAAATACGATGTTACAGAATCACTCATAGTAATATAATACCCTTCATATGGTGTTCAAATTTAGTCTTCCTACTCTCAAGTGCGAATGTATGTATAGTCGAGGGGAGTATAGTCACAGTGCTGGTATAATTCTAGATTCGCCCCTGCTTATTGTAATTGTCGTTGATCAAGTATATGTTGCATTACTTCTTCTAGATTTTATGATAGCATAGACGATCAAATAAATTTATAATATTGTGAGCATATTTTAACCTATATATGAGAAGACCATTTCAAAATACTTACCTTGTTTGTCAACGTGGTAGAAAATTGGAAGACAACCCTTAACTAAAAGTTAGGTGACACTATAGATATATACAAATAATATATCTAATTCCTTTATTAGGAAAATCCCACCAGAGATTTCATTCTCTTGACTTCGCATATCATTACCTCACCAAATTCTTTATAAAAATTCGAGACTTTGTAGAATTTTTTTACGTGGTCATCTTTCAAAAGTTGATTGGCCATGCAATGAAGTCCAAGAGTTAGGTAACCTGCCCTTTCCAATAACTAGAGAATTAAGTTTACATGCATAATTCAAATTCTAATATTTAACTTGCACTAGCTATTTGTTATGTTGTTTGTCATATTCGTAAGGTCTTCTAATTTATCAAAATTTAGTTTCAGTTCAATAAATCTTATAAAAAAATTTGGGATATTTTGAAATTGGAGGAAAAAATCATGTATGCCAATCTCTGGGGCGAAGCAACATCGAGTCAAGGGAGGACAAGTGGTCTCCGCTCTTGCAAGAAAAAAATATTAACCTACATATTTAAAAAAAAAAAAATTACATTTTATCTTCCAAAAGCTGCAGTGTGTGTCCCTCAAAAATTTTATTTTGCCTCCCCTAAAATTATATTTTGACCCCTAAATTTTTTTTTACTCCAATTTTTTTTATGTTTATATTTTGTTGCCCTTTGAATCTCATGTATGCTAACGTTGGCTATATAGTAGAGCATGCCAAATCTAGAAAATATTTGGGTTGAAACATCATATCTATGAAAATAAAATATCATCTAATCTAATTTTTTATGTGACTTATTCACAAATCCTTGGTTAGTTGCATATAAATTCATTTATTATCCTAAAAAAGCTAAAAGCCTTCTTTAATTTTATTAATTTACTTAGAACGTATGCTCATATATTTTATTGGTAGCCGATGATGCACGGGCAATGACACGACGACACTGACACGACACGACACGGACAAAGCGACATGGATTTTTCAAATTTTTCAGGATACGACACGGCTGTGATACGCCTGTATATTTTTATTTTTTATATATATATTATACATGTATTATACTATAAAATATTAAAATTCAATTTTTTTTTATATTCTAAAACCTTGTAAAAGCATCAAAAATATTCTTACCAAACTCAAGAAGCATATAAATATAAGCATATAACTGGAATCATCATAGTATCACTCATACTAATACCAAATACATATTACTTTAATTAACATAAAGTTTAGCACGTCCAAATAAAAGATAACATCAAAAATATCCTTAACAAATTCGAAAGGCATATAAATAAATGTGATCACTGAAATCATTATAGTATCATTAATACTAACACTAGATGTATATTACTTCAATTTAAATAAAGTTTAACTAACATGTCCAAATTTAATCTTAGCCAAAAACTTTTTAAATTGCACAATTAGCATCCAAAAGTGTCATTTCTATGTTGGATACGCCCATATGCCATGTCGACACGGGTGTCCGATTTTGAGAGGGTGTCCGAGAAGTGTCCGACACTGTACCGATTGATTTTTAAGAGTGTCCGTGAATCATAGTTGGTAGCTGACTGGCTGATGAATCTTTCCATAGATATTTTTTTTTAGTATACTTGATTTTACGCACTTATTAAAAGTTACTTCGAAATTAGACTATCCAAATTCAAATATATTTTTCTAAACCTAATGAACACATAAATACATTCAAATTCTTTCTTTTTTCTTTTTTTGGTATAATCTCTCTCCATAAATTTTGGAAGTTTTCGGCAATATTTATAAAACGAGAAAGTTAAAAACTGTAGTTTTTTTATTGCGTTTAGAAATATTAGAATGATAGTTTTGATTTTGAGCATTGCAATTTGAGAATAATTTTGCATAAAGAAACACCAAAAAAACATTAGGAAATTACAAAAAAGATCTCATATAATAGTTGCATATGCTATATTAGTCTCAAACTTTTAGAACTAATCAAATATAGTCTTAAAGAAATTATTTTTAAATTCTTATATAAATATTTTATCGACATAAATTATTTTTTAACAAAAATGGTCATTAAGATATTAACAGTATTTGTGATTAGTTGTTAAAAAATATTTCTATGAACTATATATATCTGATAAAAATATTTATGTGGGACTACTTTTGTTAAAAATAATTTCTTTGGACTATATTTATTAGTTATAAAAGTTTGAAGTTAGCACAAAAAAACATATGGAGACAAGATTTTGCCTATCAGTGCCAAATTAATGAAAGAGTATTTAACGCATCATCATCATTTATAGTGGATTTTCAAGCTCTTGAACATATAACCTTAATAGAGGATATTCATGCAGCTTACCCACAACTTCTCTATAAATACTTCGGCTTGCACGAATAATATCTGCACCACAAACTTCTCTTATCCTTCTCGTTTTAGCTTCACAATCTAAATGGAAAACATGTTTTCTGTTGCTTTATTTCCAACATTTTTCAAGAATCATGGCATGAAAGTGGCAGTACTTATACTGATTCTGTCGATAGGGAACTCTTCAGCTCAACTTTCCACATACTTTTACTCAAAATCTTGCCCACAGGTCTTCACCACTGTGAAATCTGTGGTTCATTCTGCGATTCAAAACGAAGCTCGTATGGGGGCTTCTCTTCTGCGCTTATTCTTCCACGATTGCTTCGTTAATGTAAACTTCCCCATTTTATCTAAGACCACATTTATTTTGAGTAATTACGTTGTCAAGCTAGACTTAGAACACTTGAAAAATATTTTCAGGGATGTGATGCATCAGTCCTCCTCGACGATACATCATCTTTCACAGGGGAGAAAAGGGCAGTCCCGAACCTGAATTCGGCCCGAGGATTCGACGTTGTGGACAAGATTAAGTCTGCCGTGGAGAAAACTTGCCCTGGTGTCGTCTCCTGTGCCGATATCTTAGCCATTGCTGCACGCGACTCTGTCTTCATTGTAAGTACTTCATTAATTTCGAACAAGTTTGAATGCATTAATTATGATCGATTTCAAATATTGTGGCTAATTATTGCAGTTAGGAGGACCTGATTGGGGGGTAAAACTAGGCAGAAGAGATGCAAGAACAGCAAGCCAAGCAGCTGCAAATAACAGTATTCCTCCTCCAACTTCAAATCTCAATTCCCTTATTTCAAGATTCAATGCTCTTGGCCTTTCTACAAAGGACATGGTTGCTCTATCAGGTAGGTTGGTTGTTTTTTGTCAACTAAAAAATGCAAAAGCTGTTTGTCTTGAAAATCCTAGCTCAATAGTTTTATATTTATACATCCCGCACGTTTAAGTCGGAGGCCTCCGATGAACGTATATCGGAAATTAATATTGGAGACATATACGTGCAAAGTTGATCGTGTATAAGGCAACAATGGCCACCTTAATCGTATCGAATGCATGCCCTAAGTAAAATATTATTTGATCCGTACGTGGGACAAAAAGTCTGTTGTAGTATTTAGAAACTATGTATTGTGGACACACGAGTATAGCCCAGTGACAAAGTACACACTCCCACTTGGGACTTGAGTCGGGTTTGACTCTTGTAAATCACGCCCCTCCCCTTTGATAAAAAAAACAAAAAAAAAGAACTTAGTATTTTGTGCAGGTTCTCACACAATTGGGCAAGCAAGATGCACAAGCTTTAGAGCTCGAATATACAACGAAACCAACTTGGATAGCTCCCTAGCAAAATCAAGACAGGGGAACTGCCCTAGACCCAATGGTGTGGGAGACAACAATTTGGCACCTTTGGATCAGACTCCGATAACATTTGACAACAACTATTTCAACGACCTCGTGGATCGTCGTGGCCTCCTCCACTCCGACCAACAGTTGTTTAATGGAGGGTCGACCGATTCGATTGTAAGAACGTATAGTAACAACGTGGACATTTTCAAGTCCGATTTCGCGGTTGCCATGATCAAGATGGGTGACGTTAGGCCTTTGACTGGATCCAATGGTGAAATAAGGAAGAATTGCAGAAGGGTGAACTAGACTGATTCATCATCATAGGATTTCATAATATTGAGGTTTTTATCAAGTAGCATGCTTTGATTTTGTCGTGTTTTCCAAGGTTTCTTTTTTCTTTTTTTCTTTTGGGTTTGGTTGCTTGATTTTCTGTGGTTTGAAATGTGTGACAATACTAATAGAGCCTATTTGATGTACTTGTACTTCATTCCGATTCCTTACTCTACCGTTGGTTCCTTTTTTTTGGAAAACAAAATAAGGCTTCCAAATGGCGAAAATATAGTCAAAGTCATATCATAAGTTGAACCCTATGGCATCGTTTGATGCGATGATAAGACACCAATTAATTTCACATTAAAAGTCATAAGTTGAACTCTAAGACGGTGTTTGGTGCTATTCTTGTTCTATCTAAAGTTTTGGCTCGACTTCTATAATAATTAGAGTTATATATCATTATGTTATCTATATCCTTAAATTTAATCATCTCACAAACCAAGCAGTGTTTGAATTCAACAATATTCGGCATACTGACATACATGTGTGTTTTAAAAATATTCTCAATATGTGGTGATGGCTCATGTCCTGTAAAAATATTTATTTAATTTCTCAAAATTTTTTCTTCACACCCTGTAGCCTCCTCTTGCCCCTCGTGTATTTATTGGCATAGCCATACTAATCGTAATATATATTGTTAGATCACATAGAATATGATCATTTGCAAAATAATTTCCAAACTAATCAAATATAGCTTCAAAAAAATTATTTTTTAATAGAAGTAATTCCACATAAATGTTTCTATCAAGATATAAATATTTTTTTTAACAAAAGTGGTCCCTAATCCTTAAACCCTTAACAAAACTTGGGGCGATTTTGTTAAAAAGTAATTACTTCGGACTATATTTGATAAAAACATTTACGTGGGGCTACTTTTTAAAAAATAAAAATAAATGTTCTGGATGTTTGAATAGTCCTAAAAATTCAGGATGACCATTGCAATCATCTCTATTTTATGTGACCATTTTCATAATTTATATTATTTTTCTATTTCCAACAAAGAACAAACCCAGTTGATTTAGGGTCAGGGGTCCACAGAGCAGCTCGGTATTTTCAGTCTTCACATTGGAAGATTCAACTTGATAGTTTCATACAAGCTTGATAATTTGATGTTCCGATATGTTGCTTGTAGCTCTTGATTCATTGATATTTGGGCAAAGTGGTCAACATAATGTGTACCCCTTTGTCTTGACTTTCCATGGAATCAAGAATTGCCTGATTTCGAGTTTGTATGAGATCGGGCTGCTTGAAATACATGACCTTGCACCTGCTAAATCATTCCATGTTCAAGTAGTAAAACCATTAAATTGCAGTTCTTTTGACCATCTTAGACTAATTCAGATCTAGATTTCTGAAGATGACTTGTAGGTCTTCTTCTTAGCTTTCCAAAGCATACTTCATCACTCCATTTCGATAAGCTAGCTGAGAGTTACGGCAATTAGACTGATATTCGCCTACTGTAAATGCTTGCTATTTCTTCACGGTCAAGCTTGATCTTACAGGTGTTTTTTTTCTCCTTGATAACATTAGAACTAGCCAATCTATTGTGAGATACGAATTTTAGTATTTTAAGTTGGCTTTTCAAACTTTTTGGAAGCACATCATTTCGATATCCGAGCTATGATATGTGATCGGTTTAGTCTGATGCACTCGGGGTCCAGCTTGGTTGATTTCCTCATTTCAGCAACCAAAATTCATGTCTCAACAATTCATCAAACTTTAAAATATTATCTATGAACTGCACACCTGATAAAATATGTTAGCAATACAATAACAACAAAACTTAGACTATTTGGGTTCCCAAAACCCAACAATCTCCCACTTTTGATGATCACAAAACTTGGATAAAAATATCATATTAAAGTATATTAATGCATAACAAGAAGTTATATTTTTAAAACAACATATGTTTCCCCCTTTTGTGTGAAAAAAATTTAAAAAAGGAAGGTAAATAATTTTTTTTCTTCCCCTCAAAGATTGAATTAATTCTCTCTATTAAAATTTAAATAAATGAAAATAATTAGCAGTGAGAGATAAGAGGTATCGATTTCAAATAATTTGTTTTTTAAAAAAGTGCCATGCACAATTAATTTTGAACAAAATAACCTCTTTTGATAAAAGTGTGCAACATCTTTGAATTTCATGTCAAAACCAAACAATGTCCAAAACATACATTATGTGGCAGCACACTTAGTCCGACTTGAACAATTAAACTACTTTTCCTAGTGCATAACCAGGCTACAAGACCTATACACTGCGATCCCTATGAGGCTATTTTGCAACGCAAAAAGTGGTTTGTCATTTGGACATCCAAGCAAGAAGTTGTGGCAATTTTTCCCCAAACTGCTGCAAGCTGCCAAAAAAGCCCAATGCTTCGAAAATTGAGAAAAATCTTAAAATAAAAATTTTAAACTTGAAATGATTTCTGGACAATATGAATTAAAATTTTGAATGTTTAAAATCAATTTTAAAATTTTTGTCGCGCAAAACGAGTGAAATGAAATTAATTTTTATGCTAAGATTTTCATACACAAAATTTCAAAAATATGGGATGAAAATGATTTCTTGTTCATAAGAAAATTTTCTTTAAAAGAAAATTTGAGCTACAATAGCTCGTGTTCTTGAAATGATTGCAACATGAATTATATCGTGTATGATTTCTAAATCGAGTGAAAAACACTCAACATAACCCGCTATAAAACTGATTAACCATTTGAAAATCATTTTAAATGTATGCAAGTAAAGCAAATACACAAACATTTGTTTATGAAAGTTCGAAGGATGATGTAGCCCTTCTAAATCTCCCATTCTTACACCTTATGGAAGCATTACACTAAAAGGCTTTGATTTATACAACCATTTGTTCAAACCGATCCAGCTGGAAGTTCCCCATACAACTAGAAATCCTAGCAACTCATCTCACATACACTTTAATGTCTAATATGCAAATATCATATGTAGACAACAAGTCCTATAGTTACAATTCGCTCATCTATTCAAGCTCACAACTTCAATGATTAGAGTGAATAAAGAAGGCACAAATGATCCCTCAAAGGATTCCGATACAACAAGGAAAGAGTGCCTAAGAATCCGGGCTTGCTCTCATCTAAGCTTGTCTCTTCTTCGTAGGCTGCCCATTTTGAATCCCAAGTGAGTTTACTTTTATATCTCTTGGATTGATCTTCAATCAGCTTATTTGAGCTTTCAAGTATTGTATATATAGCCCCAAACCATGATATATACGTCAGACACAAGAATATGCCGTTGGAAAAAGGTTATGCACTATTCCCAAGCTTACAACAGTCATATTCTGGTTTATAGGCTAGTTTTGAATTTCAGCTTGATACATTCAGACCGGATTGAAATCTTGGTAGACAAGCTTGATAAGTTTAGACCAGCTTTGTATTTTCAGTCTTCACCTCGGAAGATTCAGCTTGATAGTTTCAGATCAACTTGATAATTTGATGTTTCGATATGTTTCTTGTTGCACTTGATTCATAGATATTTGAGCAAAGTAGTCACCATGAAAGTTGTATCCCTTTGTCTTGCCTTCAATGGAATCAAGAATTGCTCAATTTCGAGTTTGTATGAGATCGTGCTGCTTGAAATATGAGACTTTGTGCCTGCTGAAACATTCCATGTTTCAGCAGTAAGACTAGTAAATTGTATACATCTTTTGACCATCTTAGACTCCAATCAACTCTCGATTTCTGAAGATGACTTGTAGGACTTCTTCTTAACTTTCCTATGAATACTAAATCGCTCTGTTTTGATAAAGCTAGCTGAGAGTTATGGCCATCATACTGATATTCGGCTGCTGTAAATTCGTATTGTTTCTTCGCGGTCCAGCTTGATCTTGCAGGTGTTTTTTCACCTTGTTAGCATTCGAACTAGCCAATCTGTTGTGAAATATGACTTTTACTATTTTGCGTTGGCTGTTCAACCTCTTTAGAAACACACAATTTTGATATCCGAGCTATGATATAAGATAGATTGAGTCTGCTGCGCTCAATGTCTAGCTTGGTTGAATTCCACACTTCAGCAACCAAAGTAATAGTCATGTCTCAACAATTCATCATGCTCTAAAATATCATCTATGAACTCCACACTTGATGAAATATGTTAGCAACATAATAATAATTTTTGTTAACATCAAAATCAAGATTATTTGAGTTGATAGCTCTCCCACAAGTTGAATGATTGGTTCTTTCCCAAGTTGAACTGAGAGTTTATGTCAAAAGTTGAGCTGATAGGTTTTCCCACAAGTTGAGCTGATAGATAATATCAGTTCAGCCCACAGAACTGATTCATAGCTGATTTTTTTTTTAAACTTGGCAAAACTTATATTTGTTACTGCTGAATTGATGAAACGGGTCTTCCCAATGTTAACCACAAAATAAATGCTGGTTGATTGAAATGTAGAAACACAACTGGAGTTCTATGTGATCTTGCTATCATGCTGATAATGAAAGGAAACTTTTCTATAACTGCCATCAGACCTGCAATATTGCATAGAACAAATGTTGTGCACCCAAGAGGAATCACGCCCAAGAGATGGTTGTGTGTCAGAGATTCATATGCTCCGTTGGATACGTAAAGATCAAAAGAGATAAAATAAGAAATAAAGACATTTGAGCTAAGGTGGACGTGGCTTTTATAGAAGAAAATATGCCAAAAATTTGTTTACGCTTGTTTGTTCACATACGACATAGATCCAGTGATGCACATGCACGTCGAGTGGAGTTCATGGATTGGTCTTTTCAAGAGAGCAAAGAGACGAGTCTCAGATGGCCGAAGAAGATAATGTTTGAAGTTATAGGCAAAGATATGGAGTCCAAAGGGATTAACGGGGATATTCTGATGAAAAGAAGCTTTTGGAAAAGACTGATGCATGTGCACAACTAGACCTGATTGTTTTCTTTGGTTCATGTAACCTACCTCAATCCATTGAGATTAAAGTATTGGTGAATTGATTGTTGTTATATTACAATGGAAGATCAAAATACCTTTGAAGTTTACATAATATGTAACAGGCTTTTTATGCTTATATTCATAACCCAGAACAAATTTTATCAGGAAAAATGTAATTTTGGTAATGTTTGTTTGCTTTATTATGATTTTTGTTATCTATGTTGTCAACTTTCAGTTTTTAATCTGATATCGTTTCTTTATAAGTTTAGTCATTTTTTGTATCGTGTTGACATGATGCTAACACGATGTTAATGTGTTTAGTGCTATGTTGCACGGATACGGATACGCGGATACGTAGATACGGGTACGACTGCACGGGATTTTCAAAATTTATAGGATACGATACGTCCGGATACGGCAAATTTTATTAATTTATTTACATATATAAATATATATAATTAATAATATTTGTAAAAAATCAAGTTTCAAGCATATAATCAACATTAAACACATTAGAAATCAGAATAAAGTTGCAAACTCACCAACTTCATGACAAATGGTAAAATATTAATCTAGAACATCTAAAAATTTTCAAGCATATAATCGACATAAACACATTAAAGTTGTTAGGAAATAGGGATTTATTTAAACAATTTAATTTTAATTACAGTTTCAACCCTATTTTTTTAAAAAAATTCCAAAAGTTCCCGTATCTAACCCGTGTCGGATACGGTCAGCGGCGTATCTTGATCGTATCCGAAACGTATCCGAAATAAAAACTTATTTTTTGTCCCCAAATACGCCACGTGGCGTATTCGATACGTATCCGCGCGTATCCGTGTCCCATAAGTATCTGATACTTGACCGTGAAATTTTTTGGAGTATCGGTGCAACATAGGTTTAGTGTCATATCAACATTCTCAAAGCAAACAGACTAAAAATTGCAAAACAAAGGACTAAAATTGTCAAAATTTAAAGATATAGTACTAAGACTCAATTTTAGCAACATAAATGAGCAAAATCGCAAGGACACAAACATCCACCAAATTTAAATTTTTTAGTTGCATCTTATATATGCTGTACAATTCTAAACCAGGTAACACTAAAGGGCAGGAGAGGTGACTGGGGACAAATTAAAATAGAATGACTTATTGAATTTCGGGTGATAAACTTGTAATTTTTGAACAAACCGAAAAACAAGATTTGATGAGGTCCTCAACCCTTGGTGTGTTCATCCCTAAATATGTGTGTATGTGACATAAGACGTATTCAGCGTCATTTCAGCATTCAAATGAAAATGAAATAAATTTACAAACGAATTAAAGTTATCAGACTAAAACCCAAATTCGACTAATTAGAGGACCATATAAATACAATGAGACCAATATCTAGGAACAATTTTGTAATTTTTTCTTTTTTCTTTTGCCTAATTTGATATTTATTATTGTTAAAACAAATTTAATTTAACAAATTGACCCGTTGATCATAATAACCTGATATTAAAATTGAGATAGAGGAAGCTATGCATGGTTCACGTAGCTTGAAAGTTTCCAAAATATAAGATATGGGCATTAATCAATAGCAAATAATATAGTAATATGAATATAAATTTCAACTATTATTCATTTATTCTTTAAATATCATGGCAAATTGTGGGAGTGAGATAAGTTAGATGCTACAATGTAAAGCAATGTAGACATTAGACCAAACCTAGTCACATCTCTATGCATATGACAAGTTAGGTCATGTTTACGTCAAAATACTAAAATCTAAAGTATATAAAATAAACTATTTTCATTTAAAATTAACTTTAAAACATTATATAATGGGGTATTTGAGAAAAAAAATTAGATTAATAATCAGTTGGTTTGAAGCACCAAGACCAAATTTTGCCTAATTAAATGAGAAAAACAATTAAATTAATAATATAAGTTGGTTTGTAGCATCAAGACCAAATTTTTGCCTAATTAAATGACTAAAACCCAATCTAAACTAATTTAGAGGATGAATTTTGTTTTATCCTATCTCTTTTTAAAAAAAACCCCGATATTTGAGAGTTTGGGTTTCTTTATTTTGACAAATAAAAATAAAAATACAATGTGCTAATTAATACAATCGTAAATGACACCTAGTGGATATGAGCCTTGACACAATAGTAAAATTGTTGCCGTATAGCCTGTAGTACACGGGTTTGAGTGGTGGAGACAACGTCTTGTATTGCAGGAAAAGACTGCGTACATTATGTGCAATGGGCCTACCCCTCCCCACGCATCGCAGAAGATTCGTGCACCGGGTTTGCCTCTTTTTTAAATGACACCCGATATTCATAGACTTTTAAATTAATAAATTATAATAAATATATTAAAGGATACAATTAAAATCTTGAAGACAATAAGTATAGTTCTTTGGACCTGAGTACTAATGAAAATTTACTTATTCATCAATCTTTCATCAAATAACCTTTTGAATATATAATATCTATCAATAAATTAGAGGAAGAAAGTAAGCATACTAACCAAAGTAAGTAATATTTCCATCAGTTATGGTGCTAAAGTCAGCAGCATTAGATGTAATAACGATTGTGTTGTACATGGTCGGAATCGAAGGAGGCTGTCGTGGCATTGGCGGCTCCGGTGGTGGGGGTGGTGCAGCGATCGAGACAGTGTCGGAGGAATGTGATGCCACAATATGAGAAGATGGAAGAATATTATTATTGATTTCCCTATGATTGTATTTCAAAATCTCAGCCTTTACTGCATTTAATTCAGCTTGTAAAGCTTGAACTTGTTGTTGCAAGGCAGAAATGGCTCCCATGCAACCGTAGACTGGATCCCTTAGCCTGACATTGGCCTCGTAAACAAGACTATTGGCTGTGTCTGCTCTTTGGTTTTCTGCTACTTCCTAGAGCGATACGGAAAAAATAAAAAAAATAAATCAAGTGTATCATGAGCAGATAGATATATATGATATTCGACTTTTTATTTGAAAGACGACTGATTTTGTTCTTTTTTGGTGAGGGAAATTTTTTAAAAATGGTCATGTAAAGCTGGTTTATTTATAGAGTTTCCGTCACTTAATTTGATCATGCAATAATTGGTTTTTTGGACATTTAATCTGATTTTCGCCGAAGCTCTAATTTTTGACCTAACACAATGCAGCAATGTTCGGCATCATATCAGCCTCACCCTGAGATACAGAGGGAAGGTTGTGACAAAATCAGGCAAATGTGTAAAAAACAAATGTAGTTACTTTCTTTCTAATAAAAATATTCAAAATTATTAGGTATTTTCTTACAAATTAAGTACATTTTGCCAATTGGAAATACACATAAATAATCTCCTAACATTTACAATGGTATATTCTAGTCTCTTTAACATGACATAATCCAAATAAGGAATTTATTAAAAAATCTAACTTTTATCAACTTTATATTTTCTAATTAATTTTCCCATTCGTTTTTATCAAAATCCTAATTTCGCATCTTAACCTCAAAAAAATGATAAGAACAAGCTATAATAAATTAGGCACTCTTGAGAACTCAAAGAACAACTTTTTCATGGATACTCATACTATGGAAGAGCCATATTCTTGGTACAAGAAAGAGTTCTTAGGGTTTACCATTAGCATCTTGGAAACATTACTAGCCCCAAAGATTTTGTGAACAGAAGCAAACTTTTGAGGCTCGTGTGGCGAAAAATATGGAGAAAAGGGACATTCTTGCGCACAACGTCGTCTCAAAAGCTTGCAGGCAGCACACGGGGTGACTGTGTTTAGGGTTCCGGCAGCTGGTGGCCCTAGCATATGCCTCCTTCCTCCTTGCATATGTGGGAACACATTTGTTTCTCTCTTTATCTTCTTCCCTATCTCCTCAAATCTCTCCCTGCATAAAGAATTTGAAAAATAAATGGAAGATGGTATTTATCAGACAAATCAAGATTGATGTTCCCACCAGTGGTGGATCAAGAACTGTCTCTCGGGTCACGAGGGTTTCAAGGGACGATTCAATAGATTTGAGACAAAGAAACTTGTATTTTTTAAAAAAATTACTCAAAAAAAAAAAAAAAAAATTGTTTCTCGACCCCTTTATTCAAATCTCCTGCTAAAAATTTAGGAGTCCTGAGGTATTCAATGAATATGTGTGTTTTGTTGATTACCTTTCTCTTGACATTCAGGCATACTATCTGTTGATTGACCAAGTAAGAATGTTTAAGAGGGAGAAAGAAGGAGAGATATGAAGGTTGAACAAGAAATATATAAGGGTTAGAGAAAAAGAGTGCTTAAAAGGCAAGAATATTACTAAGAATATGGTCCAAAGTCTCATCTTGGATAATAGGAAATTAAGGATGCATATGAGTAGGGATTATAATTCAGCATAATCATTTGATT
Organism: Haberlea rhodopensis; assembly: GCA_907163345.1. Lineage (NCBI taxonomy): Eukaryota > Viridiplantae > Streptophyta > Magnoliopsida > Lamiales > Gesneriaceae > Haberlea > Haberlea rhodopensis. The sequence continues at coordinate 264,593 of CAJQUN010000576.1, forward strand.
ACAAAATTAAGAATGGGGGAGATGCAATTTTTATAATTTTTTTTGAACAATCCAACTATGAGGTGGGGGAGAGTTGAACTAGAGTCATTACCAAGGATTCTGGGTGATTAACCAATATTTCACTGCCCTCTGGTTGTTGCAATTTTTTTTTAATTCAGCACAATAAATTGATTAATTAAAATTCTTGTTAAAAAAACAATGAATTTGAAACTTCTTTTTGAAATTTTGATTAAGATTGTGAGATGAGGGATTGATTATGTCCATATACGCTACATATATGTAATGAATTAAGAATTTTTTTAAAAAAAACGTACTTGATCAAAATTTGGTATTTATTGGTGGAATATTTGATTTTTTTTATAAATTTAGTCTGACTTTCATAATAATGCTAATATGACGTCAGATATTGCAAAATTGAGCTCGACAATACTAATATGTCCGACTCAATGTCAAGACTCAGACGATAATCAGACTAAATATTAAAAAAAATAATTTATACATAAAAAAACTTCGACTGTGTATACACACATACATGGATCATATTCTTTAAATCATCCCAGCGTTGCCATTAATGGTCACGTATTGCTCAAGAGTGAGTCGCTAACCTTGTTGACTTTTGGTGTAGCCGTTGGCCTAAGCTTTTGAGTTCAATTTCAAGGCAAAATTAGTTTAACTTATATCATTGAATCGATTGTTCAACTCTATAAAATAAACCGTTACGAGTAGTTAGTAATTATTATTTTTTGATAAGATAATTAATTTATAGAGTACCAAAAGTACTCGATATGGGACAATTTCAAAATGAGAACACTACCCAAATCGAACATAATGATAAATAAAAACCGGGTTCAACAACCAGTAAGACAGAGAGTGGTTAGTAAATATACGATGTAAATCTTTAAATCGAAGAACAACTCAAATATAAAGTTTCAAAGTACTATATCAGACAAACATTTGCAAGAAATAGTAGTGGTAACCATTTTTCATCGCATAGTTCAGGTACTATATGAATTACCATGTTATACGAGGAGGTCTTCTGCACCATTTGATGCAAAGAATTAGACTTGACATCCATATTTCATCAAGCGTTTGGTTCGAGTTCAACAATATTTAAGTTTAAAATAGTTATGGTTTCCATATCTTTCAATTTATTATCTTCATATTATAAATAATTTATTATCTTCATATTATAAATGGGGACAAATTTGGTGCACGAAGGTCCCACGATGTCAGGGGTCTGGGACGATCGGACCCACTAGGCATAATGTAAGCAGTATTCCCTTGCAATGCAAAAGATATTTTTCGTGACTCTGACCTCCAAATCATATAGAAACAACTTTACCGTTCCACCAAAGTTCACCCCATTATCTTCATATTATAAATAATTTAAATTTTTTATAAAACTTCAAATATTTTTATTGGCACCTTTTGACTCATGTGATTAAGTTCAATTATATGAAGAGATAACTGTCAGTTATTTTCACAGAAAATGAAGCATCACCTTCCATACAATTTGCTCAATTTCTACAGGTTGTGGACAAATTAATATATTCATGCTGGAATTTTGACATCTCACCCACACTCTTTTATTTCATGTGGCTCAAAAATAAAATCAAACATTTAAATTATTTTTATACAAAATAGGACAATATTTAGTGTTAATTCACAATCAAACGCATAAAAAACTTTGAACATTAAATGGTGGGTCAGTATTTATTATTGAATTTGTAATTGTTTCTTAACAATTTGAAATATTAATTATTTGGCATAGTGAAAAGTGATTTCTAAATAATACTTATGATATATATAAAAGAAATGACAAATCTGGTGCATGAAACTCGGGTTATGTGTAGGGTCGGGAAGATATATGTCCACTTTGGGCCTAATGAACGCAGAATTTCCCTCGCACTGCAAATATATTATTTCCGGGAAGTGATTTCTAGATAAATTGTTATTCTTGGAATCTAAATTAATCAAAACTATATGCCATCGCAATTGAAAAAGAAGAAATCGAATTGGGGCATCTGAAGCATAAAAAATCCTTTTTCAAAAGCTATAGTTTTATTTAGAAATCAATTTTCAGAAGGAAAAAAAAAAAGCTATAGTATTTCAAAGCTATAGTGTTTTAATTTTAATCAAGGTGGTCAATTTAAAGCTATAGTGATTCTTTTTTCAATTTCTATAGCTTTGATTTTTACCCTACTTTGAATTATTCATTTCTATTCAAATATTAATTATTTAGCGTTTGTCGTTTTACCAAATTATTGTAACGTATTGGTTGCTTCTTGGTCGGGCATAATTCAAAGCTAAAATGTTTAAACAAGTTGGCCAATTTAATGAGAAAATCTTGAAAGAATCGAAACTAGGTCAAATAATTCAGATGAGAAAAAAATGTGGTTCGTGCAACAACTTAGTAGTTTATAGAAATATTATTAGTCTAATGTCTAATGCAAGAAACAAGATAGGACAAAAGCAAAGTTTTGCTTGGCTCTGAAATTTTTGGAAGGTTATTTCAAGGTGGGTGGTGATGTATGCATGGGAATAAATATAAATAATAAAATACTATTTATTTAATTACATATATATATATATATATATATGGAGTACATATTAAATTATGTAAAATTTGCTTAGACTTAAAGGAAATGACACCATGTATTCATTCTTGTTTGACCCGTATTTTTAGGCAAGTAACTTGCCCCATTGTTTACCCCCAACTCATCACTCAATAATCAATATGTATATTCTATTTAAATTCAAGACTGGTATGGTCTTGAAAGTCCACAGGTCTCAAATATCTGTCAAGGTTTTAAATTTTCTTGATTAGTTAAAAACTAACGATTATGTATTTCATTATTTAATAGATTTTTGAAATTTAGAGTAATTAATATATACCCGCTATATGGATTCGTGCATATTTTGTGCTAAACTAAGCAGATCATTATTTTATATAGAATAAGGGGGAAAATTAGCAAAATGGCTTGGTCTGACCAGCCTATTCCCCAAATATATATCATCGGATATATGTGCCATTCCTGTAATCTTCGTAGGAGTTCGTTGGTGTGTAAAGATTGTCTTTGTTGGAATAACAATCGAAATGTGGAGCTAGATTGTTATACGGTTTAAATGTTTGGAGCTATATGAGTATCGCCAGGTATATTTTTTTGGTAAAATAGAAAATAGTTGATCCTACAATTGATATCAGAGTCAATGTCACGTGTTCAATTCTCAATGATTGAATCCATTCATTGCGAGGTGAATTGTTGGGGTGCAATAATTGCCCTTACTTGGAGAGCGATCGAAGCATGACGCTTGAACTGCTATACGATTTAAAAGATTTAAGTTGCAACATTACCACCAACTATAACTTATTATAAAACGGTGAGCACTTGATCCTACAGAATTGCATCTAGGCATATTCTAGACATGCTGTAAGTAATCCAACGAGCATACAACGCAGTGGAATAATAAAATTTGGATTACTAAAATCGCTGATCTATACAAAGGGTTCATATCGGAATAGAAATAATAAGAGTCTCTGTGATGTCCCCAAAATGATTAATTACAATTAAGGCATTAATTATGCTCATATGATTAATTATGTGGTTAATTGATTTATGTGTTGAAATTAATTATCGTGATGAAATGCTTAGTCGCATGATAGGCGTAACCTGGGGGTTACATTTCAGGGTGCATGTTGTGCATGTTGGGTAATTTAGTGGCTTAAATGTGATGGTGGTTAATTATTTGGTGAAACATGTATTTAATTGGGATTTTGGTGCATTGTGGTGAAATGATTTTAAAATATCATGTTGGGATGTTTTATACACCATAGTAATTGTGGGAGCACAATTTAATTATAACAAACCCACTTAATACCCCAACCCCCTCTTTATCCATCACTTTATCTATTTTTCCCCCAAATCATCCACCCAAACCCTCTTTCCCTTCATTTTCGATTTTGAGCAAAAAGTGGAAGGGAATCCTTGCAAAAACTTGTTTTGTGGAATTTGTTGGGAGATTTGGAGTCCCCAAGAGGTATGGATACCTCCTTATTGTTTTTGTAGTGTTTGAATTGAGTTTTGAATGGTTTTGAAATGGGTTTGTTTGGGTTGGTATGATTTTTGGTTGGATGTTAGATTTTTGGTGGTTTAATGATATTTGTTGAAGGTTTTTAGTGTCTTTATGTTTTGGGTTTGTCGGTGAGAGTGTTGTGGATGTTGGGAAGAAATTTTGGTACAAAAAATGGTGGAAATCGCGCACCAGCAGGTGGCGATCGATCGCCCTGTATGAGGCAATCGATCGCCGATGGCCAGTAGCCATTTTGCGCAACAGGCGATCGATCGCCTCAAATGAAGCGATCGATCGCCGCAAGGCAAAAAGTGAGGCGATCGATCGCCTCGTGCAGCGATCGATCGCCGCTGTTTAAAATGTGGCAAATGATGTTTTTTGTGGAATTTTTGGTATTTGGCTATTGTTTAGCTTCTAATATTGATTTGTGTGGTTGTGTAGAACCACCCCAGGTGCCAACAACATCGAGGAGATAAAGTTCTCCAACTTCTCCACTTTTGGGAATTAAGGTACGTAGTGAGACGTACGGGCATCGGACGGTAAAACGTGTTACACCTTTGATTATGTATATCGTGGATAGTGAATCCTTACATGTGATGGTATATGTGAAATGATAGTGATATATCGTGATAATGGAATCAATTGTTGTGTTGATTATTGTGGTAGAATTGATGAATGTTCCAGTAGCCTTTATCTCCGAGCAAGGGAGGTACTTGCCGCTGTCATATGAAGCGATGGTAGTATGATATTTGCCGTTGTCATGTCTAAGCGAGGTAACATGCCGCTGTCATTGTCGAAGCGAGGGATATCATATGATGCCGCTATATGTCGAAGCGAGGGGTCCTAAAATTCCGCTGTTGTATTGGGACCGTAACAGTCACAATTCTAGTGATTAATGTGGAACATAGTGATTCATGTGGAATATTGTGATTCATGTGGAATATTGTGATTAATGTGGAATATTGTGATTATAACTGGAACGTGATATCGATCATTATATTTTGAGCTAATGATTTTGTGCATGAGTTTGTGAAACAGGAACAACAATGAAAATGTGCTATGTGGTGAATCAGGGAGCATATATATATATATATATATATCTCATGCAACTATTTACGTTATTATGTTTGATTGTGTTGAATAGTGATGTGTGTGCTCATGGTGAGTTGTTCCTGTAGGTACACCTTTGGATTTGGAGGGCTATGGGTCGGGTTGAGGCAGTGAGCTTCGAGGAGCCTTGTGAGATAGGATACAGGATTTGGTATAGTCTCTACTCTTGGAGTAGTATAAAACTATAATGTTAGCATTCGTTTATGGGAATGTAACTAATTAGCTTTCGAAGTTTTATTTTGGCCTATAATCCTATTAGCTCACGTAATAACCGGAACCATAAACTGTCTGTGATGCATGTTTAGCCCTATTTATATCTCGATTATGATGTTAAGGTAGGAAGACCCTACATTAGTGGTATCAGAACAGTGGTTAGAGAACCCGAGAATGAGTGAAGGGTAGCCTTAGCAATTAGTTGGCTAAGTGCTTACTTTTAAACATGTTTTGTGCATATGTTGGGAAATTTATATCGGGGTGCATGTGATATATGTTGGGAATTTGGGTTGTGGCATAATTATTTGGGATGTGTGTTTAGTGTTTTGGGTGTAGCATGTTTAATTGGGAAATTGAAGTATTTTATGAGTAAATACTATAAATATCATGTGAGGATATTTTAATACATCGTGCTAAATACTGGGACCAAAACATAACACATCACATAACCCACCACCCCCCCACCCCCCCCCCCCCCCCCCACAACCCATGCCTGCAACAGCTGGCTATGTAACCCACTTGTCCTCATCATTCAAACCATTTCCTCCACTCCAATCTCGCCCCTTTCTCTCCAAAATATCTTCCATCAGCTGCTAAGCAAAGTTGAGATGAGCTCTTCCATTTTATTGCTTGGAAACCTTGCAAAAATCGGAGCAAAAGAGGTTGAGAAGCCATGTTCAGTTCTGGTTAAGTTTTGTTTAAGTTCATGTTTTACATGGTGTAAAAAATGGCATACTAGCTTAGGTTTCTTTAAACCTTCGATTTAGGTGCTTACATGGTGTTGTTATGAAGCTCCCAATATTTTTCCTTGAGCATGTTTCATATGTTATGTAAAGGATTTAAGCATGTAAAATGTAGTGTTCGAAAATCTGGGTAGGGTGAGTACCCTGTTTTTCTGGAAAGTATGGGTTGGGAGTGAAGTTTGTGAAGATGTTATTATGCATGTTAGCTAGGTTTTTGGTAAACCTTTGATTTGAGTACATACATAGTAGATTTGTTAAACCCTTGGCGTTTTTGTTCGAGCATATTTCGTGACTTATGTGGTAGATTTTCTTGTATGAAAATGGGTGCTCGACAATTCTAGAAAATCGCATTTTTGCTGGGGAGCTCGATCGATCGGTGGTAATTTTCGACCGATCGGGCGCGGCAGAAAGTTTTGAACAAAAAAGGGGTCGATCGATCGGTGGTTTTCTCGATCGATCTCCTAAAGTCCTCGATCGATCGGTGAGGTCTTTTCGATCGATCGAGCGAGGCAGAACTTTGGCATTGAGTAAAGGTGTCTTCTCGATCGATCGAAAGAGTGGCCGATCGATCGAGAGACCCAGAATGTTGAAAAATATAAATTGTTATATTTTGTTTAAGTTTTTGATATTGGATCATAATGAGGCATCTAATATTGTGTTGTACACTGGTTAGAGCCTTCATAGACAGCTACACAGCGCATGGGATAGAGTCCTGCAACACACTATATTTTGGAAAGGTACGTAAGCGATGTACGGGCATCCCAACGGTAACATGTATTTTATGTCTATCTATTTGACACATGATAAATGCAAAGTTGTGCATTATGAGTATGATACATTTTCTTATGCATTGTTGTTGCATATATATATATATATATATATATATATATATATATATATATATATATATATATATATATATGTTGTGGAATAAAAGAGGTGTATTCCACAAGTCACGATTATCACTGTGATGAGTTTAATGCTTACGTTTATATCGCTAAAAATGTGGAGCAAGGCTTGCACATGGAGGCGGGGTATACCATACTAAGCGGGGAAGAAGGTACCGCTAGTATGAAGAGCGGGGAAGAAGGTACCGCTAGCGGGGAAGAATGAAATAATGAAGCGGGGAAGATGGTACCACTCATTATGAAGTTAAGAAGTAAGAAGCATTAAAATACACTGATGATAAACTGACTAAGAAAGATTTAAGATTAAGAAGTGAAGTTATGTCATGACATTTATTTATGAAGCCATATGTTCATATAGTGATTTGATTATGAATTATGGTACAGGGACAACCAATAGGCGTTGTAAATGCGATGGAAATACATGAAGTGTTTTGTATTTATGATTTATGCATTTACGTTTTACATTCATATCATGTTGAATATGAATTGTGATATGCTCATGTGTTGGGGGTTGTCTTTGTAGGTGCTTTTGATGATGAGAACCAGGGTCGGGGTTGAAACGCTGAACTGTAAGGAGTGCTACAGGGTTAGCAAAATAGAGAATTCTTTTGTATAGCTACTACAAGAAGTAGGTAAGAATTTAATGTAGTACATTTTGAAGGAATATGTGAAATTCCCTTTTGAACTTTTGGTACTGTAATATCTTAAGCTCAGGTTAATCAACACGACTTACTACTCTGATATATATATATACTTGGACCATTAGTTCTCTTAATTGCACCTTAATATCTTGATTAGATAACGGGGTCTCACATTTAGTGGTATCAGAGCAGTGGTTAGATAACCAGGGAACGAGTAAAGGGTAGCATTTAGAAACAAGTTGGCTAGGTATTCATTGGTGGGTATGTTTATGCATGTGGTGCATATTTTTGTATAAGTTGTTATACTAACATGCTTTTGAATTTGATTACTCTTGTTATCTAACGGCTTATATTATGAACTGCTTTTGGTATTGTTGTTAACCCCTGTATTACAGCATGGAGGCTATTAATCTGGAGAACCTCAATGAAGGGGTGGGAGTCAAATCCTCTACCGCCATCTGTTGTAGGCTTGGAGCCTATTGCACAGATACTGATACCAAGAGAGATAAGTCTGACCCAGTTCTTGAGCTATCATCCACCGCTATTTGAAGGAACTGAGACTGGGGAAGCAGCCGAGGAATGGCTTGAGAGACTGGAGCAGATATTCGTATCGGCACCCTGTGCATGGACTGCCTGGCTCAGGTTGACAGAGTTTCAATTGGCTAAGAAGTCTTCCATGTGGTGGAAGACAACAGTTATGGAGCTGAGGGCTCAGGGTACGACGGTTGATTGGACTGTATTCAGGACCCGGTTCCTTAACCGATACTTTTCTGCAGCTGCCAGACAATTAAAGGAAGATGAATTCACTAATTTGAAGCAGGGCGGCCTGTCAGTATCAGATTATGCTATGCAGTATTCCTCACTGTTGAGGTATGTACCTCATATCGCTGTGAGCAGTCATGCCAAGATGAGGCATTTCCTGAAGGGACTGAGGCCAGAATTATTTGATCGGGTTGTCTCCAACAACCCCAGCTCTTTTGATGACGCCTTGACTAGGGCAGAGCTGGCAGAGATTGCAGTGTGCGTGTACAAGGAAGTTATACCCCCTTTAATACCACCACAAAGACCTGTTGTTGATAGCTTGAGGCCACGAGGGGACCATTTCAAGCCTCGTGGGGCCTCTTCATCTTCTAGATTCGGTGGGAAGAAGTCTCAGAGTCATAAACAAAGCAATCGGGGACCCATACAGGGGAATAAGAGAGGGGGAACAAGTGCGACCACTGTGGAGGATTTCATTTGTCACGTGACTGCCGAGCTGTTATGTTTGTGGCAAGGTGGGCCACTTAGCTCGGGCTTGCCCCAATCGGGCAGGTCAGGCAGACTTTGGGCCGAATAGGCCAAGATTTGATGCCAGGACGGCACAACAGAGACAGCAGTTTGCACCTCGACCACAGGGAGATCAGGCGGCAGGACCGCCGCAGGGTCAGGTGTATGCACTGACTCGGGAGCAGGCTGAGGCAGCCCCGGAGGAGGTTATTGCTGGTACGTGTCATTGTTTACGTACCCTGTATTTTTATTGATAGATTCAGGTGCTTCCCACTCTTTTGTGTCTGCTGCTTTTGTGGAGAGACACCGCTGGTGCTCGTCTCTGTTACCCACGCCTCTCATGGTCTCGACACCCACGGGGAAGCATGTGACTGCAGACCGACGGTTTTCTGATTGCCTCATTTATTTTGAGGGTAATGATCTGAGGGCCGATATGATTCAGTTAGAGATGGAAGACTGCATTGTCGGCATTGATGTGTTGAGCAGATACCGAGCTGTGGTAGATTGCCGACATAGGATGGTGCTTTTTCTATCTGATCAGGGGTTTCAGTGGACCTTTTATGGGGACGGCTCTCGTCCAAGGATCCCAGTGATATCAGCGGTTAAGATATCTCGGTTATTGGAACGAGGTCACACTGGCTATATTATTTATGCCGTGGACATATCAGAGGAAAAGAAATAGTTGAGGACCGAGGATATACCAGTGGTTGAGGAAGTCACCGATGTATTTCCGGATGAGATTCCAGGGTTTCCACCGATCAGAAATGCTGAGTTTGAGATCGAGCTTCTGTCAGGGACATCTGCCATTTCCCATGCTCCTTATAGGATGGCACCGGCAGAGCTGAGGGAGCTGAAGGTACAGTTACAGGAACTCCTCGACAAGGGATACATTCGTCCTAGTGTATCGCCTTGGGATGCACCAGTCTTGTTCGTGAAGAAAAAGGACGGTTCGATGCGCCTGTGTATCGATTACCGTCAATTGAACAAAGTGACTATTAAGAACAAGTACCCCCTTCCGAGGATTGATGACTTATTTGATCAGCTTCAGGGCACAGAGATTTACTCAAAGATTGATTTGAGGTCAGGCTACCACCAGATATGGGTTAGAGCTGATGATATCCAAAAGACAGCTTTTAGAACTCGGTATGGACACTACGAGTTCTTGGTGATGCCATTCGGGGTGACGAATGCCCCGGCTATCTTTATGAGCCTGATGAACCGAATATTTCAGGAATACCTTGATCAGTTTGTGATCGTATTCATTGATGACATCCTTGTCTATTCAAGAAGTGAAGAGGAGCATGCTATTCATTTGAAGACAGTGTTACAGATCCTCAGAGATCACCAGTTGTATGTCAAACTCAGCAAGTGTGAGTTCTGGCTGAGCAGCACAGGATTCTTGGGCCACATTATCACTCGAGAAGGGATCTCAGTGGACCCGAGGAAGGTAGAGGCAGTTATGGATTGGTCTGCCCCTACTACAGTATCGGAGATTCGGAGTTTTCTTGGTTTGGCAGGGTATTATCGACGCTTCGTCGAAGGATTTTCAAAGATTGCCAAACCACTGACGCAACTGACTCAGAAGGGAGTTCCATTCCTTTGGTCGGAAGCTTGTGAGTAGAGCTTCCAAGAGTTGAAGCACAGATTGACTTCAGCACCAGTGTTGGTGATTCCTAGGGAGAACAAAGGGTTCATTCTCTATACCGACGCATCGCTTCAGGGTCTAGGATGCGTACTAATGCAGGACAGGCATGTAGTGGCTTATGCTTCTAGACAGTTAAAGCCACACGAGACGAGGTATCCAGTCCTTGTTCTGGAGCTAGCAGCTATAGTGTTCGCCTTGAAGATATGGCGACACTACTTATATGGTACCTCATTTACCATCTTCACTGATCACAAGAGCCTGAAGCTCTTGTTTACGCAGGCTGAGCTGAATATGAGGCAGAGGAGATGGATGGATTTGCTGAAGGATTATGATTGTGAAATCCTATACCATCCCGGGAAAGCAAATCTGACAGCCTATGCTTTGAGTCGGAAGGTGAGGAGCACAGCAGAGGATGCCATGTGTCTATCAGCTATGATGAACTCTTACTGTCAGTTGGGTTTTGATTACGACGTGTCTTCTTCTCCGATACAGGTGTTGACCTTGCTAGCTGAGCCGATCATTTATGAACACATCCGTAAGGCTCAGGGAACCAACGCAGAGGTTCAGAGATGGATGTCAGTGGTTCATTTAGGTCAGCCATCGAGATTCAGAGTGGCTTAGGACGGTTATCTGAGGCTTGACGACAGATGGGTGGTTCCAGATACACCCGGGTTGCGACGGGGTATTTTACAGCGAGCTCATTGCAGCAGAATGAGTATCCACACAGGCGGAAAGAAAATGTATAAGGATTTACGTAGCCAGATTTGGTGGAGGCGAATGAAACAAGATGTTACCTCATTCGTCAAAAGATGCCTGATTTGTCAGCAAGTAAAGGCTGAGAGGCAGAGGCCTGGTGGTGAGCTAAGGAGCTTGGAGATACCATAGTGGAAGTGGGAGCACATATCCATGGACTTCGTGACCCACTTACCGAGGACAGTTTCGGGTTTTGATGCCATCTGGGTAGTCGTGGATAGACTGACTAAAGTGCCTCACTTCATTCCATACAGTATGACTTTCACGTACCTGAGGATGGCTCAGTTATATATTAGAGATGTGGTGAGACTGCACGGGATCCCTGTTTCGATTGTGTCTGATCGAGATCCGCGGTTTACATCTCACTTCTGGGAAGGTCTTCAGTCAGCTCTAGGTACAGAGTTGAGGTTGAGCACATCATATCATCCTCAGATGGACGGACAGACCGAGCGTACGATACAGACGCTCGAAGATATGCTGAGGGCTTGTGTGTTGGAGTTCGATACTTCTTGGCAGGACTCAGTAGCCCTGGTGGAATTTTCTTATAATAACAGTTGCCAGGCTAGCATACAGATGACTCCATTTGAAGCCCTATATGGCAGGCGTTGTAGGTCGCCTTTGTGTTGGGGTGATGTGGACCGTAAATCGGTCGGAGGACCAGAGTTGGTCCAGGAAATAGAAGAAAAGGTGAAAGTGATTATGAGAAAGATGAAGGCAGCTCAGGACAGGCAGGCAGCATATGCGAATCAGCGGCGAAGACCGTTGGAGTTTCAGTTGGGCGACAGAGTCTTTCTGAAGATCTCACCTTTCAGGGGTGTAGTACGGTTTGGTATGCGCGGGAAGTTATCCCCGAGATATGTGGGGCCGTACGAGATCTTGCAGCGTGTTGGTACTCTGGCATACCGATTGGCTTTACCGCCTTCTCTGTCTGGTATACACGATGTATTCCATGTGTCTATGCTGAGGAAGTACGAGCCAGATCCTTCTCATGTGTTGCAGCCTTCTGAGGTTCAGATAAAGTCCGATGTTTCCTATGTGGAGCGGCCTATCAGGATTCTGGATCGGGCAGATCGCAGACTGAGAAACAAAGTTATTCCTATGGTCAAAGTTCAGTGGGATCGTAGGGGTGTCGAGGAGGCCACGAGGGAGACGGAGCGACAAATGGTGCAGCACTACCCGGAATTGTTTTCTGGTATGTGATTTATGTTTTGTTTTATCTTGGGTAAGTGCATGCTGATTTCGAGGACGAAATCTTATAAGTAGGGGAGTATTGTGATATCCCCGAAATGATTATGTGATTTAATCATTAATTATGTTAATATGAGGATTTTGGAGTTAATTAAATGGGTTGAATTAATTATAGTGGGGAAATTTATATCAGGGTGCATGTGATATATGTTGGGAATTTGGGTTGTGGCATAATTATTTGGGATGGGTGTTTATTGTTTTGGGTGTAGCATGTTTAATTGGGAAATTGAAGTATTTTATGAGTAAACACTATAAAATATCATGTGAGGATATTTTAATACATCGTGCTAAATACCGGGACCAAAACATAACACATCACATAACCCACCACCCAACCACCCCCCCCCCCCCCCCCCCAAACCATGCCTGCAATAGCTGGCTATGTAACCCACTTGTCCTCATCATTCAAACCATTTCCTCCACTCCAATCTCGTCCCTTTCTCTCCAAAATATCTTCCAGCAGCTGCTAAGCAAAGTTGAGATGAGCTCTTCCATTTTCATTGCTTGGAAACCTTGCAAAAAATCGGAGCAAAAGAGGGTGAGAAAACATGTTCAGTTCTGGTTAAGTTTTGTTTAAGTTCATGTTTTACATGGTGTAAAAAATGGCATGCTAGCTTAGGTTTCTTTAAACCTTCGATTTAGGTGCTTACATGGTGTTGTTATGAAGCTCCCAATATTTTCCTTGAGCATGTTTCATATGTTATGTAAAGGATTTAAGCATGTAAAATGTAGTGTTCGAAAATCTGGGTAGGGTGAGTACCCTGTTTTTCTGGAAAGTATGGGATGGGAGTGAAGTTTGTGAAGATGTTATTATGCATGTTAGCTAGGTTTTTGGCAAACCTTTGATTTGAGTACATACATAGTAGATTTGTGAAGCCCTTGGCGTTTTTGTTCGAGCATATTTCGTGACTTATGTGGTAGATTTACTTGTATGAAAATGGGTGCTCGGCAATTCTAGAAAATCGCATTTTTGCAGGGGAGCTCGATCGATCGGTGGTAATTGATCGATCGGGCGAGGCAGAAAGTTTTGAACAAAAAAGCGGTCGATCAATCGGTGGTTTTCTCGATCGATCGCCTAAAGTCCTCGATCGATCAGTGAGGTCTTTTCGATCTATCGAGCGAGGCAGAACTTTGGCATTGAATGAATGTGTCTTCTCGATCGATCGAAAAGAGGGGCCGATCGATCGAGAGACCCAGAATGTTGAAAAATATAAATTGTTATATTTTGTTTAAGTTTTTGATATTGGATCATAATGAGGCATCTAATATTGTGTTGTACACTGGTGTAGAGCCTTCACAGATAGCTACACAGCGCATGGGATAGAGTCCTGCAACACACTATATTTTGGAAAGGTACGTAAGCGACGTACGGGATCCCAACGGTAACATGTATTTTATGTCTGTCTATTTGACACATGATAAATGCAAAGTTGTGCATTATGAGTATGATACATGTTCTTATGCATTGTTGTTGCATATATATATATATGTTGTGGAATAAAAGAGTTGTATTCCACAAGTCACGATTATCACTGTGATGAGTTTAATGCTTACGCTTATATCGCTAAAAATGTGGAGCAAGGCTTGCACATGGAGGCGGGGTATACCATACTAAGCGGGGAAGAAGGTACCGCTAGTATGAAGAGCGGGGAAGAAGGTACCGCTAGCGGGGAAGAATGAAATAATGAAGCGGCGAAGATGGTACCGCTCATTATGAAGTTAAGAAGTAAGAAGCATTAAAATACACTGATGATAAACTGACTAAGAAAGATTTAAGATTAAGAAATGAAGTTATGTAATGACATTTATTTATGAAGCCATATGTTCATATAGTGATTTGATTATGAATTATGGTACAGGGACAACCAATAGGCGTTGTAAATGCGATGAAAATATAGGAAGTGTTTTGTATTTATGATTTATGCATTTACGTTTTTCATTCATATCATGTTGAATATGAATTGTGATATGCTCGTGTGTTGGGGGTTGTCTTTGTAGGTGCTTTTGATGATGAGAACCAGGGTCGGGGTTGAAACGCTGAGCTGTAAGGAGTGCTACAGGGTTAGCAAAATAGAGAATTCTTTTGTATAGCTTCTACAAGAAGTAGAGTAAGAATTTAATGTAGTACCTTTTGAAGGAATATGTGAAATTCCCTTTTGAACTTTTGGTACTGTAATCTCTTAAGCTCGGGTTAATCAACACGACTTACTACTCTGATATATATATATACTTGGACGATTAGTTCTCTTAATTGCACCTTAATATCTTGATTAGATAACGGGGTCTCACAATAGATCTTGATTCCTAATACATAAGTGGCTTCACCCAAGTCTTTCATAGAAATGCAATTCCCTAGCCAAATCTTTACAGATTGTAAGGCAAGGATATCATTCCCAATTAGAAGTATGTAATCTACATACAATATTAGGAAGATAATTATGCTCCCACTGACCTTCTTGTAGACACAAGGTTCATCTACGTTTTTGATGAAACCAAACTCTTTGACTGCATCATCAAAACGAAGATTCCAACTCCGAGAAGCTTGCTTCAATCCATAAATGGATCGTTGTAGCTTGCATATCTTTCCAGCATCCTTTGGATCGACAAAACCCTCGGGCTGTGTCATGTACACATCCTCAAGCAGATTTCCATTAAGGAAAGCTGTTTTGACATCCATCTGCCAGATTTCATAATCATGAAATGCAGCTATTGCAAGTAAGATCCTAATGGATTTAACCATGGCAACTGGTGAAAAAGTTTCATCATAGTCAATACCATGAATTTGTTTGAAACCTTTTGCTACCAGTCGACCTTTAAAGGTTTGTACATTACCATCCATGTCGGTCTTCTTCTTGAAAATCCATTTGCACCCTATGTGTCTCACCCCTTCAGGTGGGTCAACCAAAGTCCATACTTGGTTTGCATACATGGATTCCATTTCAGATTTCATGGCTTCTTGCCATTTCTCATAATCAGTGCCCATTATAGCTTCTTGATAAGATGACGGCTCATCCTCATCAATAAGTAGTAAGTCACCTTGTTGAGTCACAAGAAATTCATATCTCTGTGGCTCCCGGTGTTCTCTTTCAGACCTACGTTGGGCTTGTGTCTCTTGAGCAGGTACTTGATCCACAACAGCTTGTGGTGTCTGCTCTGTTTCCATCTCAATATCATGTTCAGTGTTTTCTTGTTGTTGAACTTCACTAAGTTCTATATGTCTCCCACTTGTTTTTCTAGAAATAAATTCTCTTTCAAGAAAGACACCAGTCCGAGCAACAACCACTTTGTTCTCGGTGGGATAATAGAAATAGTATCCTTTAATTTCCTTAGGATACCCCACAAATAAACACTTATCAGATTTGGGTCCAAGTTTGTTAGAGGCGTGACGTCTCACGAAAGCCTCACAACCCCAAATCTTCATAAAAGACATACTAGGACGTTTCCCAGTCCATATCTCATATGGTGTCTTTTCCACTGATTTAGATGAAACACGGTTCAGTATGAATATTGTTGTTTCTAAAGCATGTCCTCAAAAGGATATCGGAAGATCTGCATGACTCATCATTGATCTAACCATGTCCAACAAGGTTCGATTTCTCCTATCGGATATACCATTCCATTGTGGAGTATACGGAGGAGTGATGTTGGGAAACGATTCTAAGTTTTGGTGATTACAAACACCTACTGGATAAAGACATCTACCGGATGACAAACACCAACTGGATGTACACCTACAGGGTGTTGAAGACTTACCGGGTGATAAAGACATCTACCGGATGACAAACACCAACTGGATGTACACCTACCGGGTGTTGAGGACTTACTGGGTGATAAAGACATATACCGGATGACAAACACCAACTGGATGTACACCTACCGGGTGTTGAAGACTTACCGGGTGATAAAGACATCTACCGGATGACAAACACCAACTGGATGTACACCTACCGGGTGTTGAAGACTTACCGGGTGATAAAGACCAACCGGACAGACATCAACTGGATAGACATCAACCGGACAGACATCAACTGGATGGCTACCAACTGGATAGACATCAACCGGCCAAACATCAACTGGATAGACATCAACCGGACAGACATCAACTGGGTGGCTACCAACTGGATAGACATCAACCGGACGAACATTAACTGGATACAATCATCAACCGGATAAACATAAACTGGATGGACATCTACTGGACAATCATCAACCGTATAGTCTCACACTTAACAAAGACATCTACTGGTCACAAGAGGATGAACGACCAGTTGAACAAAGAAGACCAGCAGAAGTCTAAACATCCAGAAAGAGCCTAAAGCAACGAGACAAAAGAAGTACAAACATTCTCTGACAAAGGTACAACAGAGCGGCGCACCCTGCTATATCTCCGCCACCATTACCGTCAGAATGAAATAGCCGTTGCTTAACAAAATAGGAAAGAAGACAATCTAAATTTGGAAAGCTGATCTCTTCCTAATACAGAAAAGCTACCGTTGGACCTCTGATTCTATAAATACGTCCAAGCAAAGAATGAAGAGGTTAGCTGAGCGATTTATTCAAACAAAGAGAAACACTTCATCGTAAACAGAAAATCAAATTACTGATATTCTAAAAGTTCAGCAAAAGAGCAGACAAGAAGTGCAACTGAATCTGTGACAGAGTATTTACAACTGCTGCTCAAGAACACTCGAAGCTAAAAGTTTATTTTGTAAAGAGTGTCATAGAAACTTTTGTAATCAAATTAAGAAGTTGTGATTGCTAGGAGTTTAGGCCAAGTTGTGTGAGTGCCTAAGAAGGTTGTATACTGTAATGTGTAAATCAAGTCTTCTAGTGAATCCTTCTTGCAAAGGAAGAAGGGGAGACGTAGAAGCGTTGTGCTTCGAACTTCCAGAAACAATATTTGTGTTCTTTACTTATTACTTACTTACCATTCAGTTTTATTCTTCACAAGTCCAGCAGACGTCTTCCGCACTATAATCATTGTCTGCTGACTTGCCTTATATTGAGAAGCTACTGTAGCACTTAACAGTCTGCAGTTAACCCGAGAAAAATCGAAACTGAATCTAGTGTTTATTCAACCCCCCTTCTAAACACTACCTCGATCCTAACAAGTGAGTTGTGGGACTATCCCACACTCCTTTAGATAGTCATGAAACTCTTAGTTTAGGTATTCACCTCCTCGATCTGATCGAAGAATTTTGATACTTTTACCAAGTTGGTTTTGTACTTCATTCTGGAAATCCTTGAACTTTTCAAAGGTTTCATGTTTATGTTTCATTAGGTACACATACCCATATCTACTGAAGTCATCAGTAAATGTAACGAAGTATTGAAAATCACCTCTAGCATGTGTGCTTATTGGCCCACATACATCACTATGTATGAGACTCAATAAATCATTTGTCCTTTCAACATGTCCCTTGAAAGGAGCTTTAGTCATCTTGCCCATTAAACAAGATTCACATGTTTCATATGATTCAAAATCAAATGAATCCAATACTCCATCCTTATGAAGTTTTGATATGCGATTCTCGTTTATATGGCCCAAGCGACAATGCCAGAGATAAGTTGGATTATAATCATTATTCTTAATCCTTTTAGTATTTATTGTGATATCCCTGAAATGATTAATTGCAACTTGGTGCTTAATTGTGTTTATATGATTAATTATGATGGTAATTAATTATGTGTTGGAATTATTATGTGGAAATGCTTAGTCACATGTTAGAGTGACCCGGGATAGCATTTCAGGGTGCATGTTGGGTATGTTGGGAATTATGGTTGGAAGCATGATTTATTTGCCTTGGTTAGCAATTAATTAGAAATCATGTGTTTAATTGATATTTTGGTGCATTTGGTTTAATGCTTTGGAAAATATCATGTTGGGGTGTTTTATACACCATGATTTGTGGATTGCATTTTAATTAAACTCAACACTTTTATTCCCCAACCCCACCTCATCCACTCTCACTTTACCTTTAACAACACCCAAACCCTTCCCCTTTCTCTCCATTTTCGAGTTCAAGCTTTGGGGTGAAGAGAAACCTTTCAAAAATCTTGATTTGTGGAGTATATTGGGTGATTTGAGGTCCCCAAGAGGTATGAATACCTCAGGGTTAATTTTGTTGTGTTTTGTTTAAGTTTGGTATGATTTTAAGGGTTTTGAAATAAGTTTGTGTTGGGTTGTTGTGGGTTTGGTTATATGTTGGATTTATACTTGTTTTGAAGTATATTTTGGTGGTTTATGTTGCATTTGATGTTGTTGGTTTGTTGGGTTAAGTGTTGGTATGGATTGGAAGGTTTTTTTTTGGGAGCAAAAATGGTGAAAATCGCATGTCTGTGCGAGGCGATCGATCGCCTGAAAAGAGGCGACCGATCGCCAAGGGACAGTAGCATTTTTGTGGGTTAGGCGATCGATCGCCTAAAATGAGGCGACCGATCGCCGAGAGGCAGTAGCCAAATCAAAGGATAGGCGATCGATCGCCATATTTGAGGCGACCGATCGCCGCGATGAAAATTTTGAGGCGACCGATCGCCTGGGTGAAGCGATCGATCGCCGCCAGTGGATTTTTGAGAAATGATTTCTTTTGTCAAATTTTTGGTATTTGGCTATTATTTGGCTTCTAATATGGGGTTGTGTGATTGTGTAGAACCATCCCAGGTAGCAACGCAACCGAGGAACTGAAGCCAGATCAATTCCACTTTTGGAAAGGTACGTAATGGACGTACGGGCACCCAACGGTACATGTATCTTATATACTCATTGTTTATGCATTGTGGATGCGAGTATATATGTGGTATTGCATTGTGGATGCAAATACATGTTATGCATGATGTTTATAGATGCATATATGATTATTGGTGCACATCCCATGAGTCGTGGTCATCCCTTGATGATTTTAATGCTTGCCGCTATTTGTTTTGGTTCCGCTAAATGTGAAGCGAGGGGTGGGAGCGCCGCATGTCACATTTGAGCGTGGTTATCATATAGGGCGAGGAAAGGGTAATTGCCGCTCAATGAGAGGCGAGGGGTGGGAGTCCCGCATGTCCATTGAAGCGAGGTTATCCTATGCCGCCTATATGTAAATAAGCGAGGGGCATTCAAATACATTGTGATGGACAGACTAGGGATTGGTGATCAGTATTTGGTATTGATGAGATGGTATGCGTCATGACATGTTTAGACCATTAAAAATAATCTATTGATTATACTCATGAGTTATGGTACAGGGACAACCAAACGGGAAGCGTTTGAAATGCATGGGGAAAACAGGAAGTGTTTTATTATGATTATGCATTTACGCTTTATCTTCATATTGTGTTGAATATGAATGATTATTATTGCTCATGTTTGGGGGTTGTCCTTGTAGGTACACGTTTGGCATGATAGAAGGGCTAGACGGGTTGAGATGGTGAGCTTATTGAGGATGCTTTTGGGACTTGAAGGACAGGATTATTTTGGATAGTATCTACTCTAGGAGTAGTATAAAACTATAGTTGAACACATTCATTGATTGGAATGTAATTAATCCATTTGGTAGTCCTTATTTTTGGCATGTAATGCTTAAGCTCATAGACTCAACACGTTCTTTTATACTCTGATCTTTTATATTAGCTCTATTATGCCTTGATTCCGCACTTAAGGATTAGGGTCCTTACATTAGTGGTATCAGAGCAGTGGTTAGAGAACCCGGGAACGAGTGAAGGGTAGCCTTAGCATGATTGGCTAGGTGCTTACATTTGAAGCATGTTTATGCATGTGGTGCATATTAATGTATATCCTGTTATACTAACGTGCTTATTCTCATTCCTGTTATCTAACGGCATAACATATATATTGCTTTGGAATTGTTGTTAACATTTGTGTTACAGCATGGCTGCTAATGAGGAGGTTGGAGATGTTGGTAGTGTGAACGCAAGTATTGGACTGGCAAACCCTCTACCTCCACCGGCCGTAGGCATGGAACCCGTAGCTCAGTTATTACTACCGGGTGAGATCAGTTTGACGCAATTTCTGTCTTACCATCCGCCCCGGTTTGAGGGGACAGAGTCCGGAGAGGAGGCTGAAGAGTGGTTGGAAAGACTTGAGCAGATCTTTGTATCGGCTCCTTGTGCTGTTACAGCTTGGCTGAGGCTGGCGGAGTTTCAGTTAGCTAAGAAACCTCTAATGTGGTGGAGGAGCACGGTGATGGAGCTAAGAGCACTAGGTGCTGTGATTGATTGGACACTCTTCAGGACTAGGTTTCTGAACCGGTACTTCTCCGCAGCGGCAAGACAGACAAAGGAGGATGAATTTACAAATTTGAAACAGGGGAACATGACATTGTCAGACTATGCCACGCGGTACTCTTCGTTGCTGAGGTACGTTCCCCACATTGCCACCAATGGGCACGCAAAGATGAGGAACTTTATGAAGGGGTTGCGACCGGAGCTCTATGACCGGGTTATCACCAATAACCCAACTTCTTTTGATGATGCTCTCACAAGGGCGGAGCTTGCCGAGCTTGGGGTGGGAGCTTATCCTAGTGCTATGCCACCACCAGTACCGCAACAGAGGCAGACTGATGACAGCTTGAGGCCCCGAGGAGAGCCATTTAAACCTCGCGGTGCCTCTTCATCTTCGCGATTTGGTGGAAAGAAGTACTTTGGTCAGAAACAGGATAACAAGAAGAATTGGTCGGCCAACCGAGGGTCTTCACAAGGGAATAGGCCGGGAGAGCCGAGGTGCGACAATTGTGGAGGACCACATTCTTCAAGCAAGTGCCCTGCCTGTTATATCTATGGCAAGATGGGCCACATCGCTCGGTATTGCCCCACCCGGGGAGGACAGTCAGAGTATCAGGGCAGCAGGCCGAGGTTTGAGGATAGGACAGTGCAGCAGAGGCAGCAGTTTGGGCCTCGACCATCGGGAGGTCAGACAGTGGGACCGCCCCAGGGGCAAGTGTATGCACTGACCAGGGAGCAGGCCCAGACAGCCCCAGAGGAGGTGATCGCCGGTACGTGTCATTTATTTACGTACCCTGCTTTTATTTTGATCGATACAGGTGCCTCCCACTCTTTTGTGTCTGTTGGTTTTGTGGAAAGACACCATATGCGCACGTCTTCTTTACCCATGCCTCTTTTAGTCTCGACACCCACTGGAAGAAATGTCGTTGCTGATCAGTTTATGGCATACTGTCTCATTTATTTTGAGGGCAACGAATTGAGGTCAGACTTGATTGTGTTGGGCATGTCAGACTTCGACTGCATCTTGGGTATTGATATTCTGAACAGATATCAGGCAGTGGTAGATTGCCGGCAGATGACAGTGAAGTTCAGACCTGAGTTGGGCAGTCAGTGGACTTTCTATGGCAACGGTTCTCGTGCGAAGATTCCGTTGATTTCAGCGATCAAGATGACTCAGCTGTTGGAACGTGGACACACGGGCTATCTCATTTATGCCGTGGACACGTCTGGGAAGGATAAAGAACTAAGAGTTGAGGATGTGCCAGTGGTAGCAGAGTTTGTTGATGTATTCCCAGAAGAGATCCCAGGATTCCCACCGGCTAGGGAAGTTGAGTTTGGGATCGAGCTGTTGCCAGGGACATCCGCTATCTCTCGTGCACCTTATAGGATGGCACCGGCTGAGTTTAGAGAGTTGAAAGAACAGTTGCAAGATCTCCTTGACAAGGGATATATACGCCCGAGCGTGTCGCCATGGGGCGCACCAGTTCTCTTTGTGAAGAAGAAGGACGGTTCGATGCGGTTGTGTATCGATTACCGGCAACTGAATAAAGCCACAGTAAAGAACATGTTGGGAAAACGATTTCTAAAGTTTTGGTAATTACAAACCGGATATTAAAGACCAACTGGATGAAGTCCTACCGGATATTAAAGACCAACTGGATGAAGTCCTACCGGAATTAAAGACCAACTGGATGAAGTCCTACCAGATATTAAAGACCAACTGGATAAAGACTCCTACCGGGTGAAGACATAAACTGGATGCATACCAACTGGACAAGACATAAACTGGATGGACATCAACCGAATGAAGTCATCAACTGGATGGACATCAACCGGATAAGACATCAACCGGATAAAGTCATCAACTGGATGGACATCAACCGGATAAGACATCAACCGGATGAAGTCATCAACTGGATAAGACATCAACTGGATAGACATCAACCGGGTAAAGACATCAACCGTGCAAGTTATCAACCGGACAAACTTAAACTGGATGGACATCTACTGGACAACTATCAACTGAATAGTCTCTCACTGAACAAGGACATCAACTGGTCATAAGTGGATGAACGACCAGTTGAACAAAGAAAACCAGCAGAAGTCTGAGCTTCCAGTTAGAGCACTAAGCAACGAGACAAAATCAGTACAACATTCTCTGACAAAGGTACAACAGAGCGGCGCACCCTGCTATATCTCCGCCACCATTACCGTCAGAGTGAAAAGAGCCGTTGCTTTACAAAATAGGAAAGAAGACAATATGAAATTGGAAAGCTAATCTCTTCCATATACAGAAAGGCTACCGTTGGACATCCAAACCTATAAATACATCCAAGCAGAGAATGAAGAGGGGCTGAGCGATTTTCAACTAAGAGATATACTTCAAAGCAAACAAGAAAGTAATACTACTGATATTCCAAACGTTCAGCAAAGAGCAGACAAACAGCAAACTGAATCTGTGATAGATTATCTTCAATTGAAGTCTGCTTGCTCAAAAACTCTCAAAGCCAGAAAGTTTATTTTGTAAAGAGTGTTATAGAATCCATTGTAACCAAAATTAAGAAGAGTGTAATTGCTAGGAGTTTAGGCCAAGTGTGTTAGTGCCTAAGAAGGTTGTATACTGTAAAAGTGTAAACCAAGTCTTCTAGTGAATCCTTCCTGCAAAGGAAGAAGGGGAGATGTAGAAGCGTTGTGCTTCGAACTTCCAGAAACAACTCTCTTGTTATTTGTTTATTGCTTTATTACTTCAGTTTTATTCCTCACAAGTTTTGTAGGCGTCTTCCGCACTATAATAAGTGTCTACGGACTTGCCTGATATTGAGAAGCAACTGTAATACTTAACAGTTTACAGTTAACCAAAAAAAAAAGAAATCGAAATTGTATCTAGTGTTTATTCAACCCCCCCCCCCCCCCCCTTCTAAACACTACCCCGTTCCTAACAAGTGGTATCAGAGCATAGGTCTTCTCAATCTTGAGAAATTACCATTTACCAAAAACTGATGGCCTCATTCAGCAAGATTCCAATGTTCAAGAAAGACGAATATGATGACTGGAGGATCCGTATGCAAGCACATCTAAGTGCTCAAGATGATGATATGTGGTATGTAATCACTGAAGGACCTTTGAAGATCATGAAAATCAATACAGCTGCTTCTATCACAAGTGGTGATCCACAAATGGTAGAAAAGGAAAGATCTCAATGGTCGAATGAAGACAAGAAAAAGCAAATCTAGACAACGTTGCTAAGGACATTATGTTCAAAACTTTGGACAAAAATATGTTCAACAAAATAAAGATGTGCCCTACAGCCAAAGAAATATGGGAGAAGATTGCTCAACTCTGTGAAGGAAATGATCAAACCAAAGAAAACAAGCTTACTGTGGCTTTACAGAAGTTTGAGCATATCAAAATGATAAATGGAGAAACTCTCAACGAGTACGATGAAAGAGTGACTGGAATAATCAATGAACTAAACAGTCTGGGTAAGGAGTTACCCAACAGAGAAGTCACTCTCAAAGTAATGAAAGGTCTACCAAGAGAATGGGATGTCAAGACCATTGCTATGAGAGAATCGAAGGACATCAACAAAATAGATCTACATGATCTGTTTGCTGATTTAAAAGCCTATGAATTCGAATTAGGCATTCGGGTTGAAGATGAACCAAGTACCAGTCAACCAACAAAAGCTCTCACTGCATCAGAGTCTCTGCCTACTCCTACAGAAATGACTCCAGAAAAGATGTGTAATGATGCTATGGCAATGTTTGTAAAGAAATTTGGGAAATTCATGAAGAAGAATCAGAGATCTTATCAATCATATCCTCGGAGGCAGAGTTCCAAAGGAAATTCAGAAGAAGAAGAGCGAGTATGCTTCAACTGCCTCAAACCAGGGCACTTCATTGCTGACTGTCCTAAACCCAAGAAGGATGATCACAAAAGAGGATCCAAGGATTACAGAAAATCCAAAGAAACCAGAAGATCATCCAAAAAGGACAGAGATCAAAAGGTCTTGATGGCAGAAGAAAGTAAGAGCAAATGGGCTGATTCTGAATCAGAATCAGAAGAGTTAACTAGCTCATCCAGCGAGAGTGAAGACGAGGAAGTCCACTGCTTAATGGCAAATAATGAAAATGAGGTACATGAATCAAACCTATCTGAATTTACACATAGTGAACTTACCAATGCATTGCAGGACATGATAAATGAGTATCGGACGCTATATGAATCTTTTGAAAGCTATAAGACTGAGCACACAACCCAAACTAAAACGCATGAAAACAAGCTTGATTGTGAACAATCAAGGGAGTTGAACTGCCTAAGGGAAACAACCAGTCTCCTAGTGAAGGAAAGAGATGAAGCCAAGAATGCTTACCAGAAACTTAGCAAACTGGTTAGCACTTGGAATGCGTCGACTACCAGAAAGGATGAAATGCTTGAGTCTATAAGGCTTGCTGGTGATTTAACAGGCATAGGCTATAATAGCAATGACAGCAGTTCATCTGGTAATGAACCTCAACTGTGTCTAACAAAAGGCAAGGTTCAATCAATGAACTTTGTAAGATCTAGCACAGTATATGACCCTTACGAACTGGTTAAAGAACCTGTTAAAGCAACACTCATCAAGGAACAGGCACAACACAGAGGTATCGGTTATGTAGAACCACTCAAAGAGGCTAAACCGAGGCAAAAGTTCAGAAATGAACTTAAACCCACTGGTCGAGCAGCTAGAGAGGTTAAACCCAACTGGTACTACAACTGTAAACCTGTCCAGAAGAGGTATATGCTAAATAACAGGAACTACAAACCAAAAGCACATGCATACACATATTATCACACTCCACAGTCAAAATCATCACCTATATTTATAAATACACACACATTTCAGAACACACACCGACCTAAGTCATTCAGGGTCATACAAGTGTGGGTTCCGAAAGGACTAATCCTACCAGGACCCAAGTAGGATTGGGTACCAATCATTCTATCGCTTTAATTGCAGGAAACTAGAATGCATCCAGTTCGGAGCTCAGAATGGTTCCTGGACAGCGGATGCTCTAGACATATGACAGGGAATGCGAGCTTATTGTCTGAACTGGTGGACTCCACCGGACCCAGAATAACCTTTGGAGATAACGCAAAAGGTAGAACCGTGGGTAAGGGTAAGATTATCTACGGTAACATCATCATTAAAGATATTCTTTTAGTTGAAAATCTATGCTATAACTTGAT
Source organism: Haberlea rhodopensis (assembly GCA_907163345.1). Classification (NCBI taxonomy): domain Eukaryota; kingdom Viridiplantae; phylum Streptophyta; class Magnoliopsida; order Lamiales; family Gesneriaceae; genus Haberlea; species Haberlea rhodopensis. Next base: position 290,646 of record CAJQUN010000576.1, read on the forward strand.
CAGTATAAGTCAACTGTGCGACAATGGTCATTCCGTAGAATTCAATCAGCACTCATGCACAATTAAATCTATTGATGGTAGTATACTACTTGTAGGTAGAAGGCATGATAACACATATAAAATTGATTGGAATCTTAATCAGCCTACCTCTTCTACTTGCTTAGCTGCTCTGAATTCTTCCAAAAATTGGCTTTGGCACAAACGGTTGAGTCACTTAAACTTTAAAACTATTGCCAGTCTGCGTAAACTTGATCTAGTTGTTGGACTGCCCCAAATTGAGTTCTCAAAAGACAAGATCTGTGCAGCATGCCAACTTGGTAAGCAAATCAGATCCTCCTTTAAGAACAAAGGGAGTAAATCTTCTTCTCGGTGCCTAGAGTTGCTGCATATGGATCTGTTTGGTCCAATACCAGTAACAAGTCTAGGGGGAATGAAGTATACCCTAGTGGTAATAGACGATTACACTCGTTTCACGTGGGTCTTGTTCCTAAGTGGCAAAGATCAGGCTACTCCAAAGCTGATCAAATTACTGAAAAGACTCCAAAATGAGAAATCGTGTGGGATAGATAGAATTCGCAGTGATAAAGGTATTGAGTTCACCAATCAATCACTCGAATCATATCTAGATGACCTTGGTATTAAACACGAATACTCTGCAGCTAGAACTCCTCAACAAAACGGAGTTGCTGAGCGTAGGAACCGCACTTTGAAAGAAGCTGCGCGAACTATGCTCGCGGAATCAGAAATATCGCAGAGATTTTGGGCAGAAGCTGTCAACACAACATGTTATACGCATAACAGATCAATGATTAATAAGCGAGCAAATAAAACCCCTTATGAGATCTGGAATGGCAGTAAGCCAAATATTTCCTATTTCCATGTGTTTGGTTGCAAATGTTTTATTCACAACAATGGAAAGACTCATCTCACTGCTTTTGATGCCAAATCTGATGCTGGAATATTCCTTGGCTATTCCACAGTTAGTAAGGCATTCAGAGTATTTAATAATAGAACTCTTAATGTAGAAGAATCAGTGCATGTAAAATTTGATGAACCTACTGACTGTACACTATCTGATATACAAATCAACAACTTGAGTAATCGACTGGAAAGCACTTACATTGACGAAAATGTTGATGATGAGATTGATTACAGAAGCAGGACTGACTGCTCCTTAGAACCAGAAGTTCCTAAAGCTCAAGCAGAGGAGTCTGCTGGCCAACAAGCACTGCAGCCAGCTTCAAATGAAACAGTAGCATCTACCCCTGCTGCAGCAGAAGGAACAAATGAGAAAGATGAGTCAATCAGAACCTCTGATTTGCCTACTCACATCCAGTCAACTGAAGAACTCAATCCTCTTGGACCTTCGCTCCGGTGGAAGAAGGATCATCCACCTGAGCAGGTCATCGGTAACCCTCTTGCTCCTCTACGCACCAGAGGACAAATGATTAATGAATTTCTTCATGCTGCATTCATATCTCATATAGAACCTAAGAAGATTGATGACGCTATATTAGACCCAAGTTGGGTAGAAGCAATGCAGGAAGAACTAAATCAGTTTGAGCGAAACAAAGTATGGTATCTAGTACCACGACCACATCATTACACTGTAATTGGCACCAAATGGGTGTTTAGAAATAAATTAGACGAAAACGGTACAGTAATCAGAAATAAAGCAAGATTAGTTGCACAGGGCTACAGACAGGAAGAAGGCATTGATTTCGATGAAACTTTTGCCCCTGTAGCTCGACTAGAAGCAATTCGCATATTTCTTGCATTTGCTGCGTTTAAAGACTTTAAAGTCTATCAGATGGATGTTAAGAGTGCATTTCTTAACGGCAAACTCCAGGAAGAAGTCTATGTTGAACAACCTCCTGGATTTGAAAACCATCAGCAGCCATCTCATGTTTTCCGTCTCAATAAAGCCTTGTATGGTCTAAAGCAAGCCCCCCGTGCCTGGTATGAAACTTTATCAAAATACTTGACAGAACACAATTTTATTATTGGCACGGTGGACAAGACCCTTTTTAAATTTACAAAGGGAGATCATACTCTGCTTGTTCAAATTTATGTTGATGATATTATCTTCGGAAGTACTAACTCAAAATTGTGCAAAAGATTCTCTAAAATTATGCAGGACCAATTTGAGATGAGCATGATGGGAGAACTATCATTTTTCTTAGGATTGCAAGTCAAGCAATCTAGTGAAGGAATCCTGATCAATCAGTCTAAATACACTAAAGAGCTACTGAAGAAATATGGAATGAGTACCAGCTCAGCTGCTGCTACACCAATGAGCTCATCTGCCAAACTCGACTTGGATAATTCAGGAATACCAGTCGAAGTTACAATGTATCGAGGCATAATCGGATCTTTACTATATTTGACAGCCAGCCGACCAGACATTATGTTTGCAGTGTGTATGTGCGCCCGGTTTCAAGCAAATCCCAAGCAGTCGCACTTCACTGCAGTTAAAAGGATCCTAAAATATTTGAAAGGCACTGAGAATGTCGGTCTATGGTATCCAAGAGACTCAACCTTCAATCTTATTGGATACTCAGATGCTGACTATGCTGGATGCAAAATTGACAGGAAAAGCACCAGTGGGTATTGTCAATTCCTTGGTGATCGATTGATATCATGGGGTTGCAAGAAACAGACATCCATTGCAACTTCCACTGCAGAAGCAGAGTACCTTGATGCTGGAAGCTGCTGTGCTCAACTGCTCTGGATTCAGCAACAACTCAGAGACTATGGAATTGAGTCCACAGAGGCTCCTATTTTCTGTGACAATACATCTGCCATTGCCATAACATACAATCCAGTTCTTCATACTCGTACTAAACATATTGACATCCGTCATCATTTTATCAGAGATCATGTCATGAAGAAAGAAATTCGGCTGGAGTATATTTCTACAGAACAACAGGCAGCAGACATCTTCACAAAGCCCCTACCGGACGCTAAGTTTTCTTACTTTCGAAATATTCTTGGTTTAATTGAAATTACTTCTTGATTATTTTGTTTGGGTAATGAATTCAGGGGGAATTAGTTAGTTTTTGTGCATAAATTTAGGGGGAATTTCTGTTATAATTCTATCATGGTTATTTAAGCTCAGCTGGTAATACAATGGTCAGCTGCAGTAGGTGTATCCGAACCAGTAGGACTCCACATCCAGTGGATGTTTTCCTACCAGTCGAACCCTACATACCAGTTGATGTTACCAAATATGCTTTGACAAAAATAACCCTCGAAACTTATTAACCTAATGAACGTCGGAATTCAAAATTACTTTTGTATAAAAATAAATTATTTCACTCCCGCCTAAATCCTGTCCTTTTATTTATTTGCTAAATCTTTTTAAATCGTTAGATGATCGCCACGTATACATGTGTCCGCTCATCTACAGTGCGACGTTACATATACTTTCTTTTTCACCGCCATTAGTTTCACTACTCTTCTTCTCCAACAAATCACTGCGATTATTTTTTCTCTTTCAGAAAACCTTACTCTAACAAACTGCTGCTGCTTCTTCCTCTTACTCACTAAAAATGTCGAAGAATGTTCAGCCGAGTTTCATCACCAATGCTATTCACGTCGATTTTCATTCAATATCCACATCCTCTGATGATGAGACCAAGGAGTTAATACAAAGGCTGGATACCTCCGGACTCCTGGTAATCTTGAGCCAGACCCCCTCCTTTTACAAGAACGAACTACAAGAGTTCTTTGCTACGGCCAAGGTTGTGGATGACACAGTGGTGGCATCCGTCTCTGGACAGTCGGTCACCATCACCCAACCAGAATTTGCCACTCACCTGTGCCTACCCTCTACCGGACTCACTGATTTTTCGACTATTCCGGCAGAACTAAGAGAAGAGATGCGTCTCACAGTTTCGGACTCTGCTCATCGCCTTCCACGTCCTCCTTTCCGGAAAGTATTGATGAAGAGTCATTATAGACAACTGGCTGACATAATCTCCAAGGGGCTCCTCTGTAAGGCAGGATCATTTGATATGATTACCCCTGAAAAGTTTGACGTTATGAGCGCTATATGCAAAGGGTTGGAGATAAACTGGTCAGCTGTGTTATTTCAAATACTGACTAGTCTGGTAGCATCTGGCAAGGGTCAATCAGGTTTTGCTCTCCCACTAAGCAATCTTTTTGAGAGCAAACACATTAAGACAGGGGCTCTCTCTCACCTTCATCCACGGAGCTCACTCACAAGTATCTTCAGCTTCATCGCCAACGAAGTGGCAGAGAAGGCGGAGTGACAAAGCGTCGCTTGACTCAGGTAATCAGTGACTCTGAACAGACTGTATCGGAATCCGCTGAGTCTTCTCCCCCTCCTCCCCCTCCTAAGAAGCCCAGAACACGAAAAGCTGCTCCTCGGGCCGCCTGACAGCTAGACATTGCCGCCTCCGACACTATCTCCTCCGCCGGTCCTACAGATGTAACTCCTGATAGGGAACGCAGCCCTGCCATCCCTTCAACAGAAGAACCAACTGCTTCCTTAGCCATGGTGCCTGCTCCTTCAGTGGTTCCAGCTGACACTCAGTCAGCACTAGTGAGCTCTCAGCAAGCACCAGGCTCTATCAGCTTCAGGATACCCAAGTCATTGTGTCCATACTGTCATCCCAAGACCACCCCTGCTGGAAAAGGAAAATCTCTTACGGCTCCAGTGTCCACTCCTGTTGCCTTCGAGATTCAAATGGTAATGGATATAGTGGAAGCCAACCACAGTTGGAGATTTTTGATCGATGGGTAAAGGCCCGTATCAAGGTTCGATTAGATGATTTTGATCAAATTCTGGATCAGGCTAGAGCAGATGAGAACAAATACTGGCATATCTTCAAATCTCAGACCCTGAAACAAGCTTGAAGCTGCGAGATGTTTTCAGCCTGATGATCTATGTGGGTGAACTTCAGGCCCTGGTTGAAACTCGCCTTCAACAATTTGACGGTAATTCAGGAACAGCGAATCATGATAGAGCTGTTCTAAATGCTCTTGGTCCCAAGCTCGAAATGGCTGAGCTTGCTCTTCATGATACTCGCATATCCACTGGGATTCACTCTTGCTCCTCTACTGAAACTGTTGCCAGCCCTGATCAGCCGGATCTACACACGGTCATTGCAAATTTGGAGATTGTCCCATTTTCTGTGGAGCTCACTTCTACTGCTCTGGAGACTACTTCCCCTGGAGCGGAGGCCGCACCAACTGCCTTGGAGGCAGCCTCCTCGGTTAACTCTCCTCTCCAACTGCTCCCAGCGTCTCCTCTCCTCCCAGCCCTCATAATGATCAACAGCCCCAACCACTGGTTGTTGATCATACAACTGTAGATGCAGTAATACAGACAGTGGTTCAGCAGGTTACAATGTCCTCTGCCAATCATGAACCCAGCGAGTCTTCACACTCAAATGATCACACCCAGACGTCGGCTGCTGTGGTTGATCAACCCACTACTACTTTGGCTGCTCCACCAAATGAAGAAACTGCCCATTTGGCTGTCACTATCTCAGAGTCTACAGCTGCACCAATTGTTGAAGCTTCTATGTTGCCCTCCACTGCAGGTGTCGATGCTCATCTCAGCGCTCTTGTCCCTACTACTGATGCTCCACTGATTGCTGCAGATCCGTCCATGGTTCAAGAGCTTTCTGAAGATTTTTTTGTCTTTACCAACCCTATGGACGAGCCTCCGAACATTGCTGCACAGCTAGCCAATCTCTCCACTGCTATATCAACACTAGCAAGCGATGTTCATAAGCTTAAACAGGAAGAGCAAACTGCAACTCTCATTCTAGGCACTCATCAGCAGCACACGGACTCCCAATTCCAGCAAGTCTACCGGGACTTAAGTAGTTTAACGACTACTGTCACCAGACTTCAAACATTTGCTGAGAATGCAGTGGCAGATGCTTTTACTAGAATTGGTCAGGCGCGTCTTCAGATAAATCAAAACAATGAATCTCTTCATGCTGTCACCTCAATGGCTCTTGGAGAAAAGATTGACGACGCCAAGAAAACATTGACCGATCAGTTGGCCACCATGCAGGCAGCATTTGCCTCTCAAATTCAAGATATTTGCAACAGCCTGCCTGCAGCTCCTCAAATTATTCGCAGACTACCTGAACCCAGTCGAACTGCTCCCTCAACACAACGGGCTTCAAGTTCAGCTGCTCATTCATCCCCTGCAACTGGAGCACCCACTCAGCCCAGACCAACTGCTCAACCAAGATCTCGGAGTCCATGCCAACCACCTGCCGAAAAACGCGACTATTCCAAACATTGGTTCGGGCGCAAATAGTATCGTTTTCCGACTCCTTCTTAATTACCCTTATCTCTTTACTGTTTTAAATTGACTGTCTCTTTGTATTCACTATTCCACATAAATGCATTCACATTTATAGCAACCTTGTTTTTCCTATAAATAGCGGTTCTAGTTTGCTCACATATCACACATTCACTCAACATGATTACTTTCAAGCTATTCAAAATTCCTTGGTTTTCTGTTAGATCTTTTTCCGCTTCATGGGTTTATTACTTATCTAAATCAACCCCTCATGGGTTGATTACTTATCTAACCCAGCTCTGTTAAGCTTCAGCGCTTTGATCCTGTTCTGGTGCTCCTCATCAGTCAGGAACTACTAACAGCAGATGTCTGGGGGCTGATGACAAAAAGGGGGAAGACAGAGATAGACTATTCTCGTTAGGTGAATCCATGAACCATGGAAGCTGCCTGATGAATATACGTACGACTCTTCCCGACCTTATCTCTGAAACAATGTAGACCGACAGAGATAGAGTATTCTAATTAGGTCCTCTCTGAAACAAGGTGGATCGAGCTCTTCCTCTCTGAAATAAGGTGGATCGAGCTCTTCCTCTCTGACACCAGGTGGATCGAAGCTCTCCGGGTCTACAATGCTTGTTTAAAGATTTGTCATGTATCAGCTATTTTATGTAAACTAAATTGGTCTTAGATTCTATTCAAGTTATTAGAATTCATCTTAAATAAAGATGAATCTCTCTCAATTGTCCAGTTTGATTACAACTTGTAATCTGCTTATATTTAATGAAAATTTCTTTTCCATTATGTCTTCAAGTAATTTCAGGATTCTCATCTTATTTACTCCAGTAGGAAATAGATCATTGCTTAGTTTTGTCATCACCAAAAAGGGGGAAATTGTTGGGAAAACGATTTCTAAAGTTTTGGTAATTACAAACCGGATATTAAAGACCAACTGGATGAAGTCCTACCGGATATTAAAGACCAACTGGATGAAGTCCTACCGGATATTAAAGACCAACTAGATAAAGACTCCTACCGGGTGAAGACATAAACTGGATGCATACCAACTGGACAAGACATAAACTGGATGGACATCAACCGAATGAAGTCATCAACTGGATGGACATCAACCGGATAAGACATCAACCGGATAAAGTCATCAACTGGATGGACATCAACCGGATAAGACATCAACCGGATGAAGTCATCAACTGGATAAGACATCAACTTGATAGACATCAACCGGGTAAAGACATCAACCGTGCAAGTTATCAACCGGACAAACTTAAACTGGATGGACATCTACTGGACAACTATCAACTGAATAGTCTCTCACTGAACAAGGACATCAACTGGTCATAAGTGGATGAACGACCAGTTGAACAAAGAAAACCAGCAGAAGTCTGAGCTTCCAGTTAGAGCACTAAGCAACGAGACAAAATCAGTACAACATTCTCTGACAAAGGTACAACAGAGCGGCGCACCCTGCTATATCTCCGCCACCATTACCGTCAGAGTGAAAAGAGCCGTTGCTTTACAAAATAGGAAAGAAGACAATATGAAATTGGAAAGCTAATCTCTTCCATATACAGAAAGGCTACCGTTGGACATCCAAACCTATAAATACATCCAAGCAGAGAATGAAGAGGGGCTGAGCGATTTTCAACTAAGATATATACTTCAAAGCAAACAAGAAAGTAATACTACTGATATTCCAAACGTTCAGCAAAGAGCAGACAAACAGCAAACTGAATCTGTGATAGATTATCTTCAATTGAAGTCTGCTGCTCAAAAACTCTCAAAGCCAGAAAGTTTATTTTGTAAAGAGTGTTATAGAATCCATTGTAACCAAAAGTTAAGAAGAGTGTAATTGCTAGGAGTTTAGGCCAAGTGTGTTAGTGCCTAAGAAGGTTGTATACTGTAAAAGTGTAAACCAAGTCTTCTAGTGAATCCTTCCTGCAAAGGAAGAAGGGGAGACGTAGAAGCGTTGTGCTTCGAACTTCCAGAAACAACTCTCTTGTTATTTGTTTATTGCTTTATTACTTCAGTTTTATTCCTCACAAGTTTTGTAGACGTCTTCCGCACTATAATAAGTGTCTACTGACTTGCCTGATATTGAGAAGCAACTGTAATACTTAATTACAGTTAACCAAAAAAAAAGTAATCGAAATTGTATCTAGTGTTTATTCAACCCCCCCTTCTAAACACTACCCCGATCCTAACAGAACAAGTATCCTCTCCCAAGGATAGATGACTTGTTTGATCAGTTACAAGGTACCAGGGTGTATAGCAAGATTGATTTGAGATCCGGGTATCATCAGATTCGGGTCAGAGAAGAAGATGTGCAGAAGACAGCATTCCGGACCCGATATGGACATTATGAGTTCCTAGTGATGCCGTTCGGCGTGACGAATGCTCCAGCAGTCTTTATGAGTCTGATGAACAGAGTGTTTCAGCCGTATCTTGATCAGTTCGTCATTGTGTTTATTGACGACATTCTCATCTACTCCCGGAGTGAGGAAGAGCATGTGAAACACTTGAGGACAGTGCTTCAGATTCTCAGAGAGCATCAGTTGTATGCTAAGCTCAGTAAGTGTGAATTTTGGCTGAGCAGTGTAGTGTTTCTGGGGCATGTCATATCGAGCAGCGGGATATCTGTAGATCCCAAGAAGATTGAGGCTGTGATGGAGTGGGCTGCCCCCACTTCTGTGCCCGAGATTCGGAGTTTCCTTGGTTTGGCCGGTTATTATCGACGCTTTGTCGAGGGCTTTTCGAAGATTGCCAAGCCGTTGACACAGTTGACTCAGAAGGGAGTGCCTTTATTTTGGTCAGAAGCTTGTGAGGAGAGCTTCCAGGAGTTAAAGCACCGGTTGACGACGGCGCCAGTGTTAGTGATCCCTACGGAGAACTCCAGATTTGTTCTGTATACTGACGCATCACTTCAGGGCCTTGGGTGCGTTCTGATGCAAGATAAGCATGTGGTAGCTTATGCATCGAGGCAGTTGAAGCCGCATGAGACCAGATATCCAGTTCATGACTTGGAATTGGCGGCTATCATCTTCGCCCTGAAGATTTGGAGGCATTATTTGTATGGTACGTCGTTTACCATATACACGGATCACAAGAGCCTCAAGTTTTTATTCACTCAGGCAGAGCTGAACATGAGGCAGAGGAGATGGATGGACCTACTCAAGGACTATGACTGTGAGATAGAGTACCATCCGGGGAAAGCCAATTTGACAGCAGACGCTTTGAGCCGGAAAGTGAGGAGTTCTGCTGAGGATGTCATCCATTTGTCTGCTATGATGACCTCCTATTGCCATCTGGGCTATGATTTTGCCATAATGCATCGCCTGTGTATGTATCGACTTTGTTAGCTGAGCCAGATATCTATGAGAACATCAGGAGAGCTCAGAGGTCAGACGATGAGGTTCAGAGGTGGTTATCTTTAGTGCATCTTGGTCAGCCAACGAAGTTCAGAGTGGCCGATGACGGATCTTTGAGATTGGGGAACCGCTGGGTGGTTCCGAGTACGCCGGAGTTGCGTAAAGGAATCTTGGAGCGAGCTCATAGTAGCAGACTTAGCATCCACCCAGGCGGGAAAAAGATGTATAAAGATCTACGTGGTCAGTTTTGGTGGAAGAGAATGAAATCTGATGTCGTCGCTTTTGTGAAGAGGTGTTTGATCTGCCAGCAGGTTAAGGCAGAGAGACAGAGACCTGGCGGCGAATTAAGGAGCTTGGAGATACCGAAGTGGAAGTGGGAGCACATTTCCATGGACTTCGTGACTCATTTGCCGAGGAGTGCTTCAGGCTTCGATGCTATTTGGGTGATTGTGGATCGATTGACCAAGGTAGCTCATTTTATCCCCTATAGCATGACTTTCACCTTTTTGAGGATGGCACAGTTGTATATTAGAGATGTGGTGAGATTGCACGGGATCCCCGTTTCCATAGTGTCGGATAGAGATCCGCGATTCACATCTCATTTTTGGGAAGGCCTTCAGTCAGCCTTGGGAACTGAAGTCAGATTGAGCACTGCTTATCATCCTCAGACGGATGGCCAGACCGAGCGTACTATCCAGACGCTCGAGGACATGCTGAGAGCTTGTGTTTTGGAGTTCGATGCTTCCTGGCAGGATTCAGTGCCTCTGGTAGAGTTTTCATATAACAATAGCTACCAGGCGAGTATTCAGATGGCTCCGTTTGAAGCTCTTTATGGCAGACGGTGTAGATCACCCTTGTGTTGGGATGATTTGGACCGCAAATCGGTCGGAGGACCGGAGTTGATTCGGGAGATGGAAGAAAAGATAAAGACGATAAGGCAGAAAATGAAAGCGGCCCAGGACAGACAGGCAGCTTATGCGAACAAACGGCGGAGACCGTTGGAATTTCAGTTGGGAGATAAGGTCTTTTTGAAGATCTCGCCTTTCAGAGGCGTTGTGTGCGATTTGGGATGCGCGGGAAACTGTCTCCGAGGTATGTTGGACCGTACGAGATTTTGCAGCGCATTGGCACCTTAGCTTACCGACTGGCTTTGCCGCCTTCTTTATCTAGTATACATGATGTGTTTCATGTGTCTATGCTGCGGAAGTATGAGCCGGATCCGTCGCATGTTTTACAGCCTTCCGAAGTTCAGTTAGAGTCCGATGTGTCTTATGTGGAACGGCCTGTTAGAATTCTGGATCGAGCAGACCGCAGGCTTCGGAATAAAGTGATACCTATGATCAAGGTTCAGTGGAATCGCAGGGGTGTCGAGGAGGCTACGTGGGAGACGGAGCGGCATATGGTGCAGCATTACCCGGAACTATTCTCTGGTATGTGTTTATGTTTAGTTTCCTTTTGGGGTAAGTGCTGTGATTTCGAGGACGAAATCTTATAAGTAGGGGAGTATTGTGATATCCCTGAAATGATTAATTGCAACTTGGTGCATTAATTGTGTTTATATGATTAATTATGATGGTAATTAATTATGTGTTGGAATTATTATGTGGAAATGCTTAGTCACATGTTAGAGTGACCCGGGATAGCATTTCAGGGTGCATGTTGGGTATGTTGGGAATTATGGTTGGAAGCATGATTTATTTGCCTTGGTTAGCAATTAATTAGAAATCATGTGTTTAATTGATATTTTGGTGCATTTGGTTTAATGCTTTGGAAAATATCATGTTGGGGTGTTTTATACACCATGATTGCATTTTAATTAAACTCAACACTTTTATTCCCCAACCCCACCTCATCCACTCTCACTTTACCTTTAACAACACCCAAACCCTTCCCCTTTCTCTCCATTTTCGAGTTCAAGCTTTGGGGTGAAGAGAAACCTTTCAAAAATCTTGATTTGTGGAGTATATTGGGTGATTTGAGGTCCCCAAGAGGTATGAATACCTCATGGTTAATTTTGTTGTGTTTTGTTTAAGTTTGGTATGATTTTGAAGGGTTTTGAAATGGGTTTGTGTTGGGTTGTTGTGGGTTTGGTTATATGTTGGATTTATACTTGTTTTGAAGTATATTTTGGTGGTTTATGTTGCATTTGATGTTGTTGGTTTGTTGGGTTAAGTGTTGGTATGGATTGGAAGGTTTTTTTTTTGGGAGCAAAAATGGTGAAAATCGCATGTCTATGCGAGGCGATCGATCGCCTGAAAAGAGGCGACCGATCGCCAAGGGACAGTAGCATTTTTGCGGGTTAGGCGATCGATCGCCTAAAATGAGGTGACCGATCGCCGAGAGGCAGTAGCCAAATCAAAGGATAGGCGATCGATCGCCATGTTTGAGGCGACCGATCGCCGTGATGAAAATTTTGAGGCGACCGATCGCCTGGGTGAAGCGATCGATCGCCGCCAGTGGATTTTTGAGAAATGATTTCTTTTGTCGAATTTTTGGTATTTGGATATTATTTGGCTTCTAATATGGGGTTGTGTGAACCATCCCAGGTAGCAACGCAACCGAGGAACTGAAGCCAGATCATTTCCACTTTTGGAAAGGTACGTAGTGGACGTACGGGCACCCAACGGTACATGTATCTTATATACTCATTGTTTATGCATTGTGGATGCGAGTATATATGTGGTATTGCATTGTGGATGCAAATACATGTTATGCATGATGTTTATAGATGCATATATGATTATTGGTGCACATCCCATGAGTCGTGGTCATCCCTTGATGATTTTAATGCTTGCCGCTATTTGTTTTGGTTCCGCTAAATGTGAAGCGAGGGGTGGGAGCGCCGCATGTCACATTTGAGCGTGGTTATCATATAGGGCAAGGAAAGGGTAATTGCCGCTCAATGAGAGGCGAGGGGTGGGAGTCCCGCATGTCCATTGAAGCGAGGTTATCCTATGCCGCCTATATGTAAATAAGCGAGGGGCATTAAAATACATTGTGATGGATAGACTAGGGATTGGTGATCAGTATTTGGTATTGATGAGATGGTATGCGTCATGACATGTTTAGACCATTAAAAATAATCTATTGATTATACTCATGAGTTATGGTACAGGGACAACCAAACGGGAAGCGTTTGAAATGCATGGGGAAAACATGAAGTGTTTTATTATGATTATGCATTTACGCTTTATCTTCATATTGTGTTGAATATGAATGATTATTATTGCTCATGTTTGGGGGTTGTCATTGTAGGTACACGTTTGGCATGATAGAAGGGCTAGACGGGTTGAGATGGTGAGCTTATTGAGGATGCTTTTGGGACTTGAAGGACAGGATTATTTTGGATAGTATCTACTCTAGGAGTAGTATAAAACTAAGTTGAACACATTCATTGATTGGAATGTAATTAATCCATTTGGTAGTCCTTATTTTTGGCATGTAATGCTTAAGCTCATAGACTCAACACGTTCTTTTATACTCTGATCTTTTATATTAGCTCTATTATGTCTTGATTCCGCACTTAAGGATTAGGGTCCTTACATTTATGTTATAGACAGGCATATCAAGATTTAATACATAAAGACCATTAATTATTTGTGCACTAGCATAAAACATATCATTTAAATAAATGGAGCAACAATTGTCCTTTATAATAAATGAAAATCCAAACTTGTCCAAACAAGAAATAGAGATAATGTTTCTAGTAATTGAAGGCACAAAATAACAGTCTTTTAAATCTAAAGATAAACCGGAAGGCAAAGATAATGAATAATCTCCTATAGCTAATGCAGCAACTCTTGCTCCATTTCCAACTCGGAGATCTACTTCGCCTTTTGCCAATGTCCTACTCCTTTTAAGATCTTGCACATTAACACAAATGTGAGATCCACATCCAGTACCTAATACCCATGATGAAGAAGTAGATAAATTGACTTCTATAACAAAAATACCTGAAGTGGAAGTCACACTTCCCTTCGTCTTCTTAAGATCCTCCAGATAAACTTTGCAATTTCTTTTCCAATGTTCGGTCTCACTGCAATGGAAACAGTTCCCCTCTTTTGCCACTCCTTCCTTTGGCTTTAGTGCAGAAACATGTGGCTTAGACTTAACAAGGACCTTCTTGTTCTTCTTGAAGCCTTTTGCTTTAGCCCTTCCTTTGCTCTTATTCACAATAAGAACATTAGTAGGCTTAGACTTCTTGCTGTTAGCTTCAAAGTTCTCAGCATGCCAAGCAATTGTGGTAGAGTCTTTTCAATTCAATCATATTGTAATTCAAGACAAATTGACTGAAGCTTTCAGGCAACGATTGCAAGATCACGTCAGTGGCCAACTCTTGGTCCAATGGAAAACCTAGCTTCTCCAGATTCTCAATATACCCAATCATCTTGAGTACATGAGTTCCAACCAGACTTCCTTCTACCATTCTACACTCGAATAACGCTTTAGAGACATCATACCTCTCTTGTCTTGCTTGTTGTTGGTACAGTTGCTTTAGATGCTCGATCATATCGAACGCCTCCATTTCCTCATGTTGCTTCTGAAGCTCAGAGTTCATGGTGGCAAGCATAAGGCACCCCACATCAAGTGCGGCATTTTGATGCTTCTTATAAGCATCTTTATCGGCTTTAGCAGCCGTCAAGGGAGGTTCCTCAGCAGGTAAGGGTTCCTGTAGGACATATTGCTTCTTTTCTTGTTTGAGGACAATCCTCAAATTCCTATACCAGTCTAGGAAATTTGTCCCATTAAGTTTGTCCTTCTCAAGGACCGATCGCAATGATAATGTGCTTGTAACGTTGTTGGTTGACATGGATATCTACAATATAAATATGCAAAATAAGTTTATGATTTTAATCATTTAATATGGTCTTATATTAAATGACACTCCCACTATTTTGTTTAAAATTATCAACCCTCGAAAACTTTAGTGGGCCAAGATCCATATTTCACTTAATCTTGAGTTAGCTTTGGCTAATCGCCCAAGACTATGTTATTCAGGTAGACAACCCTTTGTCAATTACAATCACATGCAATTCCTGGATGGTTGGACGAACAACGCTTTGTTCAAATTCATCTAATGAATTATTTTCCAACCCCATGCCTCTAGGTTCCCAATACTATTGAGATAATAGTTAAGTCAAACCCAATTTTAAAATAACACGGATATCACTTTTATCCTTTCGCGTCTTACTAAGATTGTCACGGTGCTTTGCTTTGGCAAACCCACACATGTTCAATCGAAGTCTTGACGAGTATTTTAATTGGAAGGCATCTTAAACTTAATATTATAAGAGGGACTTATTGATCTCATGATTTTATTAATACTGAAAATATTTCCGGTACAATATGAATATATACATATCTACATACATATATAAGCATCAATATTAAATAAAACAGTAAACATGCATCTCATACATCAACATAAAGTAAACGTGACATGGTTATAGCCCCAACTAAAATTTCTCAAGCCAATGAGAAAATTTAAAAGTTCAACCTAAGGGTAACTTCTCCAAGCACCTCTTTGGCTCCCTTTTGTGAATGGCCTTCTCATCCCGACACCATGGTCCGTCTTCGTTGATCTCCATCAAAGAAATAAACTATACTATATAACATTTACAAGATATAGAGAATTCCTCGATTCACATTGGAGGGGAACGTAGGGGAGGGATAACATTTAGAATAAAAATAGAGAAGGCACGACTCGCAGGTCGTATTATAAATACAAACATTCACAAATCCTATCTAATAGGTTAAAGGGCTATAACCATGCACCATGCTCAAACAACACATAAAGCATGATATAATTTATAATAAATTAAATTCTAAACATTTTAAAATTTAATTCTAATTAAAACTGTAAAATAAGTTTTTGGAAAATTATCGTACGCTCGGGACATCACATGCCACGAAACTAAATGCGACTCAAACCATCCGACCCATCTAACCACACGACTGGACCATGCATGGGCCTAGGGTTCGAAACCCTAGCCCAAGCCACGGTCCGAGCCATGTGCGTCCATGCGGCGCCGCTAGGGTTCCAAACCCTAGCCGTCCAAGCGTCGTTTTCATGTTCATCGAGCCACATGGTTCGAAATTCTTAGCCACGAGCCACGGTCCAACCATGCACGAATTTATGACGGTGGCGGCTCGACCATCTAGAGCCAATGGGTTCGAAAAACCCTAGCTCACATGTGGAAGTAGCCGTCAACCCTCATATTTACGTTGACCATGATCGAACCATCTTGCATGGCATTAAACTTATCGAGCCAAAAGAGTTCCAAACTCAAGCCATGTTTCGACACCTCCATGCACGAACATGAGCCGCAACGGCTAGACCATCTCGAGCCAAGGGTTCAAAAACCCTAGCCCTCATGTGGCCGCCGTGGGTCAATGTGATGGTGGTGGCCAAACCATCAAGCTATGGGCTCGGTTTTGCGCCTTCATGTATCGTATACAATAAACTTCAATTATATCAAATATAATTTTACGATAATTTCACAAACTCGATTTACTCATATCATATATGATTATATACAGTTTTATTAGCATGCAATACAAATCTAAATATGATTAAACAATTAACCACATAAATCCAATATGAGCTTTGTACACGGCTCTGATACCACTGTAAGTAATCCAACGAGCATACAACGCAGCGGAATAATAAAATTTGGATTACTAAACCGCGGATCTATACAAAGGGTTCATATCGGAATAGAAATAATAAGAGTCACACCCTTGTAGCGTGTTTTGAAGCAGATTCCACGTTGTAGCACCTCGAGTCACAAACAAAAGTTTGCACCTTTGTCTCTACGGTATCCACACGATCAAATCGAACAAGGGACGTTCAAGAACAAGTTGCTAGACTTATTCTTGAACCAAAACCGAACCTTCGGTTCAAAATCGATTAACGGCAGCCTAATACCACCAAGAAGGAATCGACGGCGGCCGTGAGGAGGGTGGCGGCCGTGAACCTTCGTGAATGAGAGTAGGCCGAGAGGAATTTCTTTGGAGGCTAGGTTATGAGATATGAATTGTCTAGCTTAACAATTAATTATAACTTTGTATTTATATTATAAGATTTAATTAAGGTTCAAGACTTTCTTAAAGTCTCATGGGCCCAAACCCATGATTTAATTAAATCCTTATAATCATTTAATTAAGACTCTTCTTAATTAATTAATTCATCCAATGAATTTAATTTCCCTTATCGATTTAATCTTTTGTGCGACCCGATAGGATCTTGTAATGTTGGCACTGCCATAAAATCTCATTTTATATCACAAGCAATGAGCGGTATCTAGCAACACATCAAGGCTACCCAAATTACAAGAATGTCATTGACTCGACATAACCTTAGAACTTGTGATAATATTAACCATGTAACTTAATCCCTTTGTCCTTGTGTTTTAGATTGAACACGAGTCATGGAATAGTCACACTCGTATATTCAATCTCTATTTCTTGATCCCCAAGTAGAACTAGAATAAACGAATAAGCTCGATATCACATATCGACTCATTCGAACATGGCCATGCATTTTAGTCTTACTTGATCAAGGGCCCAAACACATCTCCTGTTATATAGGAGGGACAATCCTATCTTGATCAATCAACATCCCTCTACATAATTCGTAGTGTATCCAATAGTTGCCTTTATAGGTTTACCCTGTTACAAGTAACGTTTGACAATATCAAGATACATAACTCCTTAAGTTGGGATCTCTGATGATCTCAAGTCGTAAGGATTATATACATTATTATCACTATGAGAATTGCTTATGACACTCATATAACTATCCATGTAGCATTCTCATGGTGGGTCTGTCCAGTACATTGTTCTCTAACATGTACCAATGTGTTGATTTGATATCTCATATCCATGAACAATTCATCAATCAAAACATACTAGTCTCAATGTATTATCATTATCCTTATTTATGATAATACTTGACTAGGGACAATCTTTAAGAATAATACAATATTATTCAAAGGACATTAACTTATATATCAATTCATATTGCACAGATATTCGAATAATATATAATAATGATTTGACATTTATAAAATCATAATACACTGTATGTCATAAACAATCATCTAATGACTTGTCTTAGGGCATATCCCAACACATGCAAGATGGGATTTAATGCAAATTTTGTGCTAAACCTAAAGAATTACTATATCTAGTTATATATGTCCTATGTATGTGTCCCTTGTGTATTTTGTGTAAGACTCTTATCTAGTTTTATGCATTGGATGATGTAATTATATGGGAAATACTTATTTTTAACAGATATCGATTAGTACTATTATGAACTGTATGATCAAGTCATGAAGAATTAAGCAAATATATGGCTTTAAACAGTATGAACACAATTAAAGAATTCGAAGATGAGATTGTAAAACCAGATTGAAGAATAATGAAAGCACTGAATTTTATTGATCTCTAGAACTTGGCAAGATTACATCGTATTTAGTGATTTTGTATATATATTGAGCCAAGCCCTGTTGTCTGTATTTATACATGATGGATCACAACTCCTATTTCTAATTAACTAACTCTAACGGCTAGTTTCTATAGCAAATAACCACACGTGACTTTACTTGGTCTCGGTTCTTGGTTCATCCAGTAAGTTCTTATTCTATCTTGTGGCTTTATAGGTGCAAGATTAAGCCATCTTCTTTATCAATTCTCCACCTTGGCTTCAACTTGGCATTCTCATATTCCAAGTTACTCCAGACAGTAGTGGAACTTTGTTCCTGGCAATGACTTTGACCATGCCCGCTAGATTATCATCTGTTCATACTTTCTCCAGCTTTACTTCACTTTTTGCAATGATGTCCTTGCAAAAATAAAGCCTCACATAAATATGCTTTGTCCTTTCATGGTATACTTGATTTTTAATAAGATGAATTCCACTTTGGTTATCAGTGTACACTCTTGCTCCCACTAGTATGTCCTCCAAGACTCTTGTCATTTCTTTTCATCCAATAGACTCCTTTATTGCTTCTGTCACCGTAGCAAATTCTGCCTCGGTTGATGTTAATGACACAACATGTTGTAAATTACACTTCAAGCTAACCACATTTCCATGATATTCGAACACATATCATGGCAAGGACCTTCTACAGTCAAGACATCGAGCATAGTCCGCATCCACATAGCCAATCACACATTCAACTTGTTATTCATTTTTCCAATACAACAATCATACTCTGGATGTACCCCTTATGTATCTAAGTATCCATTTCACGGCCTCCCAGTGCTGTTTCCCAGGCTTACCCATGTTTCTATTCACCATGCTCACTGCATAAGCCAAGTTCGGGAAAGTGCAGATCATGGCATACCATAAGCTACCTACAACAATTGCATATGGAACCTTAGCCATATATGCTTATTATTCTGTAGTTTCTGGTGAATCATTTGATGATAGCTTGAAATATTTTCCCAATGGAGTTAGACCAGGCCTTGAGTGTCGCATATTGATTCTTTTCAACACCTTTTCAATGTATCCCTTTAGAGAAATGAAAAGTGTTCCACAACTTCTGTTCCTGTTAATTTTCATACTAGGGATTTTATTCACTTCTCCCAAATCCTTCATCTCGAATTCTTTCTTAAGAAGATTCTTCACCTCCTCTGTTTCTCACTTGTTTTTCGATGCTATGATCATATCGTAAAGTAATAAATAGATATAACTATCAACTTATGTTTTCCTTTTGTAGACACAATTATTATATTAACATCTCAAAAACTCTTCAACATTACTATATCAAATATCCGATACCATTGTCGTGGTACGTGCTTCAATCTATACAAGGATTTTTTCACCAAGCACAACTTATCTTATTCTCATTTCTTTATACTGCCTGTTAGGATCGGTCCGGAGTGTTTAGAGGGGGGGAGGGGGGGGTGAATGAACACTCCTATTAAAAATAATCCTTAGTGATTTCTCTCGGATTAGTAAAAAAAATCTATTTCTTAATCAACTTTTCTGCAGAACAGACCACTGAATATTTTAGTGCGGAACGGTCTGTTCTTAGATTAGTAAGAACGGCTCGATGGCTAGAAAAGTATAACAGGTGCAGAAAGATAAAAGATAGAATATGTTTCTGGAAGTTCGAAGGTGGTGTAATCCTTCTACGTCTCCCCTTCTTCCAATTAAGGAAGGATTCACTAGAAGACTTTGATTTATACAATCCTGTTGTACAAACCCAATTCAGCTGGATTTACCTCACTACCAGACTGAAACTCCTAGTCTCTCGATCTGTTCAGACACACACTGTCTGACAGTTACAATTGATTCTCACTTCTCTATCTTAGTACAGAATACGAAAGATAGACTAATTTAGTCTATGCACACAATGATCCTATGATGATCAAATATTACAATATGCTTGTGCTTATGAAAACTTTCGGCTCGAGGATGTCTGAGCTTGTAAGCTTATGCTGTTTAGTTTTCTTTTTGCGTTTTTTGATTGATCAGTCTCTCTCTTGAGCTCTTTAGTTGCATTCTTATATAGTTGCATGTACCAACGGCATTATTTCCCTTTATGTGCAACTCTTGACTCTGCTCAAATTCTGAGTAGGCTACAGTCTTATTCTTTTGGGCGCTTGCCATTCTGATTCATGCTTTCGGCGACTGTCAGGTAAGCTCTTCTTTGTCTTCTTACCTTTTATGGTAATCTTCAGTCCTTGGTCTTTTTCAGCATTAATTGCAACATTAAATGCTTCAATAAATAGCCGTTAATGATTCCGACTGAAGAGCAAATCTTATTCAACCTTGTCTGCTCTTGATCTGATAATAGTTGAGATCGATCTGAAGCTTCGATCTAGTCAGGCTGATGTTCATCGATCCGTTCTGATTTATGATATACCATATCAGCTTGATCTGCTTTGACGCAATCGACCTGGTCAGTCTGATTCTATCGATCCGTTCTGATTTGTTTTGTCATCTTTAAAATCCGGAACTAACAAATTCCCCCTTTTTGATGATGACAAAACCTAGCTTCTATGTCTTCTTATTCAGTCTTTTAAGAACTCTGAAGTGTGTACTTGCGGATCAATTACTTCTTCTTAAATGAACACAATTAAGTTGAAGTATGGATTGATTAAGCCAATTTGTTCAAATAAATGAACGAAGACTTAAAAGAAGTTCTGATTTTTATTGAATAAAAATCTGATATACAATTACAGACAAGTCTGACTTATATAGACCGCTACTTTCTTGCTGAAGACTGAGGTGGCTTGATGTCCTTTCTCTTTTCCCCCTTTTTGTCAGCAGCAATCTCTTGAAGAAAGTCGACAATCTGGGCGAGCTGAGCACTGATAGCATCTGTAAGGACCCTAATCCTTAAGTGCGGAAACAAGGCATAATAGAGCTAATATAATGATCAGAGTGAGAAAAGAACATGTTGAGTCTATGAGCTACGGCATTACATGCCATAATAATAAGGACTTCCAAAAGAATGGATTAATTACTTCCTCATCAATGAATGCTATCAACTAGTTTTACACTACTCCTAGAGTAGACACTAGACAAATAATCCTGTCCTTTAATCCTCAAAGAATGCTTCACAAGCTCACCACCTCAACCCGTTCAAAGCTTGCTATCATGCCAAAAAGGTACCTACAAGGACAACCCCCAAACATGAGCAATAATAATCATTCATATTCAACACAATATGAAGATAAAGCGTAAATGCATAATCAATATAAAACACTTCCTGTTTTCCCATGCATTTCAAACGCTTCCCGTTTGGTTGTCCCTGTACCATAACTCATGAGTATAATCAACAGATTATTTTTAATGGCCAAAACATGTCATGACATTACCATCTCAACAATGTCAAATATTGGTCACCATTCCCTAGTCTGTCCATCACAGTGTATTTTAATGCCCCTCGCTTATTTTCATATGGACGGCATAGGATAACCTCGCTACAATGGACATGCGGTACTCCCACCCCTCGCTTCACAGAGAGCGGCAAATACCCTTTCCTCGCCCCATATGACAACCACGCTCAAATGTGACATGCGGCGCTCCCACCCCTCGCTTCACATTTAGCGGAACCAAAACAAAAAGCGGCAAGCATTAAAATCATCAAAGGATGACCACGACTCATGGGATGTGCATCCAATACATAATATGCATCTATCATCAATATGCATCAATTACCATGTATATGCATCCACAATGCAATACCACATATGGCATAAATCAACATGTATATGCATCCACAATGCAATACCACATATATACCCGCATCCACAATGCATAATCAATGAGTATATAAAATACATGTGACCGTTGGGTGCCCGTACGTCCACTACGTACCTTTCCAAAAGTGGAATTGGTCCGGCTTCATTCCTCGGTTGTTTGCTACC